>JBDODA010000014.1:0-400864 GCA_039880815.1 Aspergillus intermedius | reverse complement strand
GAATTAGTTTAGCTACTAGATAGGCGATCCCACTTCGCCCGTCGTATGTTCCGTTCCGGAATTTTTGGTGGGCACGTGACCGTGGTCACCGCACGGTCCCCCCCCTCTCTCTCCGACGTTAAATAATACTACTACTACTACTACTACTACTGTAGATAGAATTCCTCTTCTTTTTCTTTCTTCTCCAGATTCGATATTCTCGTCGATGGCTACAATAGTTTAGATAGGAATTCAGTTCGTTATTATCTACTATTCCGAGCCCGTGACAAATTCAGCATTTCTTGGGCGGGGCATCTTGTATAGAGTCGTATATAGAGCTTAGTGCTCAACACATGGAATGTTATTACTAATTAAAAAAAAGGAAGGCGGTGGTGGAATGGCGGTCTGGAGAGAGATAGAGAGAAGGGAAGTGGGGAGGGTGGCGTAGACCTGGACATGGGTACCCAAATGGGTACAAATTTCAAAATTAATGGTGTGTATGTAATATAAATACACTGTATCCACGCAGACGCCGCTGTCGGTTGTGACGCCCCCTGCGGTGACGCTGTTGGTGCTGCAGGAAGCGCATTCGGTTGGAATCCCCGCCGTGTGGTTACAGCCGGGGACATTTGATGATGCGGTGCTGCAGTTTGCAAGGAAGCACTTTGAAGCTGTGACTGCCGTGTATTTTATTAATTTGGATAGGGTATTGGGTACAACATCTGTACCCAAGTGCCAGGTCTAGGGGTGTTCAAACTTAATGCATCCCACTGTATCTCAAGCGGGGAGACATAGTGTGCAATTACACCAGTTTGCCGATCACATTATTACAACACTAGTGAGAGCCGATGTCACGCACAATCACTCCAGGTTCATCTCTTTTTTCTCTTCTTTCTTCGCCAGATTTACATGAGAACTCCAACAGTATGAATGATATTCCCAGCTCTAAAAACATCCTCGTCACAGGGGTAGGCCTCAATTCCCCAAGATCGCACGCTGGAGCTGTTCACCACTTATCGTTGATTAGGGTGCCGGATTCTTGGGATCAAACCTAATCGATTTTCTTCTCGAGAAGGGTTATCATGTAATAGGAGTGGACTGCTTTCAGACTGGCTCCCTCAAAAATCTACAACACCTCGAAAAGCACCCCAGGTTCACACTGATCAAGTACGCACTAAGCAGTTCACGGGGCAGGAGACTACAGTACTAACAATGGTTATTAGCCATAATATCCAATCTCCCTTCGAAGGTCTTGATAAAATCGACCAGATCTACAACCTCGCATGTCCGGCAAGTCCGATACAATACCAAAAAGATCCATTATCAACTTTGAAAACTTGCTTTCTGGGCACTGAGAATCTCCTGGAACTTGCTAAGGCCAGAAGTATTCGGATTCTACATACAAGCACATCTGGTAGGTGATAGCATAACCCTCATTGCGAACTATATTAGTCTAATGCAATATGGTGTATATAGAAGTATATGGCGATCCTCAAGTACATCCTCAATCCGAGAGCTACTGGGGAAATGTCAACCCGTTTGGTCCACGCGCATGTTACGACGAAGGAAAGCGTGCCGCAGAAGCTCTATGCTACGCATATCGCGAGCAGTCTCAAGTGGACATTAGAATCGCTCGCATCTTCAACGCTTATGGACCACGTATGAAGGCCGATGATGGCCGGGTGATATCAAGTTTCATATCTTCCGCGCTAGCAGGTCAAGCCCTAAGGATTACCGGCGATGGTGCGGCAACTCGCTCGTTTCAATATGTTTCGGATTGCGTTGAAGGACTGTACATGCTTATGAACAGCGATTACGGCGACGGACCTGTTAATATCGGCAACGATGCCGAAATTACCATTCAGGAAGTGGCGGAGATGACGGCAGAGCTTGTCTCCCAGATGTCGGGTCAGCGCAGAGTATCAATCACCTATTATCCGCTCCCTGTTGATGATGTCAGGGTCCGGCGGCCGGATATTACATTAGCGAAATTGAAGCTGGGCTGGGCGCCAGTTGTTCAACTGCAAGATGGATTGCGGAAGACGATCGAGTGGCATATACATAATTCCTAGTTGGCTGGTCCACAGTTGGAGTCAATAACCAACCATATCGCCTTCCTACGTTCTGAATTAAAAAGTGAGCAAGTTAACATAAGAGCAGACCATGTAGCTTGTAAAGTTTTCGGTGATCTGGGCGTGTTCGTATTCCTAATGATCCTTCGAGCAAGTGAAACCATTTCTCTCGCGCATAAACGACAGCCCATAATTCTCTGTTGTACGTACCATAATTCCTCTCAGCGAGGTTCAGTGCACGGGAACAAATGGCGGTTGAACAGCAGACTCAAGGTGTCAGTTTTGTCACAAACTACATCACTGTCACATTTGCCGGCATTAACATTGGAAATGTATATGACATGGTTCTTGTTTTGTATCCTGTTCTTCTCATCAGCTCATTTGGTGCCTCCTACTTCCTTGACAAGTGTGACGGCTCAGCTCAGCTCAGTGCCTGTATTGACATTCACCGTCAACATGGCAAACAATGCCATGAGAGCAATCAAGACAAACAGCTGTTTAGCGAGGCCACACACAACCATATAAGACTTCTTCGTGTAAATAGATTTCCTCTTCTTTTTCTTTTCTTCTTCAGATTCGATATTCTCGTCGATAGCTACACTAGTTTAGATAGGAATATCATTTCGTAGTATCTACTGGTCCGAGCCCGTGACAATAGTAAAAGATTATCCTTAGTTTTGCTGAATCACTTTTAAGGAAATATGTATGTGTAGATGCCAAGATAGCTCGGTGTTTGAAGTTGGAAAAGGACAGCCAATGATCAGTGGCTTTAGCATGCCATTGGACTAGAAGGATTTCAAAGGATTGAGATTGCGCGGCGCTACGCGATGTTGGGTGATGGCTCACCCTTATCTATAGCGCACTCACCCTAAACCACCCCTGGTCGCGCAACCAAAAAGCAGCTCACCCTAACTTACCCAAAAAAAAGGTTTAACAATGGTATTGCATTAAGGGCTAGTACATACGACCATAGGGTGTGGAGAACAGGGCTTCCCGTCCGCTCAGCCGTACTTAAGCCACACGCCGGCCGGTTAGTAGTTGGGTGGGTGACCACCAGCGAATCCCGGCTGTTGTATGTTTCTGTTTTTTGTTTTTTTTTTTGTCATCACTGAGCTATAACTAGAGTAGCAGCTTTAGAAATCCTTATAGCCTATTGATGGCTAATAAGGGAAGTATTCGAGAGGACAGTTAAATTTAGACACAAGCAATCAGCCGCCGGACCTGCTAGAGGAGGCCTACAGCTGAGTCAGATCACATCGTACACCAGCATGGAAGCGATCTTTATGAATACATGCCTCGTGTTTCCTGCTTCGATGTTACACGTCGCTCTTATTATTATCTCACTTTGTTTCCATTTACTATCTTGTTTTCCAAACTCCAGCAGACGCTTTTTATTTTGTTTTTATACAATGCTGATTGATGCTTTCATTTGCTTCTTGCCAACCAAATATAAGCTTAAGTATCACAATACTTTCCAAGAAGTCGATTGATCGGACAATTGATTGTTATGTACTTGAGATATCATGCCATTGCTGCAACATAACTTTACATTGTGCGCGTGGTCTAGCATCCCATAGCCATTGTATAATAGTCCCATGAATCCCAAGTGCTTGTATATTGTTCCAAAATCATCGGCAGATACCGTATAGACCATTCTTCACTCCTATCAGCGGTATACTGCGCCTTGCGGGCCTCCCAGTAAGCAGGTAGCCAGCCTGACTGCTCCCAGTCGACAATTGCCAAAATCTGATACGGCCGAGAGGGTGTTACAATGATATTGCTGCGGTGGAGATCACCGTGAGTGAACTTGATAGCACTGTTATCGGGTAGTTTATGGCGAAATGGTTCGACCGGGACTGAGTGTGGATCCGACATTGGTCTTCGGTAGAGAAACGTGAACCAGTTGTGAAAATCATGAACTGTGACGAATGGCCCGGCTTCGGACATGTATTCTATGTGGAATGCTCTATCATAAAGAGGATCGCGTACAACGTTGCCTGTTGTTATTTATATAAAGAGTTAGAAAATATAGGCCATGAGGCTATAGGGGGAGGGAGAGGGAGACACTTAACCTATGAATTTATCTGACGGGTCCTGTTCAAGCTGACGTAGATTGTCATAGGCTGTTCGAAGTTCGCGGCAGATTAAAACCCGATCACCAGGTTCCATTCAGGTCCCATATTTGCTCCAGAGTTTGTCCTTCTGTGTATTCCATGTAGATAAACTTCTCATCTCCGTCTTGTGCGCCATCCGTATACTTCCGGAACTGGGACTTGGCCTCGAAGGAATCGGCGGATGGCATACAGGCCTTGAGCCTCTGATACTCTCACAGCACTTCCCCATTTCACGAATAGTCTTCTATCCTCGAATACCACGGGCGGTGGCCTCACATGAGGGGCAGTTGTTGAATGGACTTTCCTGTTGTCTGGATTGGCACCGGCAAGATGTTGGGCTTCGGCTTGTGTGCGAACTTCTTCTGGCAAAGGTAGCTGACTCCATTTACTGAAAAAAGTTGAATCCTGGACGTCGAAATTGGGCGAACTAGGGATCATCGACGGCGTCAACCAGACGCGTCCATGTTTGCTAAACGTCCAGGGAATCCTCAGAGCTATAGCTTTCGTGCATAATCTTATCAAATCATAGAACGTAGTTATGTAAAATGGAGGTTAGAGTAGCAATTATAGGCATGATGCTGATTATGTTCGTGATTGGGAATGAGAGTTCTATGTTACGGTGTGAAGGGGCGAGCAGTTCAGCATGTGGGTATTATTCTCAGTATTCAGACCGTATGAAGCGGGGTCTCTCGGATCGTAGCTCAGAGGGGAAATCGGGAGTGGATTATTCCGGACTAAAAGCTTGAGCTGGCAAAGAATGTCACGAAATGAGGGTCTATGTTTTAAACTTACAACCGAATGCCCTGCGCAAATAGGCGGAATGGGGCGACGAAAAGAATAAGAACGGTCAAAGACGTGAAAAGGAACTGAATGTACTGAAATGTAGCTAATTAGCTGCGGTCTGTCATAGCCCAAGGGGCTCCATATGGATCTTAAACTTGAATACAAGAACAACAACAACAACACTGAACGCATGCCTTATCTGAGGTGGCAGCTTCTTTTTCTGCTTCATGCTCCATCAGCAACTCGATCATTGCTTGATCGCCAAGAATGATAGCTATATCAAGTGCACTATAGCCGTCATGCCTTTTCACTTTTACAGAAGCTGCTTTATTTAAAAGCAATGTCACGGCTGCATACTGTAGGTTTCCAATTGCGAGCATGAGTGCCGTGTTTCCCTGACAGTCTGGTGTATCCAAACTTGCTTGATTCTCTATCAGCAGTCGCATCATATCTTCTTGTCCATGTGATGCAGCCCAGTGCAAAGCTGTCATGCCAGAATAATCGCGTGCGTTTATATCAGCTTTACCCTCGATGAGATGCCGTGTGATCGAGGTGTTTTCTGTCTCAGCTGCCAGCATCACTAAAGTCTTCCCGTCTTCTTTATCTATATGGGCGTTGACATCTGCCCCATGGTCAAGTAGCAGGGAAACAACATTTTCTTTTTCCTGCTCAATAGCGTAGTACAGCGGAGGGCATCCATCGGACCCATGAAGGTTAATATCCGCCCCATTTTCCAAAAGTAGTTGCACGGCATCTCTATGTCCATGAAAAGACGCCAATTCTAGTGCAGTGTATCCTGCAGCTTCTTTGCTGTTGACTTCTGCGCCCTTCTCAAGCATCATTTGGAGCCTGCCAACCTCCCCTTCCTGGGCAGCATAGCGCAGACCGGTTAACATTGTGCTCCCTTTCGCTTTCTCCTCTGCCTTTACAACCAGGCGAGCTCTCGTCATTTTGCTTTGCATTTCCTTAGCGACAGAGTCTACTATAGTGCTCCCATCATTGACTTTGCCCAATAAGTGTCGAATAATCTCTGGTTGTTCTCGTACGCATGCCCCGTGCAAAGGAGTCCAGCGATCTTTATCATTCAAATTGGCATCGGCGCCATTTTCGAGCAACAACTGGACCATCTCCTTGCAACCCCTCATAGATGCCCTGTGCAGCGCTGTGCAGCCATTCATGTCCTGCCAATTGACATCAGCATTATTCTGGAGCAGGAGCCGCGCAACTGCTACTGTTCCACTTTGTGCAGTCCAGCAGAGAGCGGTCTGGTCACAGTTATTCTTTGCTTGCACAGACGCCCCATTTTCTAGCAGTAGTCGCGCAATTTCCTCCCATGTCACAGCCCAGTGAAGAACGGAATTTTCATAATCGTCGGTTAGAATAACACTGGCGTCATTTTCTAGCAACACGTTCACGGTTTTCTCATGCCCTGCTGATACTGCGAAATCCAATGCCGTGCTTCCTGTTTCATCTTTTGCATCGACATTGACTCCATTATCTAACAGCTTTTTAACAATGTCCCCGTGACCTTCGTGAGCTGCTAGGAATAATGCTCTATCTCGATCAGTATTTCCAATGTCAAAATCAGTATATTGTTCCAGAAGCATTGTGATCAGCTCGATATCGTGGTTGACAACCGCCCAATTGAGAGCGGTCCAATTTTCATCATCCACAACGATGCTGGCTCCCTCCTTCAAAAGCAGTCCTACTATTTGTTTGTGGCCATTTCTCGATGCCCAATGTAGGGCTGTTTCACCATGATGGTTATGTGCATTCACATATGCGCCTTTCATGAGTAGGGTTTGTGCAGCTTCATAATTTCCTCGCTTAGCCGCTATAAGCAACGCCGTCTCTCCATGGCTGTCATCAGTATCGACGCGCATATCCGTATCCAAGAGAGCGTTAAGAAGGTTTTCCAGACCCCAGTATGCTGCAACATGTAATGGTCCAAACCGTGCCGGAAAACGGTTAAACCAATCCTTCCCCCTGCTAGCAGTCACGTGCAACACCTGAACAGAAGAGGATAACTTCAGGCTGTCGTCCAAATACTGAAGAATCAGGCTTAGATATTCGGATGATTTTTGTCTCATGTGACATCCCCAGTAATGAGATGCATAGTTGAGAAACTGGTAATCTTGCAATCTTTGTGTCAGCGTTGCGCCATCGCCACAGGGCCCACTTCCGAACACATCAAATGATAGATATGTGAGACATGCTCTTGCAATCTCAGTTTCCGGATCAGGGAGTAATGCATCAGGGTGCTTCTCAAGATATTCCTGTAAAGTGTGGTGCGCTAGTCCAATTATCTTGCTCTCTTTATCAACCCTTAGCAGGCCTGCAGAGTTGTTGATTACGTAATTATCCGCGGGAATTGCATCCTGGTATAACTTGCGATCATCATCATTGACGGCAAGAGCATGGCACAGTTCGCCAACTGTTAGGGGTTGTCTTGCGCAAAATATGAAAGACATAGCTTTCTTGACAGTCTCACAGATCGGCTCTCTTTGGTTCTTGATCCGTTTAATGGCCTCATTATAGTAACCTTCCAAGTCTGATGGCAATGCTTTCATCGCATTTCGTATTTTTCTCTTGCTTTCATGTCTTGATAGGAAGTCCACCTGGAGATGAGCAAGCAGAAACCTAACACATATTCAATTAGTTTGGAATCTAAAAGGAGATGAGCTGATCAGTAATTGTTTTATGGACTCACATTCCCGCGGCATTTTCAATAAGATTTTCAATAATCTCATCCTTGAACTTTGTGTCGTTTGCAACAAAATTAAACAAATTAGACTTTTCTATTCTGTCATCCAGATACCTTAGCATATCAGACCTTTTTGCCGATATCTCGAGTCGAACAAGGTTTGAAAATTGGACAGGAAGGTCTATTGGACGTGATGTTAAAAACAGCAGAGCCAGAGATTGAAGCTCTTCCATGAAGTGGAGAAATTCACGTCTTTCTTTTTCCGGGCATTCATCCTAGAGAATTAACAATGAGAATCCCAAAATTCTGTAACAGGAAAGGAATACTAACAAGCGCATCAACAAAGATGTAAGTTTTCTCAAAGTCACAAATGAGATCTTTGATCAAAGAAATCCATTCTGCCCCAGTGGGATTTCTTTTCTTGACTGCATTCTTGTCCAAGAATTGACTCACAATTCGCGGGGTACATTCACGGTGACTTGCTAGCTGCCGAGCTACACTGGATAAAAGCTCAAATTCCGAATGTGTCACTGTGTGTTTATAGTCACAGTATATATATACCATAGCGACATTAGTTCCTTCTGTGGTTTCGCTGACATAATTGACGGCGATCGAGCTGGTTCAGCATTGTAAGCATTGTACAATGACAAGCCAGGAGGATGACTTACGTAAGCACCGTCTTTCCGCTGCCCGCTAGTTCTGATAGTGAGAACGAGCTGTATACAACTTGAGTGGTGACCTGGAGTGGAGACTTACGGATTCCATAGCACCAGAGAGTTGAGTTTTTGGTACAGTTGAACCATCTCTGGAAATCTTCGTTCTGCAACACCCATTGCCCAGTACCTTCAAAGCGTTGTGTGAACGTATCTCTTTGTTTTTTCTCGAAGCTCAAAGATGATAGCTTGGTCAAATCATTGTGCCCTAAATGCTATCAGTGACTGAGAGTAAATGGACCCTTGCAAAGAAGCACCATACTTTGTTTTTCAACATCTGATTTTGTCACATCCCGGTAGGTTGCATATAGAATAATGCTATCTGCATGCTTTTTCACTTCATGCAAGTGGGAATATGCAGAGGTAAGTTCATCATCTTCTCCCAAGAGAAGATTCCGAAATGTTTTCACTAGTTATGTTAAAGCAGTACGCTTAGTAATGTTCCCACTCCTCAATTAATTGCGTGGAGTAGACAAAAGCAATTTCACTGTACAAGATAATACAGCATACAGATACTCACTGGGTCGCTTTCTCTTAATGTATTTCGCGGAGATCCCGCAGGCAATTAACAGAGATGTGAAAACCTCGGTTATAGCTTGTTCAAGTCCTGGTGTTTGCGATATATATTCCTCTAAAATTTGGAATTCTTTGATGCAATCAACCAACTTTTCAAAGAACTCAATGACCTTATCATAATCGGCTGAGACAGAATTCGCAGCCTGAAGTATTGTTAGGCCCATAGGATACTGGAGGAAGGTGTCATACGACTATGATGGATCGCACTGCCATGAAGACAGCCATACTAGGTGGAAATGACTATAGTCATTTGTCAGCTTCACTCATTATGATGCGGAACGGCTGCAAGACCTACACTTGAACTAGCCTGAGCAACTATCTCACTGAGCCTCTCAACGGGTTGCAGGCATTTCCTCACAAGATCTCTAAGCCTGTCAATCTTGGAATCGCTATGCCGTCTGGATTGAAACCTAGACTTCCTGTTCTGTATTTCACTCAGGACATCGTCCAGAGTCTTTGCTTCAGGTAAAGATTCAAGGGTCCTCCCAGAAACCTCCTCATAGCGGCGTATCGCGGTCTCCCAAAGCTTTTTCACATCGGTGGTGGTTTTTGGTCCCATTCTTAAGACCGTGAAGATTGTTTTGTTGCATCAATCGATAAAGAGAGCCTTAAAAGTGGTATGACGGACCTTCACAACCACGGCTATCCTCACTGTATGGTACTGACAGGAAACCTTGGAATGGAATGGAGTTCAACCTAATTGGGCGCACGCCTCCAGTCGAGGGTGGGTACGCCTCCAGTCGAGGAGTGGGTACGCCTCCAGTCGAGGGAGGGGCACGCCCAGTTGAAGACAGTTGAAAGCAAACCTTGACTCTGCGCGTACGCTGCCGCTAAAGGCGCTTAACAGCTCTGATCTGGATCATGAGCGACACCATCACTTCGCAGCAACCCGTTACCTTCAGCCAAGATACAAAATCATCTTTTCTACAACACTTGCGCGAACATCCAAGCAACCGCCGTATATCACCAGGCGAGAAGGAGAACCTGATTGAATGGCTAACGAATCCTGACAAACGCCCATCTTCCCAGCAAGAATTCAGCCGACGCAATTACGCACGGAAGACGTTCATATGGGACAACGAGACGCGAACCCTTCTAGCAATCGATAAATCCGAACCCGGTAGGAACAGATTTGTGGTTGTGGAAGAGAATATCGCGGACGTTGTTGAAGCCGTTCACAGTCGCAATGGCCACGCTGGTTGGGATGCCACCTGGAAAGATGTCAGCACTTCATACCACGGTATTCTGAGGTCGGATGTCATATACTTGCTTAGGAGATGCCAGATCTGCTTGCACAACCCATCCAAACGCCCTAAGGATAGTGGCAGGGCCGTTGCAGAGTTCGGATCGGAAGACTCCGACATTTTTGGCTTGCTGAATTTCAGAGAATTGGAATTCAGTGACGTGCCATCATATGAAACAAACGGAGAAGACTGGCCAAACAGATGAAGTTGGTAAGTGAGCAAATTGGACATGTCTCTTTCCAATTCGCTTTGAAGTTGGACAACTGGGAAGAAGCCACCTGACCTTTTGCCCAAAAGTTCCCTGTCCAGACTTATATGGGTACACTCCAAAGTGCTTAGGCCAAAACGAATTATAGGTACACTACTGCATATTGTTGACGTTCTTCAGTACCCGACTACCAGAAGGTGGATGCTATATGGAGCCAAATACGTAAATTTGTACTCCTTAAAGCCCAAATTTGTCTGTCAATCAGAATCGCTACTGCTTCGCAAGCTGTTTCAAATTTCTACTTACCAGATGGCCTGTTCTTCTAGTTTAGATTATAATCAATGCCAATAGCTGCGTGGTTATACCTGGTACTACAAGAACGAATATCAAGAAAGTGAATGCCTTTGGCTAAGATAATTCAAAATAGAAGCAATTTATACGTCCTGAAGAATGTTGATTGAGTGCAGCGTAGCCTCACACAGAGTTTTAATCTGGTACCATCTCTTCAAAACAGTGGAGACCTTTGCAGCGGCAGACACCCTCCGTTCATCCTCAGCATAGCCTGAAGTATCTTTCGTTTTGAGGGTTTCCAGAGTTTGAATTGCCTTCATGCTCTCTTTCAGGGGTAAGCCAACCCAATCACTTATGATCTTTGCCATCTTCTTTGCATCAGTGCCCAGTGTGAAATTGTATAGAATGTGTCCCCGCCATTTTTCTCGATCCATGAATTTTATACACGCAGCAGCTTCAGTCCGAGAACAAGCACCATTTTTCGTGATTTTATAGTTTCTGGGGTCAAAATGTATTAGTTGACATACGTCTCAGGTGTCTCATGTTCACGTACCCATGCAAATAATAGAGTTTCAGCTCCTCCTGCTCAGCTGCTGTAAGGTCTTGGAATACTATATCATCCAAGAATATAGCATCTGATTGGTTATAATCTAAGAAAAAGCCATCTGCTTCGAATCAATATTTTGGCCATCCACAACGTCTACTGAAGACTAACATTCAACAAAAAGGTAGTCATTGGGATGCGAACCATAGCTGATGTATGCTTCTTCGCCCTCCTCTACAATGGCGTCAGTGTCCTTCCAGCAAGATTCCATTGTCATTAAGTCACCTACCGATGCGTCGGGTTGTCTTGATGGTATAGCCCTGTTGGTCGAACATTGCTATGCAGTTCTTTGACACTTTGTCAGTTACTTATTTTCTCCAGTTTGTTTATCAATCTCAACTGACCGCGTCATCCGCATGATTAAAGTGATCTGCGATAGGGACCAAGCCAACAGCATCGTTCCAATCTTCTGGCTCATCCTGCCCTGGTGTCACATAGTAAAAACTCCTCGTGTTAATAATGAGCCAATTATAGCAAAAAGTCTCCCAGTTTGTGTCCGGAAACTGCTGAAGCACACATTCCCATGCTGCTTGGATTCGCTTTTTTTGGTTTTCGAGAATATTCTGATATATCCGTTTTGTGTCATTTGCTAATGGATTAGAGATAGTACCGGAAAAACCAAACGCAGGTGGCAGAAGACCATAGTTCACACCTAATTCTTTATGCGCCATGCACTTTGACGACTGAAGGAACTCAGGCCATAGAATAGGCATGCAGTCTTTGAAACTCTGAAGACTAGGCCATGTTGAATGCCACGCATTCCACTTTTCCAGGAAATAGGATCCTCCGTGTGTAAGGAATGCTGCGAGAATTCCATGTATAGGCGTTCTCTTAGGGAATAGTTCAGTGAATGTCCGAGGGACAGAGTCAATTGTCAACATCAATGTTGATGGAACAGTAAGAATATTTTCGTGTTCCTTCAGCTAATGTCAACCATGGTAAACTGACGATGTCGCGCGGAAAGGCCTACTTCGATCGTCCTTGTAGCCACCATTCCCAGACCTCGACCGTGAAGTTCATTTGGAACGATCCCCTTCACCATAACACCTTGGGATACTGCCCACCGTATGGAGTAAAGATAGGCACTTTCAACCAGTTCTGTCATCATTACCATCTGTGTTCGGGGAAGAAAACGATTTTTAGACTAGATATGCGGGCGGTAAGCAGTTAACGTGTTCCACAAGCGAGCTGCGCACCCAAGCGAGCTGCGCACCTCCGTATTCCATATAAAATGGCACTTTTTATAACCTCAATATCTCAACCACGAAGTATTTACAGAGCCTGAAACCTATTATATAGGGTATCACGGTACTAAAATTATATACACTGAAGAGGAAGCTTTGGGATGAATTATTCCTTCAAGTATATAAATTACCGCTGTATTTTTCGTATTTCTCGAAATTCAAGCATCTATGGCTACAAAGAGCTACAGAATCTTTGGGAACCAATATGCTTTCTTGTAGTGGGTGTAACTATGTATAACCTTTTCTTATAATAAGCCTCTATATCTGTTGGTGGCTGAGATATTGAGGTTATAAAAAGTGCCATTTTATATGGAATACGGAGGTGCGCAGCTCGCTTGGGTGCGCAGCTCGCTTGTGGAACACGTTAAGTACTATTCCAAGGCCGCCCTCGCTTGGACCGGATAAGACAAAGGGCCAGTCTACCCGATCGGCACGCACCCCAAATCAACGTACATCAATTCATACGCGTCGCGAACTCCGGCAATATTCTGACGTAGATTTATAACATATTGTCGACAGTCGCAGGCCCTTGATGGGGCTAAAGTGAAACCTCCATTGGTCAAAAGCCGCCGGACTTATATCATACACGACACTTCGACTTAAAATTTGTTTATCAGAGGCATAACTACTATGGTATAATATTGCTATGGTCCGCGTCTGGTATTGTCTTAAAAGATGCCTACAGCATAGATGCTATTGCAGATAGTTGTCCTTACAACGGTTTTATATTCGTAACTCGCTTTTCCACTACATTCTGACTATTTTCCATTCGATTTATCACTGCCTTTCCACGATTCCATCTCTTCTTTAATCCATCCTACGGATTCGTGTCGGTCTGCTGATTCCCCTGACTCATTGAAGATCTCAAGTTTATCGATTCTATGAAGTGTACAGAGACTGCGAAATCCAGGATCATTCCTAAAGTCGGCACAAGATAAAGTCGATAAGAGATCGCTCTCAAAGTGCAATCGGAGACACTTCAATCTGTTGAAATGCCTAAGTAGTTGGACACATCGAATGCTGTGAAGGTTTGGCAGCCTAATGCAGTCACGTCCAGAGCTCAAATCTTCAGTTCTGATAGACTCCATGTCGCTGTTACTTTCCCAAGCGAAGCTCAAGAATTCGACATTATGACGGCCAACTTCTCCGATTGAGATGGCAGTTTTTAGAAAATCATCCATATCATATAGACGAATGGATGTCTTGCGATAAACCAGTCGTAGTGCCTCTTTACGCATCTGTCTGTTGACTGCGAGGATGCCGAGGTTGCTTCTAAACGGAAAATAGAAGCCACTGGGATCACCTATTCCTCTAGCAAAATTGACACCAGAAATATCGCCAGAGTCGATCATTTGCAGCTCCGCTTTGGGAATTGCATATGTGTAGATCTCGTCGCGGACTTCCCTAGGGAGTTTAAAGAATTGGGGCACTAAACCAGAGATACTACCATGTTGCAACTTTCAAAAAGTTAGCCAAAATGTAGAAGAGAGAATAGAAGAGCGGCCTACCTGTGCAATAGAGATTACCGCTAGTGCCTCATCCTTGGTCAGCTGCAGTGGTAGATGAAATCCGAAGTCATAGTAAATATCTGCTGTGAAACCGTACTGGCTGATGCGGTTTCTGTGTTCAAGGATAACAGTGTACCGGTCACTAGTAATTTTCTAGGTCAAATTAGTCTAACGAGCGAATAGCTAACAAAGATTGAGCAATAATCACACACTTTGCTTATTCCAGGCTCAGGGAGATAATTCTCTTGGGCTGCTTTGGAATAATGGTGCTGCTTTGTTCTCAAGTATTCATCAAGTTCGTTTCTTGTCCTCTCATAAATGCTGTGAGGGACGATTGTAAGGTCTGAGTAAAAGCGTTCCGTATCACTGTAAGTATCATCCAGGGAGGGGACCTTGTAGCCTAATGTATCTTCCATTTCATCTAGGGAGATTGGAGGCCTGCGTTTGGCCATATTTGCATACCGATTGGCAGATATCCTTGGTTGCAACGATAAGCGGATATGAGCTGCGCTTTTCACAGTTCAACGTTTTGTCATGTGCGATCGCTTGTCAGCACGGGCCAATGCCGAATGACAATGACATCATACGAGTTCTGATTGATTGATTGATTGATTGATTGGTGATCTATCTAACGTCGGGGGTTTATCCGCGGAAAAACCCTGGTCCGGGAGCGGACATGGCGACGGGGCAGATCGAACTGCCTGTCCTCTATCAATTCAAACAGGTAGCCCCTGCGCAGGGGCAGCTGTCAAACAGCAAATCAACTTCTTAGGTTTGATAATAAAGAAGCACAGAAGGGAAAGGAGAGAGGCAAATCGGGACGGT
The DNA here is from genome assembly GCA_039880815.1 of Aspergillus intermedius. Taxonomy (NCBI): domain Eukaryota; kingdom Fungi; phylum Ascomycota; class Eurotiomycetes; order Eurotiales; family Aspergillaceae; genus Aspergillus; species Aspergillus intermedius. The sequence goes on along the minus strand of JBDODA010000014.1, from coordinate 385,999 downwards.
CCCGTCCAATATGAATCTATTGGTAGACTATCTCACGGAATTCTTAACACAAAGAGAGAAAAGAAAGAGGTAGGGCCTGCCTGCGCTAAGCTATATGAAAGGGACATGAAAGGGGGTTCATGTCACACTCCAATCAATCCAAATCAATCAAACACGCCACGCCAGGAGACCCGGTAGCTCCGATTAAAGCGCGCTTGGAGCAACACCTCGCTGCCCAACGATATGAACTCGGCTATATTATATACTGTCTACAATTTCTTGAGCTCCTGAGGAAGATGCTCAATATTGAAGGCCGCAATAACAGCCTCCATACCTCTTGAGTGTATCCGAAGGTTGTCATAGAGGTGGTATAAAATATGTATAGTACCATCCTCAAGCATATTATCGTCATCTGGGTGCGTAAAGTATATTGCAAGAAATTCATCCAGCGTTTTATCTTTTAAACTGCCCTCATCTTGTATTCTTCATTTCGAAGAGCGAACACTTTCCATGAAGTCTGGGTATTTTGAGCAACGGGCGTTGGATGGGGCCCCGCCCGTATCTATTACTGTAGACAGGGAAAGTCAGGTAATTTGCACGTTTTGTGACAAATATCAAGCTGAAAGGCATGCGAAAACTGCCCGGATAAGTCCATTTGGAGGATTTAAGAGAGCCGAAGCTCGGATCTCAAGTCTGCGCATCTGTAACTTGGTGTGGCATGATCCTGGGTCATTTTGACCTTGAAATTCTATCTCGTTCTCCCATCATTTTGTGCTTTTGATAGAACGCGCGGTATTATCGTTTCTCGGGGAAGGGGGGAGAGTGATAAAGAAAGAAAGAAGAAAAAGAAAATGGAGCGTGGTATCTGGAAAAATCACTCGTAAGAGCGTCAGAGACAAGGCTATATAAACATGAACCGGGAAACACATTGGCGCCGAAGACAGGTAGCTGCCCTTATCCACTATTACTTTCTATCTTCTCCTAGTTTGACGCTGGCCCACGCTGTGCACTGCTCTCTAACAAAAATTAACATAGAGCCAGCCATTTTCATTAAATTCCGAATCGGGGCTTGCGGAAATTAGTTCGATTTCCTATTCTTAGGAGACCCTTATTATTGATCAGTGTACTGCCTTCTAATTGAGACCTGCTGTAATGGGCAGGAGATGCAGGGGCATATGCTGGTTGGATTGCCTGGGCAATAGCAAGTTCCCAGGGATATAGGGGGGCTGCAAAGCTTTCTTCAGCGTCTCTGGTGTTAGTTGCTTGGGTGGTCGCTTTGAGATGGTGGGCTCGCGAGGTTTCCCCCATATTGAATTTGGACATGGGATTGGCAAAAACAGTTTTTCTGTCGATAGTTGGCTGAGAACTCGCAAGCAGGCGCCCACGAATTTGGCGCTGCAGACTGAGATGCGCATCCATAGTGAATATATGTGTTAATCATCCTAGTCGGATTGTTGCTGCACGTAAGTGTTAGTTCTTACATTATCGGACATCCTCGCGTGCATAGAGATGGTAGATCATCGATTGTTCGGATAATCAGCCGTATATTAGGGCGATGATCTGTGCATTTTACTGCGTGGGGCATATAGGCATAGTTGCACGAGTCGAGCCATATATAGTAGTCAACAATGTCTGGTTGCTTTATTCTGTTAGGATAGGGCTATAGCCCCTTTGCACATGCTAGTTAGCTCGCAGATGGCAGATTTGCCCTTTCTTTCCCTCATTTCTTTCCCATGTCTGCGAGATGTCTACCAATAAAGTCATTATTGCATGATACCATCACAGGTGGCAAAGCATGACACTATTAATACACATCTTCCCAATCCCTTTTTGCGACGAGTATCAAGACTCGATATCTAGTAAATAAACCGAAGCGCATTCATATCTAGACTAGGTACCTTCTCGGCGAGAATCTAGAGTCTGGGGAAGTGAGACGAAATTTCTCAGCATTTGACAAAGGAAACTATCTATACAGTGTACTCGTTTGTCCGAGGGCTAGGGCTTGACTATTTGTCCTGATTGCCCGTTGGCAATGTTTGTAGATATTGGTTCGCCAGTAGTCGACTATCAGAACGAGAAAGCATGAATAAAGGAATGGAACAATGTTGCACAATGGTGTGAGAGTAGTAATATAATGGTATCACACCTCCAAATACTTATCAGCACAAAGGCTTGGACTTCCCATTTCAGTCGCTGCTGTTAGAAATTCTTTGAAAAATTCGCCCCTTTGTAGGGGAATTCGTCTTCGTCTATCCAGGGCATCAATGTACAAGACTCCGTCTCGCATATATAAACTGAACTGTCCCGAGAAAGCTTTAACAACCCAAATTCTATACAGAGCGAGTAATGTCTGGGTATTTAGGCGAGGAAACGTAGAATAGAAGCTGTCATACTTCCGGAGTACTTCTTCTACTTGAAAGCCTATCCTGGAGTCATCATCCAATCGGGATACCAGCGCTTGAAGAATGTTGTCTGGCAGGTATGACTGCTGGCCTAAGCTGTTTATGACAGCCCATCTGAAGTCGATATCACCATGATTCAATTGGGATACCAAAGCCTGAAGGATGTTGCCTGGCAGGGCTGATTGCTGGCCTAAAACGTTGATGGTAGCCCATCTGTCAACATTATTACCATCATCCAATCGGGTTATCAGAGCTTGAAGGATATTGTTTGACGGGGATGATTGCTGGCCTAGAGTCTTGATGGCAGCCCGTCTGACAAAGGAATCAGGATCATCCAATCGGGATACCAGAGTCTGAAGGATGTTGTCTGGCAGGGATGATTGCTGGCCTAAAGTGTTGATGGTAGCCTCTCTGACCTCGGTATCACCATCATCCAATTGGGATACCAGAGCCTGAAGGATTTTGTCTGGCAGGGATGACTGACGCCAGCCTAAAACGTTGATGGTAGCCCATCTGAAATAGGTATCACCATCGTCCAATCGGGATACCAGATTCTGAATGATGTTGTCTGGCAGGGATGATTGCTGACCTAAAGCCCTTGTGGCAGCACATCTGACAAAAGAATCTCCATAATCCAATTGGGATACCAGATTTTGAAGGATGTTGTCTGGCAGGGGTGAATGTCGGCCTAAAGCTTCAATGGCATCCCGTCTGACCTTGGTATCACCATCATCCAATCGGGATACCAGATTTTGAAGGATGTTGTCTGGCAGGGATGGCTGCTGGCCTAAAGCCTCAATGGCAGTCCCTCTGACAAAATAATCGCCATGATCAAATCGGCGTACCAGGGCTTGAAAGATATTTCCTGCCAGGGATAACTGCCGGCCTAAAGTGTTGATGGTAGCCTGTCTGACCTTGGTATCACCATCATCCAATTGGGATACCAGAGCCTGAAGGATGTTGTCTGGCAGGGATGATTGCTGGCCTAAAGTGGTGATGGTAACCCATCTGTCAACATTATTACCATCATCCAATCGGGTTATCAGAGCTTGAAGGATATTGTTTGACGGGGATGATTGCTGGCCTAGAGTCTTGATGGCAGCCCGTCTGACAAAGGAATCAGGATCATCCAATCGGGATACCAGAGTCTGAAGGATGTTGTCTGGCAGGGATGACTGCTGGCCTAAAGTGTTGATGATAGCCCGTCTGAGATAGGTATCACCATCGTCCAATCGGGATACCAGATTCTGAATGATGTTGTCTGGCAGGGATGATTGCTGGATTAAAGTGCTCATGGTAGCCTGTCTGACCTTGGTATCACCATCATCCAATTGGGATACTAGAGCCTGAAGGATGTTATCTGGTAGGGATGGCTGCTTGCCTAAAGCCTGAATGGTAGCGATTCTGAGAAAGAAATTGCTGTAGTCTTCCCTCAAAAAACTGGCTGTCAGGTCTAGCAAATTTGATGAAATATGTGATTGACTCAACAAAGCTTGCAAAATCGCAGTCCTCACATTATCTGGCTCATGTATAAGCATTTCCTTCGAGATTCGCTCAGGAAATTCTGCTTCACGACACATATACATCTTTTTACGGAGCTTATACTCGTAAGAAGACCACAAGCGGCATTGATGCTCCATTTGAATCCGGTGGTTCTCCAGTCGGGATTTACTTTTTGAGCGAGGCACTTCAGTTGGTGTGTTGGTCCCAACAGGTCGCGTGGTTCGCTCTCTATCAGTTCAAGAAATTGGCATGATTCTTCTTCGTTTTTCACATGGAGCAGCCCCACCACAAACCGCCAGAATAGATCATAGCGTCCACTGTATTTTTCCTGTTGAACAAACTTTTTGGGTGACGTCTGTTTTCTGCTTTTCAGATCTACCGAGTTGAATTCGAGATAGGATAGTGACGCTTCAGATATCCAACAGCGTACAAAATACTGTGCTGCGAAGAATTCTTGGAAGGTCAGATGCAGGAAATGGTAATTCCGGACTTCATGATTGGCTGAAGGGTCTGATGTACGCAGAAACGAAATTCTGTCAAGGATGTCATCAGACATAGCAGAAAAACTGGGCTGCTCATATACCATATCACGAATATCTTGGTTGAACTCAATTGTGTCGTTTACCAGGCCAGTGAATGCAAGGAATTCAAGTAATTCTATCTCAACTTCCATGATGTCTTTAATCTGCGAGCGTGTTCGCAACTCTCGCGATTGAGAGCCATTGAGCAGCCCTTGCCCGTTTCCTTTTCCTAATTGCAAGATATCCTTGTTCCACAACTTTATCTCAATGGCTTGGTAGAGTGTGGTCATGGTCTGCGGTGCACCTTCTGAGCCCAATCCCTTGTACCAACTGTAGCATAGTGCATCTAGCTGAATCGGAATCTGCACAAGTCCTTGCACCACTCAATGGCTCTTAATAAATGCTCGGATTTCCTCCACTGTTTTTGGGTCTTTCACAACTTTGGCCAAGTAGTCATGCACTTGGGCCGGGCGAAATCCGGTTGTTTCCAATTCTAAATCAAAGGAATCCAAATCGGGAGAGTTCACTGCATATGGCCGAGACGTGATAATGACATTCTCTCGATTTAATAGGTCTTTAAACTCTTACGTTAGGCCGCTTCCAGAAACATGTCGTTCCCCGGAGATTTCATCAAGGCCATCAAGGAGTAACAAAGTTCTCTGATCAGTCAAGTCAAATATAGCCTCACACATAGCTGAAACTAAACAATCTTGCTCTCCTTGTAACGCAAAATATTTGTCATAAAGCAGCTCATTCAAACTCTTTGTACCTTTGAGACTACGCAAAGGTATCCAGAAGATGCGGTCAAAGTATTCCCCCCAAAGCTGAGCATGCAGAAAATCGTGGACAATCTTCTTGCACAAAGTTGTTTTTCCTACGCCCGCACGTCCCCGTATCAGGATTCGCTTGGGCCGAGCCTCGGTGCCATCAGGGCATTTCCGCTTTTCAAACAACTTAGGCAATGTCATGCTCTTGTCTGTATTCAATTTCTGGACATTCATGCGGGCGAAAAGGGTAAAGGCAGAAGGTCGTGCTTCTTTGTCATCTGATGGTTGTTTGTCATTCTCCCGTGAATGTTTGATGACGGAAAGGTTGATGTAACATTGGGCCATGTCCAGTAGGTTTCCAGAAAGGCGTCTAATTTTAAGGCGTCCTCCTTGGCTATAATATTCACGGATCCGAACATCAGCATAGAATCTCTGGGCTTCCTTGCACTCTGACCATGCTCTGTCTAACAGGTCTCTCGGAAGGGTCTCCATGCATAGGTATTGCACATTGAAGCATTGTAATTTGCTCTGGCCTTTCTTGTTCTTCCATCGCCTGAACCAACGCTGTCTTTCTGAGGCGAGATCTTTCCAGTGAGCTTGGCCAAGTGTATCGGCAATCAGTTGAATCCAAATTCTAACATATGAAGGTTGTAATTTCCCTTGAGCAATGGTCTGATTTAGTAGATCAATAACATGACTTTTGACTGTTGGATCACCAATTTCCCAAGTATGTTCAAGCTGCGCATACAAGCCGCACCAGAAATGTCCTTCATTATCATATGGCTGTTGTTCTATGAAATGCTGCAACATTTGGAATGCTCGGGCCTCAATCAACAGGCTGATATACCGAAGAGCCACATACCACCCTTTTCTCTTTGATAGGTCTCCCATGCTTCCAATCACAGATTGTATGTCTTGGAATCCAGTATAGGTGTCGTGAGTTGCATCAACCAAAGATTTGAAGAGAGTGAGCAACTTCATCACATCAGGAGCGGCATCAACAATCCTCATGGGGTCCATTGTTGGAATGGCGCCAGCAATCTTCGCTGTTGCTTGAATGAGCGTGCTGGTATGGCGCAGTAATGCCTGGTAAGGACCCTCATTGTCAGGTACATAACGTAAAGCTTCATACGCATAACTAGCAGCATGTGAAAGACGAGGTTCTGAGTTATATTTTAGGCTCCTCAGCTGTTGCAGGAGAGGTTCATGGATTATCTCTCGGTTCAGTCCAGAGAGCTTAATGTCGACCATGGCATCCAACACAGTTGAAATAGTGCAAACCAAATGATATTGAGTTTCCAGTTCTGCCCGACTGCTTACCCTGTTCAGCCTCTGATGCAGACTATCAAGCACTGACCCGAGTTTGGCAGTCTCAGCAAATAAGGTAGTAGGAGCACGACGAAGAGCATATGCGAAGTTTGTCAGGAGATCTGGATCAAGGATGTCGCCATCGGTAGTGCCTCGAATAATGGCATTGGCAAAGCCTGATATGAGGGAGCGGTACTCATTGGCATCAATAATGGATGAGAGTGCAGCAGCCTCCGCATTGTATGATTTTGGATCACGTCCAAAAATGCGGATCATGCAGGTTGACAGTGCTGTCAAGGCTCTCCGCTCTCTCAGGCTGCAGTCAGAACTTGACAAGCGCTGAATGAGGCATTTGGTCTGGGTAGGTCTCCATGAATGATGTTGATCTACCGCCATAATCAAATGTCACGTCAAGATATGAATTTCCCAGTCTGTGAAGAGGTACAGCGTTGTAGAGTACTTGCAAAGTGTTCAATCAGCTAGCTTGTGGAAGAAGAGACAGATATCACAGCTGCTAGAGCATTGATGATTTGTCAAGGCTTTGCTCTTTGTAGGCAAGTTGGGTGATTGGCTGATCAGGCCTAGCTGAAGGCGGCCTGTTCGTACTAATCTGTACCCGTACTCGTAACCACAGCCAGGTCAATCATACACCATGGGAATCCATGACCCATTTGCTTTTTTCCTTTGGCGCTTCCTACTTTGTGCACTCATGGAACCTGCCCTCAACCAATCATTCTGATATCCTACGCTGATATTGAGACAGTGCTGGGTTCAATGCTTGCTTCCAGATACATAGACAAGACGCAGCGGGTCATGTGCCTCACCGCCCTCGCTGTCTGTTCCGGTTGTTATAACTATAGCTAGCTTAGCCGATAGGTCACTAACCAATTAACCATTCACTACACACCAAAAGGTGGACTGGCAGAATGACAGAATAGTAAAAGGATTATCCTTAGTTATGCTGAATCACTTTTAAGGAAATATGTATGTGTAGATGCCAAGATAGCTCGGTGTTTGAAGTTGGAAAAGGACAGCCAATGATCAGTGGCTTTAGCATGCCATTGGACTAGAAGGATTTCAAAGGATTGAGATTGCGCGGCGCTACGCGATGTTGGGTGATGGCTCACCCTTATCTATAGCGCACTCACCCTAAATCACCCCTGGTCGCGCAACCAAAAAGCAGCTCACCCTAACTTACCCAAAAAAAAGGTTTAACAATGGTATTGCATCAAAAACCAGTACATACGACCATAGGGTGTGGAGAACAGGGCTTCCCGTCCGCTCAGCCGTACTTAAGCCACACGCCGGCCGGTTAGTAGTTGGGTGGGTGACCACCAGCGAATCCCGGCTGTTGTATGTTTTTAGTTTTGCATGCGATGTAGATAGAATGCATGCAGCGAGTTTTGTATTCTTCTTTTGTTTTTTTCTCTCCCTTGGGAAGGGGGATAAGGGTTGAGTTTTTCGACAAGTATTTTCGACAAGTATATTCTACTCTCAACCCCGGAATGAAGTATTGTCAGCCTTGCTTTATACTCCGCAGACAATATCACGGGGGCTGATGCGGAATAAATATCTCTTGATGTATCCCTATAGTGTTACAGGGGCTGGGTTCACTAGAAGTATCCAACTATGTTTTGCAGATTAACTTGTTTGTTAGCCATGGTCTGGTCTCATCGCTATACTCGGTCGAGATTGTTGAATTTACCCCAGATATATATTTACCCTCGGCAAATACAAGTACGCTGGGACAATCGATCCCCCTTTCACAGCCAAATACCCATTGTTATCCATCGTCCGTCGTCAAAGTCATCCTAGAAGCGGTATTCAGCGAGATTTCCCAAAAAAAAATCTGTCGAGAACCGGTGGGTTAGTTGAGCATTTCGCGCCTAGAACAATTGGATACCAGCTGTATTGGCGTATGTATTAAATCATGCAGAACTATAAGCCATAAGTGGTCTCCGTGGCGCAATAGGTTAGCGCGTCTGACTGTTAATCAGGAGGTTGGAAGTTCGAGCCTTCCCGGGGACGTTCTTTTTTAAATTTTTTTCGCGGAGATTACAAAAATGCCATTCATATAACCAATTTTGTTCAATTCAATAATCCAATTGTTCGAAACGCTACCAGGCTATCAAATAAGAATAGAGTAGAGAAGTAACCAACTATGCAATTTAGACATTGGTTCGAGTCATCCGACATCATCACGATAAATGCAAAACCAACAAACAGCAGTACGGAATGCTGAACCAGGCGAATGAATAAATAACAAACTGGCAAAAATCCACTGTCGTGCCTGGCCAGCCTTTTATATACTGGCATGGACATCAAAGAAATGACAGACATCACAAGAAGCAGGCAAAAACTCAACTGGGTATAACAGGGGGTATAGAGAGAAAGAGATAAAAGGAAATTGGAAACAGGAGTATGCACCATTAACATTAGCTAGAACCCTTGGCCAAGGACAATGAAAGAGAAGGGTGTTGAGGTAAGATGAAAAAGAGAAGAGATAAACCAGACCATTCGGAACCGTGCTGTTTTCCCTGCAAGTCTTGCTGTCCCATACCTCCTAAACGCCAACCTGGACCAACGCCAGCTATCAAGACAACTCAGTAACCCGACCATCCCATGGGACTTCCGGACTGACCCGGTTGAGGGGGTCCGGACTGCATTGTCCCACCAGCTGCTGATGGCCAGCCGGGGATAGCACCTCCCGCACTCATGCCCATGGCAAGTCCAGGTTGCGGTGTTCCGGCCATAAAGGGTTGGCCCCCGCCTTGGGTGGCGGGATACATGGCTCGAGCCATGGCAGGATATGGGGCAGTCGTAGCCCCGGGGAATCCCATGGATGCCGCCATAGGTGTTTGCTGCGCTGCCTGGGGGTGATGAATAGGGAATGGTTGCGACATCGAGGGTACGGACGGACGAGGTTGGTTGCGAGGTGATTGCGAAGGATGCGGTTGCTGAACACTGTGCGGCAGGGGAGATGGCGAATGTCGTGGTGCAGTGTGCAGATGCGCGTACTGGGGCATGCCGGCGACTGGCGTGCTAGACAACGGTGATGGCTGTGGTTGGGGAGGCGGTTGACCCCACATTTGTTGCGGCTGCGACGGATATCCGTAGGGAGGCGTCTGCGTTGGCATGGCGGCTGGTCGCTGCATCAGGTCTGGTCGCATGCCTGGTGGCATGGCTCGTACTGCAGGCGATGGTGCGATCGCGGCTTGCGGGTGCGATGGCGGATGGAAACCGGACTGACCGCCGCCCATCATGGCACTTTGATGAGACATGACAGGCTGCGGAGCGGACGAATTTGCCATTCCTCCCGCGGCAATCTGAGAGGTTTGTAGAGATTGTGATGTCGACTGCTGTCCCGCGTCGAGCTGCCCAGGCTGCGACTGCGCTGCTTCTGCTGCTGCCTCACGCTGTTTGGCGTAGAAATCCTCCAGGCCCCTTTGGCGAAACCCACGCTGCGAGGTCAAGATCTTGTTGAAATCCGCCGTATGCGACGCCTGATTCAGAATGTCCGCCGCCGAACTGGGTTGGCTACGGTCCTGGTATGTTTGACCGGTAACCTCCTGGCGCGCACGCGGCATACTGTTGTACTCGCGCAGGCGAGGGTCGTCGGTGGTGGTCATATTGAAGATTGGAAGCTGCGAAAGAGAAACAGACGGCGCGCCGGGCAGGGGCATGCCCTCGAGCGCGTTACTGTAGATCACGTCGCCGTGGGTTAGGGTTGGTAATATATTGGTGTTCGCAGCGTCAGCCGCAGCAGCCGCGTCACGCCTGGCGGCACCCGGTCGCTTTTCTCCGGCCAAATCTTCCTCAGTGAATCCTTGTTTCCGAGCCTTGCTCTCCCAGTAGTCGTCGCGTACCCTTCGTCCGTTGACAATGACCCGGCTGCCGAATTGGCGGAACATGGATCTGGCTGAAACAATGGCGATTTGGCGGGATCGATACGAGTAAGGCAGGATGTCTTGCTGGATCATGTCATCCTTTTCCACCTGTGTCGCGATAATTTTGTGAAGCGAGCGATTTTTGTTGAACAAGAGATATGAGTCGCGATATCCCAGCACACGCGCACATTCGGTCGCAAGCATGAAGAGTTTCTTACCACGAGGAGCGACGCGGAAGGTTCGGCATTTGTATTCCCGACCGCCTTGGGGATAACCCATGGCATCCACTTTTTTCTCACCGGCATCGTCGAACTCCTTTGGAATGTACTCGTCCCCCTGCTCATCGAGTTGGTCCGTGGTGTGGTCGCGAACGGTCGGAAGTGCTTTGATCACAGTGGCCTTAGATGGAGTGGTCTTCTCCGAAGGCGAAGCCTGCGGTGGTGACACGGCGGCGCCCGCCGGCGGAAGCGGTTGCGTCTGCATGCGCGGCGTTTGGAGTTGGACACCTGAAGCGGCTGGTGTAGAGGAGGTAGCTTGATCAACAATAGATGGCCGTTGCTGAATCTTTGGAGGACGCCCTCGTTTCCGACGAGCGTGCTCATCGGTTCCTATGCCGGGTGTGTGTCAGCTAACATGAGCGCGTCGGGAAAAGGCAACAATAATAACAGCGCCCACGGAATAACGATGTCGCGAGTCTACTCCGATATCTACTTTTTCCTTATCAAGAAAGCAAAGACATGGTTCGAACAGAAGCGATTTTGAGTCACAAATCCTCACATGACTTCAAGGGAAAGAAGGATAAATAAGCGACAAAAGATGAGCAGGGTGCACATACCATCATCATAGTCTCCATCTATAAGTGCATTGAATTCCGGGCTCCGACTGCGCTTGATCCCCCGAGGGACTATATTTGATGATTCTGCAGGCGTGTGAAGAGCGATGGAGGCTACTTAGACAAATAGATTATTAGTTTGACAGGCGCCATGGGGAAACAGGCGAAAAATATAATAAACGTAATATGCAGCAAAAAGCGGTCGCGACAGATGTGACAACAAAGGGTGATGACAGTGCCAGCACATGTCATGAGACAAAATACGAGAAAAAGTAAAGAAAAAAAAAAAAAAGGGATGTCATTGATTATTTAAAACAAAGAACAAAAAAAAAAGAACGTACCATTATCCAAGGCAGCGGGATTGATAGTGCCCGACCCATCGACAAGATCACCCGCGACTCCATTCATTGGGGCGGAGTGGGAAGTGTCATACATGGCGGGCCAAGGAACGACGGCACGAACAAGTCAAGCAGGGCCGTCGCAAAGCCTCGGTGGATGAAGAGATGGGGAGGAAGGAAGGGAAAGGAGGGTAAGGCGCGCGTTAGCGGAACGCGAATAGAGTCAATCAAACGCTTATGCTTGGACCGGGGGGAAGCGAATAACACAAGTAGTATAGGCTGCAGGCGGAAGGGGGAGGGGTAAAGGAGGGGAAGGGATGGAGTAAGCAACACAAGGAAATCAAGGAAGTGAGTTAAGATCCTCGTCGGTCTTCGGATAAGCGAGAGAATGAGAAACGAGAGATAGAGAGAGACAGAGAGAGGACACGACACCGCTGAACGTCACATATGCAGTCAGCTATGCAAGAAGCACGGACAATAGTAGTGTATAGGTGTATAGATAGACACTATGATGGACCGGGGGGGGGAGGTAGTGCTAAACCAGTGGACAAGATGGATGGATGGAAGGATGCGATGCGACGGATGAGAGATGAGTGGCTGAACACACCCGGATGGGATGGAAGCCAGATAAATGGAGAAATGAAATGGAATGGATGGAGATGGAGGTGGATGTGAAGATATGAAAGGTGGACAACCGATCAGCTCGGATACTGCTGATCAGGTAAGCGGTGGGTGATATACGTGTGGCTGGTGCCTTTGCGAGATCGCACCGCCACAATCGAGGCTGACGCTAAGTTTGGTCCGACGGAAGACGACGGGTGCAGGTCCAGGGTTCAGGAGATAAGGATCAATAGTCTCGCTAAACATAGTAATCCTGACATATAGTACTCCGTACGTAGTATGTTAGACGATAAAGAGAGATGGAGAGCTGCGATGAACGAGAAAGGCCGGGAGATCGGTGGATATACCCGGGGTTACTCCGATATCCAGAAGAATGCTCTGAGAGGAGTAAGAATACTCGTGGCGCATGCGAAGATCCCGGAATGGACTCTTGATTCGAAGAGATGATATCGACTCTTACTTGCGAATATGATACCAGATGAACCATAAATTCTTGAGGCCCTGTGACCTTGCACTTGTTAATATATTCGAAATAATTTAACCCATTATTTATCATGGCTTCCACAGAATAGTATACCCCGTCCAAACCCCGAAAACATAGTCTGAATACCGGATATCGCCGCCGGTTAATAAAAGTACTTCTACTCTGCCTGCCCCGGCGGCAGTCATCTTGCCACTATACTCAGTAGAAACAAAGTCTATGCGAAGTCCTCTGGCCAATCGATCGATCGATCGCGGTAGATGCGATAATAGTGTCTGACTAGTCCTCTATAAGAATAGACTAACTTCATACTCTCTCTCTTTCTTTTTGTAGTGCTACGTCGATAGCGATAGCTCGGACCAGAACCAGGAAACAAAACTAAGCCTATGTGTACAGCGTAAACACAGCACAATATGCCATAAAGGGCAAAGGCAGATCGATCATCCGGGCCTGTTGCATCAAAACTGAGTTCAGGCCCCCGGCTGCATACTTCTGGCTATCTCCAAACATTCTTGTATAAAGTCAATCGACAATCCCCCCCATCATCCTTATTGGGCGGGAGGGGACCTGGTGCATGACTTTGAGGCAATTTTTTTTTGGGATGATCTTTCGGGGTATGTTGATTCTAGTAAGCGTTATATGAAGAGTGCGTGGGTAGCGTTACATTGATGTGGAAGTTTATGTTTATTAGGGACAATGGCCGAGTGATAGACCTGCCCTATGGCATTCCCAAGTATGTACCAGTACCCGTAGAGGAAGGAGATACTTTAATCTTGCCACTGCGGACTTGAAACAGTGTGGATGCTTCGTGGTAAGCGTATATATTGAACTGTGGCAAGCGCAGGTGACCACATACGTCAAGTTAGTCACTTGAACGTGACTATTCGACTATCGATACTACGGACACCAGCAATGGATGCAGGCGAACCGTTCGGACCAGTGGCGAGAAATGCAGGCAGCCGGACGCTAGCGTTAGCGAATCAATATTATTTTATTGGATAATGGAGTAGTGGGTAGCGATCTGGTGATATTGATTATGATGGCTAGGCCTGGGTGATTCCCAATCCACGATGTAACTTAGCCAATAAACTAGAGGATACCGAGAATCAACATCAATCCTTCATCGGATGATCATGTTATACGTACTTTGAGTATCCAGTATCTGCACAGCACTGGCCCATTGCCGCTTGGACTGCATTTTATCTGCAGCTCCCCGGTTTTGCAGCTGGATTACCCGCCGTCGCAACGGGTCATACCGCTGAACAAGAGAAGCCAAGGAACGTCTACCACCCTCCCCATCGCCGTCGATTCTCATTATCATTTTCCACCTGGTTGTACCCGTTCCACTCCTCACGCATGCTCTGCACACTCCGCGGCGGTTGCGTTTCCTCGCCACTGATCCTCTGGCCCGAGAACCTCGCATTGCCGTAGCAGTTCAGTTGGCCGCAAATTCTGCCCTCGCCGTAGAATTGGATCCAGCCGGTACAATTTGGTCCAAAGGACATTTCACCCTCGCTGTTATTGCGCCCGCGCCACGTGAACCGGATCTTCTTGTATGAGGATGACCAGGGCCGTTCTTCGAGATGCATGATACCGTGGAACATCCCGAAGTCGTATGATCCCCACATGGAATTGCCTGCTAGTCCCAGGATGAGAGTGAATTCGTCTTCGGGGAACTGCGGCCATTCGTTCAAGTCCGATGAGTAGATTTCATATTCGCCGTTGACTAGACCTAACGGGGGAAGAGGACTTCCTGAATCGTTGTCGGGGTCATCTGACTCGCCCCTACTCCTGTAGTCGCTAGGGGGATCGATGTCCATTGGATTGGGGCCATAATCCTGTCGTGGGCATTAGAAAGTACACAGCTAAACAAATTATACAGGAAGAACCTACATTTTCAGGAGAAGAGTGGTACACGGGCGTCGAGTATTCCTGCTTGTAGACCGGATCCGTGGGACGTCTGTTACCGAAGAAAGGGTTAGAGCGGCGTGCTGTCTGTTTGGTTCGAGGTGCCCGAGCTGGCTCTGGGCTCTCGGTTGAGGCCGCAGGAGTTTGAGACATGCCTCCTCTAGAGCTAGCTGTCGCACCTCCCCTACCTCTGGAGCATTTCGCTGTTTGCTTTGTTCGAGGGGGTCGCTTTGGCTCTGGCTCAGTCACTGCTGGAGTCTGACTACTCCTAGACTCGACTGTCGAGGCTCCCCTGGAACCAACTGTCGCAGCTCCTCTTGAGCATTTCGCCGTCTGCTTTGTTCGGGGCCGCGCTGGATCTACCGTCGGCATAGGTGCAGGCTCGCTCTTCTTCGCAGAGGTCTTAGCAGCAGTTTTCTTCGCACTATTTCCAGCCTCAGTATTTTTCGCAGGAGTCGAATCCGCAGCTTTGGTCTTTCTTGCTGCCGCCGTCGCCTTTGGAGTCGGTGCACCCTCCTCCTCACCGGCCCTTTTCCTCTTATTCCTACCAGTCGTCTTCGCACCCGCTCCACTATTCGTACCAGTGGTATCACCGCCAGCAGCACTCCTAGCCTCCTTATCCCTCCTCTTCCACTCCTTCTTCAAATCCCCCTCAACTTTCAAAATATCCTTCGGCACAACCAACCCCCCACCCCTCACCGCATCCAACAGCCGCATCTTCGCAACAGCCTTGTTCTTCGACGGCGCAAGTCCATAATGCAACAACTGCGCTTCATACCAGTGTCCCACGGGGTCTGGTGTCTTGTTGGTAGCGCTGGGGGTGCTGGTGTCGAAGAGGGACTGGAGCTCAGGGACGGTCGCGCGGCGGTGGAGATTGTGGCCGGAGGTTTCGACGTAGAAGCTGTCGACGGCGAAGGAGAATTTGCCGTTGGAGACGGGGGCTGCGAAGGCCATAGTGTGACGGTGTGGTTGGCGAGCAATCGTTTGGACTGATTGGTTGGGCGGTCATGGTTGTTTGAAGGGTGTGGTTGGTGTCCGTGCTGACTGCTGAGAGATATACCGAGGGAGGCAGTATGACCGCATCCTTCACCCTCCTTGGTCAGAGTGTGGGAGTGGAAAGATTTAGTGAGGAAAAGAGTCCCCGATAGGCAACTGCGCCCGGTACCAGCCTTGCTCCACTGGATGAGTTTCCAAATCAGGCTGATTGGATTATGTATCTCTACAACATGAATCCAGGGATTAAAAATGTGCATGCCCAATATGGCAAGTATTGCTCCATCTAAACGTGGATATTTCGCCAACAACGTTCTGAAACTCGTTGGTATAATACTCACCTCCTCCCTCAGTATGAAATGGAATCCATAGTCGGCATTGTCTATCTCTCTCCTACTAGATCCTGTCAGACAACATGTACACGGTCCCGATTTCCATCCTGGGGGCTATCCTCCTTACCCTCTACCTCCTCCTCAAATCCCTTATTGATTACACTCTCGACCGCAAAGGCCTCTGCAAATACCCTGCTTACAACACTCTCCGCGCCCTCACAAACCTCGGCTGGTGTCTTGAAACATGGCGCGGCGGGATACGCTCAAAGAAGCTGAGCGAGATGCACAAGGTCCACCCTGTTATCTGTATCGGACCAAACTCACTCTCATACAGTCATCCGGGTGCATATAATGATATCTACGGCCACGGCACAAAGTGTCTCAAGGATACCTTCTACCAGACGGAAAAGACAACCCACTTCAATCTCGGAAATGTGATCGACAAGGCTGACCATACCCGGAAGCGCAAGATGCTTGCTAGTGCCTTTGCAGCAAGATCTGGAAGACTGAGAGTTTAAAGTCGCCGATAAGGTGAAGCGGTTTATTGCTGCGTGTGACAACTGACAAGCATTGTACGGCACCTTCAGCGGAGGGATCTAATCCGGATCCAAAGGATTCAAAGTTTGACTTTATGGCTTGGTCAAACTTCTTCACGATCGATGCTATCGGAGAAGTTGCCCTATTGGAGGATTTAGGACTTCTCACCGCGGAAAATGACTTGGTAACTGCCACCGGCCCCGATGGGAAAACATATCAAGCGCTGTACTGGGACTGTCTACACGCATTGAAAATCGCACATACTAGAATCGTGTTCGCGGATAAATGGTACCATTTCAACAGCAGATACGCCACACGACTTTTAGCATCCTACCGCAAGTTGTGGAGATTGAATGATGGATGGAGTGATATTGTGAACTACCATGTTAAAAAGCGTCTTGACCGCTACATAGCGGGCGAAAAGCTCGATGATATCTTCCAATACTTGCTGCACAACAAGAGCTGTGAGCCTTATACCCTTGAATGGGGAGAGATTGCTGCGGAGAGCGCTGTGATACTTGATGCCGGATCCGCCACGACTGCGATAGCCTTGAATAATGTGATTTACTGGCTAATTCGGAACCGAGGTGTCTTGCGAAATTAAGAAACGAGGTTGACGACGCTGTTGATGTCAGCGATACTATTGCGCCGCATGACAGTCAAGAACCTCCCCTACCTACGTGCCTGTCTTGACGAGGGTCTCCACATCACACCCCCATTCAGTCGTAATCTCCCCCGACGAACACCCGCCGAAGGAGCTTACATCTTCGGTGATTTTATCCCCGGAAACACGAGCATCCATGCTTCTTATGTACACCGCGACGAAGAGGCCTTTCCAGATGCAGAGAGCTATATACCCGAGCGATGGCTAGACGGAAACGCAAGGATATTCAGTCGAGGTTTGTGCCGTTTAGCGCTGGGTCGAGGGCTTGTATTGGACAGAATCTGAATTACATGGAGCAGACGGTTATGGTGGCGAAGCTTGTGAGGACGTATGAGTTTGCGCTTCCTACTCCGAATTGGGAGCAGGAGAGAGTTGAGGTGACGAATTTATTGCCGGGGCCGTTACCGTTGAAGGTTTGGAGGAGGACAACGGATAGTGAGAAGGATACGTGATAGTTAGATCATTAATCCATTCTTGTTCATGACTCTAAGTCCGTTACGATAGATAGAAAAAAAAAAAAAAAAAGAGAGAAGTTTACCCCTCCCAAGCCCCCTTCAACCTCTCTGCAATTCCACCTGTAGGCCACGCATACTCCACCTCCGTAACCCTCAATACCCCCCAAACCGCCTGCCTCTTCCTGGGTTCGGTAATACACTCCCCACAAGCCTCAATGCCCATCGTCGCATCCACAAACACACTAGGCGCCCGGCGATTCCACAGCGCTATCCCGCAGAGCTTTATCACAATTTCTCTCATTACGGCCCGGACTTGCTTCATCCCAGCCATATGCCCGTGACCGAGCTTGGGGATTGTGGAGTTGAAGACTGTTAATAGCATTTTTGCGAGATGGAGGTGGGAGATGGATGTTGCGTGGCAGCCGTCTCCGTACCAGATTTCTGGGAACACACCCACAAACCTTTCAAAGGGGGGGTGTGCCTGGTGTAGATTGGTTCGAAGCAGGATGGGAGATGGGCGTGGAGATCCTCTGCGTAGCGGGTTAAGTTGTCCACCTATTCACATCCGTGGACGGCAGATTATTTGTCTCTGAACTCCCGTAGCAGAATTCCAGCACGTCGGCGCAGAAGAGGACGAGTCGATCAGCTCATGTTCCGTCCCCCGCTGGAGTGAAGGAACGGAGTGAAGACCACCGGGAAAGAGGGAGGGTGAAAGGGCGTTGGTTATAAATGATTTATAGAGTTCTTGTCTGAAGGCGATGGGGAGGCAGGCGCGGAGGAGGGTAGTTGATTGGGTGTGTGTAATTGCTGGTGGTGTGTACGGTGAGTTCGAATCTGGCGAAAAGTGGTGATGCTCGTGATAGGTTTCTACAAGGCTACGGGGGAATGCATCTGGCGACGGTGGTTGGGCGTTCACGAAGATTTTGAGCACGTGAAGGAGGACACCCTTATCAGTGTTGTTTTCTAACTGGGAGTCGATCTCCTCGTAGAATCTTAACACGATAGCTGCGGCGAGGAGGTACTCGCTGTTTATTCTTGATAGGTCCCCGCTTAGACAGAGGGGCAGTTGCACCGCTCCAGAGCTCGCTAGATCGGTCCGATATTCATCCGATATTCATCAATCAACTACGTCGATGTGAGCTATATCCAATACTCCTTCCTCTTCAGATTGCGAGGCAGTCGAATTTGAGCTTGATGGCTGCTTCCATATGTGAATTTAATCAAGCTACTAGTCGTCTATTACAGAGGTGAGATGACTTCCAAAAATCCATCCAGCACCACCAGCTAATGATGGCAGGTAAATCGAACGACCGGGGTCTGATGCCTCCGCCTGCTTCCCCCTCCTGCTCCCCTTGTCGCTCTGAAAATTCACAACCTCGAACAGACATTTCGAATACGTTCAGTGACACCGTCAAGCTCGAGGTTGTCCGCTTATCTGGTGCGAATTGTTGGAGTTGTTTGAACAACGACCCTGAATTCGCCCATGTTGTTGCACAGAAAGATGGTCAAGTATGTATACTATGTCCTCATACATTTCCTGCGTGAGATAACCAGCCTCAAGGCTCATTATTGGATCCAAGCCAGTCTGTTCCCGTTTTCATTCAAAGCAGGGGTCAACTGTATTCCGCTTTGTTCTTCCTGCCATGGTGCTTTCAACCGCTCCTGTGACCCCTGCTGGATGTTCCTTCCGACGGATTTGAACTTCTTCATAAGGCACAAAATTGAAGATCAGCTGCGCCGTGCCCAGTTTGGTTCACCATCTGGCCGAATCGTCCCAACTGTCAAGAAGTACCATGATCACCTCGCCTCAAAAGGCCTAGTGTCACACAACGCGACCGGTGACTGTATCATGGTTACTACCTGAAAAATTTCCTCCACGCCGGGTGCACCCCCGTCAACTTTCTCGAATTTTTTACTACCCTCAAGCCGTGGCACGGACACCCATTGGCTGCGATTCGACGAGGGATCGCCGTATTAGGAAGCGCCCGCTGTTATGCACTTGACCGCACCACGATCGATGAATTAACCACGCTGCGCGGTTTGTATTTCGATGACAAGAATCTCATTGATAAGAAGCTTGTGCAATTGTACCATCTTCCACCCGCAGACCACAAGAGAAAGAGGAGCGATGACGAGTCCGACCATAATGATCACAAGAAGCTCGCCACCGACACAGACAATCACGGAACCGCCCAGAATGTCCAGAATGTCCGGGATGCCCGGATGCTGAGAATGCCCAGGACGCACATCATGTTTGCTCTCTAGCTGAGATTTCGGGCCTGGATGTAGGTGTTCATACCGATGTCTATGCCAGTACCGAGTGGGTTTTCGGACCCAGTGCTACAGGAAATGATGCGATCAACCGATTTGCGCCATTGCTACAATCCACGGACGTCATCAAGCTGCTTAGCTGATGGCTTATCCCCTTCTTTTCCTTATCATTTTCTCATTTTGCCTTGCTGCACGTTGTTACGGGAAACTTTTGTTCAATGACTCTGTTGTCATGACCACTACGTTCTATATGTATGGTAACAAAAAATACGGGTGTCATGGTTAATTATTAGTAGTAGTAGTTAATGTAATCGGATGCTGAGCTGCCCGGTCGGCACGGCATTTCCCCTAAACAATCATACTCTAGTTATGAAGCCTCTTTGTTAACATACTCAATATGACTGGACTACCAAAAGAAAAGTGAATGGAATTAGCTCTTGAGGTCTTTCATAAAGGCTCTTTCACATCAAAAACTGCCTGTTCTACGGCCTTCGACGTGCCTAAAAGGACCTTTATGACCCGCCTGAATGGAACCACCTCTCGCAGAGAAATGCCTGCAAATGGTCGAAACTATCAGGTATTGAAGAAGAAATCCTTTCTAGATGGATTTTTAGTATGGATCAGCGTGGTCTGCCTATACAGATATCAAATGTACACCATCTTGCTCGGCTTTTATCATCTGCACGGTTAAAGCCATCCAAAACCACCTTTATTAGTGAGAGATGGGTTTCCCGGTTATTGGACGCCATCCTGAACTCAAATTCAAATATACTTGTCAATATGATCATCAGCGTGCCAAATGTGAAGACCCAGAGTTGATAAAGGGCTGGTATAATCGCGTCCAAGAGACCATTCAGAAATATGGCATTCTCGAGCAGGATATCTACAATATAATATGGATGAAATCGGCTTTCAAATGGGAATGGCATTGACTGCAAAGGTTGGTTGCGACTCAGAGACTAGAGATAGTCGTGCCAAATCTATTCAACCTGAAAAATGGGAGTGGGTTACTATAATAGTTGCCATAAATGCGTCTGGTTCTCGTCTACCTTCGCAAATCATTCTAGCTAGGAGCAAGCATCAATCCCAGCGGTATTCAGCCATTCCAAGGGAATATCTAATCAGCATGAGTGATAATGGCTGGACAAATGATAACTGGGATTTGAATGGCTTCAGGGGATGTTTGAGAAGCATACTGCCTCTCAGACAGCTGGAAGATATCGCCTTTTAATCCTTGATGGTCATAGCAGTCATGCAACTGCCAGTTTTGGGTCATTTCTGCACTGAGAGGAAGATTATTCCATTATATATGCCTCCTCATTTATCTCACTTACTTCAACCACTTGATATAATGTCACAGGCTGCGCCTGTCGCATAAACGATATGCTTAATGGGGGAGACGACGTAGCGAGTCGGCCACCTCCGACCTATATTGAGAAACAGACCTACTTTAAACCTAGCAATAACTAATTACTGCTGCGATTAGAACAATGAGTTATTTTATGTCCCAAAACATTGCAATCAGAACACCCTGGTGGCGCCCGTACATGTGGTTGAGATGTGGATGGTGCGGTCTTTGTCTGTAGAGTATCTTGAGCTTCTTGGACCTCATTCCTCTGCTCCATGAGCTCTATGCCTTCTTGAATAGAAAGGATACCTGTATGAGCTATCTGTTGCTTAGATCGTTTCTTCTTTTGAGCTTGCTTTTCATGCGCAGCTCGTAAATCTTGGTTTTCCTTGGTAAGAATAATAGCGCTATTCATAGTCATCCCGCACCGTTTCACAAGCTGGTTTAATGCAGATTTTGTTGGGCGTGGAGGACTCTATACGCTATCTTAGAGTCAGGGATGGGTTGATGGATGAGAAGATAGACTTGTATCTGGAAGTGAACATGAAAGGTCCTTTATAAACACTAACTTATTGACAAGGTGCTTATCCAATCAACTCCAATACACTAAGCTTTTAATTGTATGCATCTCTAACGCCGGCTACACATGTGAATAAGAATACTTAGAAAGAGACCAAATGTGACGGCCTAGTCACGTTGGCTGGTTATCACGTGAGGCGAGGTTGTTTGCTTTGTTGCTTTGTTGATAAATATGGCGTTACCTCCTTTCTATGTCAATTATTCTCGTTGATAGCTACCTAGATAAAACCCATGAGTTGATGTTCCATTAACCTGGCCGAGCTCCGTGACACCAAAAAAGGAAGACCCATTGTCCTCAATCCCGCCCGGAAAAATGCACCTGTCATACAAAACAGTCTAGACCTTGTTCCGTGGGATCCAACGCGCATCCCGCATTCAAGTGCGGAACCGGACATAAGAAAAGAATGGGCGAACTCCGGATTACGGAGCAACAAGCACTTTCGATAAAAAGATGAGGCGAACCAATTGTATTGTCCCGAAGTATCCCCAGAGTTCGGAGAATCCGGAACAATGCACCGGAAAAGTCAATATCAGTCGACGACGTGGCCTGGGGATGGATACCCGAGGTACAGAGTAGTTACAAAGCATTGAGTGTTGAATCATCATTAGTGAGCGTCCACGGAGAGAAGACCCGTAATATCTCCTAATAATATGGCGAATTTAACGAATGGATGCCGCCCAAGAAACGGCACATACCCAGCACGGGATGAATTGGTTTCTCGAATGACAATCCTGGGGATAGTCCAAGCGTCCGTCGTTACTAGTCCTCTTGGTAGCAGCATAGTTAAGACAACTATTGAGAGACAGTCAGGTGACAACCCCAGATTGCCATTCAGGGTGTTCCTGTGACCATGCAGCGTGGGGCACCATGACTAACGCGTTCTAAGTTAAGGGGCCAATCAGGGCCAGCGCCCCAGACTTAACCTTAAAAAGTAAGGTGAGGGTCTGCGGGGTGACTGGAACCAATCAGATGGGATAAGGGTTTCGGTATGCCTATTAGGGAAGAGCGATTCGCTTGTCTTTCTAGGCACAATAATGTGTGATGTATGATTCTGATAGAAATTGGAATTGATTACTAGTACTACTCTGTATGAATATATAGCAGGTATACGGAATAGGCTAGGTAAGGTAGGATCTCTAGAAACCTCTAGATGCGTATCAGACCAACGCATCGAATATTCCATAGTCCAGTAGTGCCGACCAACCGGGATCCACCCAAGGTCACCTGCCCGTCCGGTTTTGTCGGTGGGCCACGGCAGAATGCTGAGTCACTTGAGTCACATTCTCGTACGAAAGAGTTTTACAGTTATTTTGTGAGTAGAAGAGAATGAAGAAAATTGCATAGAAAATTATTAGAGATATCATTCTGTACACAGTCTTAGGAGTACTTGGTATATATGTGGAAGAAAGTATTGAGTGCTGTTTGCGTACGGTAAAACCACGGATCCACGGTCTAGACTCGCCGCTTGCAGATTCTGTTCGATCAGACGGTCACCTGGACATTTCCAGGCATCGCTGGCGTAACACTCTCCCCCCCCCCCCCCTCCCCTAAGGCCACTTTCTTTTTAACCCGCTATTCTCTGCCTCCCACTTTTTCTTTGCTCTTTTCCCCTTCTCTCCCAGTTTCTGTCTTTAAATCTCTGATTTAAATTCCCTGATATATTCTCTCGTTCAAACTCGACGACACCTGTTTCCTCTTTCACCCCGCCGCAATCCGGTTTTCCATCGCCACCCATTCATGACATCAACCACATAAGCCTTTTCATCATCTTGCACCCAATTCTGTCTACAAAAAGTAGCCTGCTGCGCATGCTCGATCAATCATCTATTCTTAAATAATATCACTCCGGATTTAATAGCCAACCATGGCCATCACCTCGTTGGATATGAACCCAAAATTCTCCGCCAGCAACCCTTCGATGAATAAACGATGGCCTCCGCTGGCTGACAAGACCTCTCTTCCTTACAAACTTACCTCTCTCTCGCGTCAAAAACTCGCTCGTGAGGCTACCGCCCCGAATCCTGATATCCGTCGTTGTCTCGGCCACTTTCGCCTCCACTGCTCGTCTATGGAATGGGCGCAGAAGGATATGACTACTCGCATCAACTCTTTCGAGATGGAGGACGACGATGAGGATGAGGAGGAAGAGGTGCAGCAACAACAGGAAGAGAAGGAGGACAAGCAAACCAAGGAACTTCCGTTGGTGGGAGCCGACCATGAGGACAAGAACAAGGTCAAAGGTCGCAAGGACGATGAAGACGAGGAGGGTTCGGACAGGAAGCAATTGCATGTTCGGTTCCAGATCTCCGTGAAGCCTTCGCCTACTACCACCGCATCTTCACAATCCTCTTCTCCGTCACAATCATCGACCTCGTCCTCTCCCTCCTCTCCATCCGACAAGGAGACGGAGAACGCAAAGGACGGACTCTTGGAAAAGGGCATCAGCCGTATCGAAAAGACGCGGCAGCACTTTTGGTCAAATCCGGCACAGTGCCTTCCGGTCCGGATAACCAGTTAGTTGACCATCGATTCTCATCTTCCCTTACGTCTATCACGGCATTGGCTACTTCAACTAGTCTTCTTTCGAGCATCAAATCGCATATTGGGAACCGGACAAAAGGCGCAAATCGGTACAAAAACGAAGACGATTATATCAGTATATCTCCTAATTCGCCTTCGACTTTCGATATTACTATTGCTATTACATATTACGAAGTCTACGACCATTACGAATCTCTTTAATTAATCTCTTTTCTTCTCTCACCGAAAATACGCATTCTCAGCTTTGGTGTTGATGGGATCGGTGTTTGTTTTTTTTTTTTTTTTCCCTTTCTACTTTTTGGATTAAATTGAATTGGATCATCAAATGGAAAGGAATTTGGGTTGAATAGCAGAGGACGACGGATACTGTGTCGCCTCCTCGTGTACCTATAGTCTGTGATAGCATTTGCCTTGATCTTTAGCAAGCAAAATTCTAATAAAAAAACTAATAATCAAGCTATCATTCTCTATTTTTCATATTTTGACCTCGATTTCTTCTGACTTCTAACCGCGCACAGTACGGGGTACATTCTCAATAACTCGCATGATCCTGCCAACACATACGTACAGATCTTCGACGTACATTGCAGATTCGATCATATGATCAGGACCATTACTCGTACTCGTACAGTAACGCCTCGTATGGTTACCCAGGGTAAGTCACTCTATCCTCGTTCCCTCTTCTCATAGTCTCCGATCCTTAATTAATCTTCACTCTTAGTTAGATATGGAATCTGAGAGGACTGAAGAACCGTGTCGCCAAAAGGTTACCGGAGATTGACAGATAGCCGAACAAGAGAGATAAAGAGCCGACCTAGAGAAAAGAATCGACCTAGCAACACAACAATGTGACCAATTACAAGCAAAACAATCCCCTACCACTTTATCGGAATACGCCATGTCCAAGAAAACCTCGTCCCTATTTCCCCAGTCAAGCCTGACCTGGCCGACTCTTCTGAATTGGCCAATATGCAAGGAAAATTCTACCCGCTACAGATCCGTCACTTGAAACGCTTCTACAAAACGCATAATCGAATCTTTGACCAATTCGTTCAGACCATTTCATATAAGCGCCCCCCTCCCCTTTTCAGCAGAATTCCGTGGCGTTGAGCGCGACCTTCTTCCCCGCCAGGAAAAATGAACAGGATCTTTGGCTGTATGTTCGGAGTGCCGTTGGGAAGCCTGCTGAGCGTGTTGTGAGGGTTTATATGGACTTGACTGGCAATTCCGATGGTTTTTATTCCCAAATAATCATGCGTACAGAGCCGAAGATCGAGGAAGACTAGTCAGCGGCCGCTTCATCAATGCTATACCTAAGCCTGTCTCCTCGGTCTTTCCGGGGGTCTGTATCCCTCTTGATCGACAGCCGTATCCTCAAGTAGAGATTGATAGTGATCTGTATTCACTGGTTCTACCATAGTCAAACGATCAATATCATTCATCGGTTAATATACCATAGGTTGAAACGTCCTTCTCCCTCGTTCGGTCTTCCCATTCTTTCCTTTTAGTCCCCCGATGCCATTAAAAACTCATCCATCGAGAGGCCTGTATGAACCTGACTGGCAATTCCAATCGTTCCCCGGCAAGTACATTGCTTACAATTTGCCTAAAACGGGTGCTTGGTGACCTTTGGATAACGGGTACTCCGTACTGATCATCGGGAAAACTGGGTGGCTACAGATGAAGATACTTCTATGTTTGTTGGAGAATACGAAGATCCCGCACCGAGCTATATATTGAGACATCCTAAAGATATTACGTCCGAGGGGCCATCGTTGGTTTGATAATCGAGTATTCAGTCGAAAACGCCACATCACATTGCATGGGCCCTGTGATCTCTATGACTAGAAAACCGCCTTATTTCAGGCTCCGAGCTTTTATCTTTCCTTATACCAGGGGCATGGCGAATAGCGCTGGGAAGCATTATTACAGATCCCTTAAGTGCGGCTGCGTCGTTGCCGTGGGACATCGTTGTCCGGCTTCTCTGCAGCTCCTAGGCTATACCTTGGATTTGATGCATCAGCTTGCCGGTAGATACGCTGCCTTGAATGTCGTAAATGAGACATGGAGTCTCCTCCCGATAATCTTTTTGTTGATTTTGGGATTACTCCCACGTGCATGCCTGGATGATCTGGTTTCATGAAAAGTACTATGCCCCTTCCACAATGGCTGATGAGATCCGACGCGCCTCCGCTCTCCTCAAGAAGAGCCCAGCTACGATGGATGGTCTTTATCGATGAAGACCAGAACCTCCTCAATTCCAGTGCCCTGAAAATCAATACGACGACTTGAAGTTCCTGGGGCCTAGAGGGCTTCTGTCACCGGGGTAAATTGAGAGAATGGAGGGTGGTGCGATAATACTGAGATCTCACCGTGTTGCTCGAAACATCTGGGAAAAATGCCTAATTTTTCCCCCGCCGGAGGAAGCTTAAAACGGACCAGCCCAAAGGTCTTTTGAAAGATTGTAACTCCGTTCTATAAGACAGAAACAAAGGGGTGGAGTTGGTTTCAGAGACCGGTGCCAATGGAGGATATGAGAGGAAATCCAAGTATATCAATTCAGTAGTGCAATGTTGTGTTCGCGTACCAACTCGCGAAGGTTGAAATCAGGCCATGCTCGGCACACTGACCAAAAATACCAAGAGATAAGAGGAACTGAAGGTTATTCTGAAGTCAAGTAGCCGTCTCGGAGCTTAACTACATCTACAATATTGGTTGGAACTTATAGAGCCATGCTCTAAACTGCGGACTGCAAGGATGAGCACGGAGTGGAAAGCCATCAGAGCTGACCAGAATAAAAGTACTTGCAAGCTGAACGAGAATGTCATTGTTCATATTCTGTTGGGTGCAGGCTTTCTATGGACCTACTCTGCAGTTAATGGCCCAAGTGGGGCAAAGTCTAGAAGTGATGCTAACATTTTGACACAAAGGAAATCAGCATCTATAGTTTTTTTTTTCTATAGACTGAAAGGTAGAGCTTTCTCTGGCTAGCCCCATCTTCTTATGGAAGAAATACGGTTTGCGATTCATATGTTTTAAAGACTTCTATCCGGTTGTTCAGCTGAGCTGAAGAAAAATATGACTTAGGAAGCGATGGGCATCAGCCGCACAATATTCTTGATAGACTTCAATAATTCTGGAAACTAAATGATCTACGGACCGGAAATGAATGGAAATATTCCCGCCCAATAAATTTCAATTTCAATTGAATAGTTCTCAAGATCGGTAGAAGTATGTAAAGCAAGTCCCATCAAACATTGCATGATCAACACCACAGTACCAACACTGGGATCTCATGATACTTGCCACCCCCTTTCACGAGAATTGAAACATTTAAGTAGGAACAATGCTACTACTCAGAGTGAAGAACATCAGCCCTTCACATTTCACATTGATCATAATAATACCAGCCCGTCAAAATGCGTTTTAACCTCTCCTTCCTTACCCTATCTTTCATATCCTTCTTTGTCACCTTCAGCTATGCCTTCGTCGGCCCTACCTGCCTGAGAATCAAAGATAGCCTCGGAGCCAAACCAAATATTATTTTCAAGGAATTCAACGATGAAATCTGCAAGAAGGGGTGCCAACCCACTATTCAAGACTTCGACAAGTTCGCAAAACACCATCTACTCGCGCCCGTCATCAAGACGGTCACAGAAGACATGGGTATTATATATCAGCACAGCCTCCTAGCATTGGCCAACGACTTTGTGAATGCAATCAAAAAGGATTGCGCGCAGCATCTGAAGGGGAAACATTTGTGTCAGGATCCGGCTACCCTGAATAATTTGGGTAAATGTCTTCAGGAAAATCTTATGCCGGTGGTTATGAGCAAAGCTCATCAGCTCATGCCTTTGGTTGCTGAACCGCTTTGCCAGAAGGAGTACGCCTATCTGCAGAGAGATAAATTGTGGGAGGGCATTATTCCTCGTTATATTAAGAAGTACGCTCGGACGTGCAAGAAGAACTGAACAATGATGTTTATAAGAGCAAGTCCATTCTCGTGAGATATCTAGTTTATTGGACTATGAAGGAATCGTGTGAGGGATAAATGTGTTTATGAAGGTTTATTCGCTCCTCGGTCACATGGGCGGTCTTGGGCAGCAATAAGTCTGTATGCATGCATAAGAATTGTATAAATATCTAATGATTCGCGGAGGCAGTGAGTAAAGGTGAATCAAATGACTCATTGAAGCCATTGACTCATTTCGCAGTGTAGATACGGATTCTGGGGCTATGTGATTGTCATCGCCGTTGGATATACGAGAATGTGTAGTACAGAGCACATCTGATCGCGGAGCTGGTGTAGCTAGCAATGTATTTTTATAGGAAGAAAGGAATGGTTATTCTCAGGATATCTATTCCCCAGAAAACAACAAACTAACCATTATTGCGCGTTGATATATACAAATCACAATATAATGGCTTTCCATGCCCCGTTGACACCACCAGAGGAGCATGAAATATGCTTCAACGAACTCGCCAACGAAGATAATAGTCCTACCCCTACACCGTCGTTGCATGAGAATACGTCCACTAAACAGGTCTCTCGCGAGGCAAGCCTGGCTGCTCCCGAGCCAGCGGATGAGGTATACAGGTCGCCGAGATCAACACCAAAAGAACCAGAATCAACGGAGAACAGACTCCGACCGGCAGCAGGTACAGAACAATTGAATACATTCAAAAGCCTACTTGAATAGCATGCTGATAATTCAACTAAAGATGTCATCAATCGCATAATCTGGGATGCCAAATTTGACAGCGAGGACTATATCATCGGATATGAAGACAGATTTAATGGTCGCCTGGAAGCTAGTCTAGGGTCCTGGAAGAAGGACTTGACTGATGAGGAGTTTATTCCGCAGCATCGAATTCTGTATATCAAGCGGAAGTCAGATGGGGAAATTGTGTGGGATAAGAGGAGGAGGGCCGACAGGATCTTCTACAGTGGGAATTCGGCGTGCAGTTGGCTGTCGTTCCTTAGTTAGATCACTTAAATGCTGTATGTGATTCATAAATTTACCATACGGCATATTGTCGTAGACATAGCTCGCAACCCTAGCTTTCCGTCAAGTCTAGAAAATGGGGACGTACCAAAGATTGATACAACATCAGTATACCATTACCACGCCAGTAAGTCTTAATGTCTCTTGCTGGTTCTCTTCCACGCAGTTTCCGTTTTCTGTTGCGTTGCTGTTACCGCGCTGTCACTTCCGTATTGGGAAGCTGCCACCCAGGCCTTCCCAACCCAGGTCAAACAGAACAGAGACCTCTGACTCCTTCTACCCCTTCTCTACTTTACCATACCTCTATCCATTACCGTCTGTTTATAGACACAGGCATCTTTTACCATTCCTTGTCTTTATCTAGCATCGGATACGATTACTAAGTACGATCACATCGCCAATGTCTTTCTATCGTTTCAAAAGACAAACCTACTCGCCGACCTCGTCTACGAGTCTTTCGCCCACGGGCCCTGCGATCGAGAACCCCATCACCTTCCAGGCCCTGGCTGCGAGAATTGTCCCCGATGTGAGCTTGAGAAAGAAGAAAAAGCAGCGAAAGCCCCTTGTACTGCCATCCATGTTTCTGGAAGAGGACGCCGATGACGAAGATACTCCGCCTCCCAAGCTGGTGCGAGTCTCCTCTGCGGATGAGAAGACAGACAAATCAGCACGAATGAATTGCGGGGAAGCACAGGCGCGCAAGAACAAGACTCAGTACTTTGATAGCATTTTCAACGACCGTGGACCTGAGCATTCTTCCGCAAGCTTGCTTACCAATGGCTCCATCGTTGTGGTCGAGATCAAGATCAGTACCCGGGTACATTGTGTTTCTGCAGTATACCAACGATCCTTAGGACTAACGGTTTAACTTAGGTCAAAGAGGACGAGGCCAAGCTCGTGTCTGATCTTACATTTCGCCTGGCACAGGTCTACCAGCGGCCAGAGAATTTTATGATGGTCACCATTCAACAGGACGTTCGCCTTCATTTCGGTAACTCGGATCGTCCTGCCTATCTGATGAAGGTCTTTGCGCACCCATACCTGATTGCCCCGATAACGAACCTGCGCAACACAATCTTCATCCAGAAGGCCCTCCACGAATTTCTCGATATCGCGCCCAATCGTGGAGTGATCATATATGCTCCTGTACCCGAAGAGAATCTCGCGACAGACGGAGTCACGATGTTGGGAGATCTCGTGCGCCTTGAGCGCGATACGCGGGACTCCAGTATCTTCAAAAGCATCTCACGTTCCATGAGTCGGAAGCTGAAGTCCAGTAGCAGCAGTCCACGTTTATCTGTCGCTGCATCTTCCTGCGATAAAGCGGATGGATCTCATGAATCAACATCGGTCTCGGAAAAAGATGGCCATGTCAAGGAATCCTCTGGTGAAGGCGACCAGTCCCAATCAGTCAGGAAGTCCAAAAGCCTGCGTGATTTTGTATACCGCCGGGTTGGAGACCGTGGTTCGGAGGAAGAAACGAAGTAGAGGTATCGTTAGATCGGCCATGGCGTTTTTCTTTGATATCAGCTGTATGGTAGTGCATAGGTACTTTGGTCCTTTGTTTTTTGAGCTTCGGGGAGCATCGAGATACGGTAGATAGCGTAGCGAAAAGAATCAAATTATTCATTGTGATGTCTTGCTGCCTAGGGCTTCCATATTTAGTATCGCAAACTGTCACATCGACTTTCAACCCCCATCATCTCATTTGCAAACACAATTACCATGTCCACCGTCACAGAGATCGAAGGTGACTTGTTTGACGCGCCAGATGGAGCAGCGCTGATTCGTATGCTATACCGTACACCAAAAGCGACGACAAAATCCAGACTAATTCTATCCAACCACGGAAACAGATGCGTGTAACTGTCAAGGTTCCTGGGGTGCAGGAATCGCAGAGGCCTTTCGAGATAGAGTAAGCAGGAGAATACCTGCACTTTAGCTGGATGCTGACAAGCCGTCTTCCTCAAAACAAACAGTACCCTGCCGCATACGCTATCTATCGATCTCATTGCCTGAAATACTCTCGCAGAAAGCCCCAATATAAGACCGTCGAACCAACCGACCCCAAAGGAAAACCCGTCAAATTCCGTTTACCCACGGGAACAGCGCTCCTCATCCCGCCGCAAGAAAAAGATTACAAAGCCCAAGAAGACAAAGAGGATGGAGAAGATGGCAAGAAGCACTGGATAATCTGTCTCTTCACGTCTCACAGATATGGGAAGAGACTCAGTCGTCCGGCTACGATACTGGCGTATACGGAGTTTGCTGTTGCGGACTTGAAGGAGCAGCTTCAGGGACTTGACGAATGGAGTGAGGCC
The DNA here is from genome assembly GCA_039880815.1 of Aspergillus intermedius. Classification (NCBI taxonomy): domain Eukaryota; kingdom Fungi; phylum Ascomycota; class Eurotiomycetes; order Eurotiales; family Aspergillaceae; genus Aspergillus; species Aspergillus intermedius. Next base: position 354,404 of record JBDODA010000014.1, on the reverse strand, counting down.
GAGGTCGAGGGCGATGTTGAACCGCCTAGTGAGCTGTGGTCTTGTCGGTTCAATTCTGGGCTTTTTGATGTGGAATGGAGTCGTTCTAGGCGTCTGTTGGAGGAGGCGGGTTTGGAGGTTACGGTTGTGAGGCCTCCGGGGGAGGAGCTCTGATCGAGTCTAGAGAGTGACTGGCTGCTATTAAGAGGATAGGGACAGAGGATTTAGTCCAAGGCATGTCGTAGTAAGTCAATACAATCGATTTTCTTTTGCCATAATATCACATGATTGAACTACTGAACTAGGCCCAAAATGGAAGGACATTGGTCTCCAGAACGCGGATCTCTAATCGCGAATTACCCACTCAAACCTAGCCATTGTCCCCCATCAACCCTGGTCTACCTACAGAGGAATAGCATAGCTGTTTCTCTATTGACATTGCAACCATGCCCGTCGAACGCCAACCCGCCCAGAAACGCCGACGGCTTCCCTTTAACCCACCGCGGCGCGCGTCGCCCGGCGAAGGACCCTCAATTTCAGCACCAGCAACCAAATCCAACACAAAAAGCACCACAGTCCCGTCCTCAAGCACATCGAAGCCAAAACCCAAGCGCAAATCAACAACCTCCTCCCGCAAGAAAGCCCCGTCCCCCACCCCCTCCGCCTCACCCTCCGACTCCGCCCCCGAAGACAACCGTGACCCCTCCGAAGACGGAGAACCAAATTACATGCTCGCGGAGATCATTTATGGCAAGGAATCCGAGGACGTAACGACAAGCAACCCCGCGATTCCGGGGAAACTGCTTACGAGATTACTGCACCATAACTTCCAAAACGAGAAGACGAAGATCGCGAAGGATGCGAATGAGGTTGTGGCGAAGTATATTGATGTTTTTGTGAGAGAAGCGCTTGCGAGGGCTGCTTATGAGAGGGCTGAGGGTGGGGATGGTGGGGGGAGTGTTGGGGATGGGTTTTTGGAGGTATGTTTTGGTTTTGCTTGATCTGAAGGTGCTGGTTTGTTGCTAATACATGGTCCGTTGATAGGTCGAGGATCTTGAGAAGATGGCACCGCAACTTGTCTTGGATTTCTAGTCTGGATTGATATTGCGATACTTGATTGAGCATTGGCAACTGTTTGGAGTTATGGAGTTTTGAAGAGATACCAATCATGAATGCTACGATAGGCATAAGAAGCTCAGGTCACATTTGCATTTCTCTTTTTCTATATGACAGTGGTCGAGGGTATATTTACGTTCCTATCTGCAATTGAACGAGGATGATCTAAATAACACGCTGATGTTGTGTCTATACGCTTTTATGAATGCACGAATATCAAAATTGTACCTGGTAACTCCGTCCGTCCCAAACTGACAAAAGAAAAGATGTCCGCTATTCCATTCGACCACTCACCAGGGGAGTGGTCGTGGCACTTGCCAGATCAGCAGAGGGGGCAACAGGCTACTCAGCACCGGCGTTTGTTGCTTTCTCCTCATGGCCGGTTTCCTTAGACTCGTTTTTCACGGCATTCTTCTTCAACTTGAGAGCCCCGTTCTCTAGCGCTTCTTCAGGCAAAGGGCGAATATGAGGCTGGCAAACCCAGAACGGCCTACCATACTGCGCAATGGTCGCCTTAGACCCTGTCAGTTGTGCATCAGGGGATTCCGCGAAGCGCTCAGGAAACTGTTCGTATTCGTCGAGCCCGCTCTTGACTGCCTTCTCAACAAGGGATAGAACATGTTCGTAGGCGGCCATGTCACCCGGTCTCGATCTCGCGAGAGCATCACGGACATTCGTGTGCAAGCCGATCATCGGGCGTAGGAGTTGGAAAAGATGTCCCTGCATCACTCCCAGACTGGGCGAGTTCGGTCTCTTGTTTTTGGACTTGGACTGCTTTTGCTTTTTCTTCGGGGGTCCATCTTCAGGTTCTTCTTCTGCGGGCTCCGGCTCCGGCTCTTCTTCTTTAGGGTCTGATGGGAGATAGAGTGGCTTTCTTTCGGGGCCCGGTGTTTCGAGAACATATTTGTATATGATATCCAGATATCGCCGAAGGACTGCATCTAACCGATAACCTCCCTTGCCGTTCTTCCCTCTCCAGTATTCTCTGCCTTCACTTCCAACTGGAGGAGGTTTGCTGAAAATAGACGGATCTGACAGGTTTCCTTCAGCACTCATCACGCCGTCAGCACCTGTTTCTTCGAGACAGCGTTCCAGATCCTCGTGGCTCAGGTTGTTGCCATTTGCAAAGATGACGGTCTCCGACGGCAGTTTTTCGCGAAGATACCGAATGTAACTCCAATCTGCCAGACCAGTGGCGTGTCCCTTCTGTTCTCTTCTGCGTCCATGGACTGTAATAATGTTCGCGCCAGCGGAGAGAATCATCTTTGCGTATTCGAGCGTCTTCTCTTTCGTTTCCTGGATTCGGAATTTGGCTGTAACAGGTATAGATAGTTCGGTGTGCAGGCGGTTGATGAGTTTATAGATCAGATCCCAGTCTTCCTGCAAGAATGCGCCGTAATGTCCTTTCTTTGCAATGCCCTGAGGGCAACCAAGGTTCAGATCGACGGCATCACAGTATGGAGCTACATGGCGTGCAGCCTCTAAGAAATCGTCCGGTTCATTTGCGCAGAATTGTACGAAAAGAGGTCTGTCAATGGATGGGTTGCCGTCGAGGAATAAGGACTCGTCGTCATTCTGACCGGCCGCAGCGCGAGTAGGTTGGAAGTGTTGAGAGCGCACAGCAGCTTGCTCACGGAAAAGGCGCGCATGGTACATTGGCGAGTAAGAAAGAAGCCGTTTACCATCCTCCGGCGTCATGAATGAACGAGTAAGCATGCGCCATGCCTATTCGAAAAGTACTGTTAGCCCATGACTCGGAACTCAGAAGTAGGTATCGAAGGAAGAACTACAAATTCAGATCGGTCAACCATAGGCGCCACAATGTACTTGGGGCTGCCTATGCTCTCGTAGAATTCCCTCCCAAACAATTTCTTCCTTGGCTGAGGAGCCACATCCACAGGCGCATTCTGCGCTTCGGGAACAGACTGTGTTTCGGCGGAGGCGGCCATTTTTGCGACACTAGAACGCTGGAATCGAGAGATAAACCGCCCCAAGTACGGGGAAATAAAACGACTAAGCCCTATATTTGCTGAAAGAAAAAAAAATATCTTTAGGGAATCAGAATTGGAATCGATCTGAACTGCGGCGCCGTGAGGAAATGCGGCGACATTTTTGCGAAAAACATATTGACCCGGAGCGGATTATTGATGTCCCACCTTATCTTATCCGAAAGCTTGGCGTTGTCCCGAAATGGAAATATCAATAATGCCCGATTCGAACCCTTGGTCCTTTCTCCCGGAAGATGATCCTCTTTGAAGATTTATCGTGCGAAAACGCGTATCACCTCGAGAGATCTAGGGACAACCTATCAGCATATTCTATTTTTCGTTGATGCGCCCTTTATACACCACCATTATTCACGTTGTGTTTCTGTCAACATGGACTCCACCGGAGGAGCAGGTATGGTAAAAAATACCCTCTTGAGACAACACATGCATCTCTAACAAGAATGCAGGATTATCATCAATTTCACTCTCCGAGGACGGAGTGTATGCCGCCCAATTGAATGGGAGAGATCTCATTCTCCATCTAAACCCCGCGTCATCAGGGTTCAAAGAAGTGGAGATTGTCAAGACGAAAGAGAGCACCTCAAAATTCGTCAAATTCTCACGATATAGTACCTCAAATGACCGCGTACTCTGTGCCAGTGATACCCGCATCATGCTTTGGCAACTGAGTCCGTTGCAACAGCATGCGGAACTCGAGAATATCGAACCCGGCGCGCTGAACATCGATTTTGGCGGAGACGAAAATGAAGTCATCGTGTTTCATGCGTGGAATACCAAATTGACCATCTATTCTTTAGATACTGGGCGAAGTCAGATCATCAAGACGCCAAAATCATCGCATTATAATAACTTCGGATACCGACCCAAGACTAGACAATTTGCAATCATACTGAAACCTGACGCCAACGATTTACTCACCATCCATGAATTGCGGTCTTATGAGCTTATAGGGCGCGCAATATTACCTACGGTGGATGCTCAGGGCCTGAAATGGAGTCCTGATGGGAGGTGGATAGCTATCTGGGATGCTGCAAGCACAGGCACGAAAGTGCTTGTTTATACGGCCGATGGACAATCTTTCAGGACCTATAACGGACCACTGGAATTGGATGACGCGGTTGATCTTGGGGTGAAGAACATACAATGGAGTCCAGTCGCCCCTAATACCGGTGCATCTGAATATTTGGCTGTGGGCAAAGTCGACGGCACTATAGACCTTCTCAGAAACAGAACAGTAAGGAAAATCCCCGGCGATTACTGCAGAATGTGGTGTCTAATTTGACTAGTTTACTTGTTCCATTTCACTCGCACATGTCGCCCCAGCCGATCAAAATTCCTTTGTGGTCTGGCGAGAGCAATTTACAAATGCAGACGGCGACCTCGAATACTCAGAGATGCCGGGTCCCTCTGCACCCGCAATGCTTGCAGAAACTTCTGGTCCACCACGTGGTGTTTCGATAATGTCATTCAGCTCAGAAGGAAGCCTGCTCGCAACCGTAGATCAGACACGGCCAAACATCGTCTGGGTATGGACGCTCGGATCGGCACCGGGGCTCTTTTCCGCTCTTTACCACGAACATCCAGTCAAACAGGTTGTGTGGCATCCTTCGGAAATAGCACTACTTATAACGACGGCGAATAATGTCACGGCGGCGGTGCACTATTGGTCCCCGAATGGTCCACCTGTGGTGGTTCGGGTACCAGTATCGCGGAGTGAAAGTGGGAAATACGACGTGCGATGGCTATCTTCAGGCCATGACAATGATTGGAGATTTTGGTTTGGTACACCAGATGACTACGTGTTAGGAGATATCGAGGACCAAGGGGTTATTCCGCAATTTCGGGTTCATCATTTTGTTAATAGTAAGGCGCCTACGGGAAGCCTTGGTACAACCTTTTGAACATAGATGAATGGATGATTATAATGCATAGGTGTATACATAATCAATGTCGTGATTGCGCCGAATATCATGAACTTTCCAGCTTCCAATATTCACAAAGGTTGATCACTGGTGCTGACATGCACCCATGCCATTTGACTGAGGCAGGCCGAAACTGTTCCCAGCATAAGCGCATTAGAAACCTGGGTAATCCAAGAAAGAACCGAGTTGATCGTAGTCCCGTATGCCAGTCAGGGATTGGCTTTCCGTCATAGTTGAATAAAACCACGATTATACAGATAAGGGCAACGAGACTGCTAATACACGAGACAATTTCCCAAACCTAATACTTGTTCGTCCAGCTCCAGAAAGAGGTTCCAGTCATTATCTGTGGACTTTTGCAGTCTTTGGGAGGTGCTGAATTTTGTTTATGGTCATGGCTGAGGTCAGTGTCATGCTCCGTCAAGCTGCGATGTGATATCAAAACCTGTTCCATCGGTAGTGATGTTGTTTTTTTGTAACGTAAATAAATGATAGACCTTGCCTCTCAGATAATTGATTACAAATGTCTATTCGGACTGAGGCTGTGTCCAGATCGGCGAGCCTTCTCAGCCTTGTGTACTGCAAAATTCCATGAGATACCATGGTCTTGATGTAAGCCATTACTACAGCCCCCCTGATTCCTCTATTAGTTGACTAAGCCTAGCAGTTCCAAGTAGCTAACCTGTGTGATTCGTCTGGGCTTGCCTAGTCAGTTTTGCTGCTGGCATTGGTGTGCAGAGCCATGAGCACCGCCATACTCGCTTTTTATGGCAATTGCCCTAATATGCACCTTGTTAATCATTTTAGAGATCGAAAATATATAAGAAAGAATATTTCTCACGTAAATATCCTCCAAATAATCAGAATGTCGGGTAGATCAACGTCCCCAAATGCCAAGGCCGGATCGCCAGAATTCATGATTAGGTCAGCATTGTCACGTCCCCTCCTAAAAGTCCTCTTATCATTGTGCTGCTCTCTGTATCTTTTTTGACTGGATTCTCATTAAACCATACGGGAATATATCAGAAGTCAATAATTTTGGACTCAATTGTTCTTTCTTCAGCTTCGGAAAGCTATCTCCCCTCGGTCATTCCCCGGAAATTCATCATTTCCCCGCAAAGATACCAACTCATCTGTCCTCACAAGATCCACCGATTTACAGTCACGACCTGCTTTTTATATGGCATAGCCAGGGAATAATCGGATTCAATTTCCCTATCCACTCAATTTTTGACTGATATCCTCTTTGACGTCGTTATACCTACAGTGGCCATGGGTCTCAAGATTTGAATTGCAGCAGTTCCCTCCGGCTCTATTTCTGTTCTGCAAGCCACACCAGTAGCTCATTCGAAAAGAGAATATTATATCCTCACTCTCGTCTTGTGCTGTGCTTGCTTGGAGGCAACAGACTGATTCCGTGTGTGCTGTTTCTGCCTTCTGCCATTGTTAAATCCCAATTTGTTAGACAATATGGAGGTAAGAGATCTCCTTGCTTTTTGATAGTGCAAGAGTCACCCCATTATATACTCAAAACCGCGGATTTTCCATTCCACCGTGTCATGCTTTCAGTCAATGTGTTGTAATTGCAACTCGTCTGGTCATGTTTTGTTGTCCTACAATGCCTATTGTGTGATGATCCCTCTGCCTTCACTGCATTAGCCAATGCCTCACTACCGGATCACGCCATACTATCTTGACCTCGTCTTCGTTAACCTTCCATCTCGTATACCACTGAGATGACCATAACCTCTATTCACACTGGAATATCTCATGGGGATCACGGCTAACATGAAATTTCCGAAAACTGCACAGTCTTCGAACCAGGCCCTGGCGGGGAAAGCCGGTCAGTCTAACAGCAAGGCCCAAGATCTAAAGCCCCGTCTTCTTCTTATGGGGCTGAGAAGGTAAAATACTGTGTTTCCAGCAATTAAAAAGCAACATACTGATAATATACAGGAGTGGAAAGTCGTCCATCGCTAGCGTTGTCTTCCACAAAATGCCGCCGAACGAGACTTTATTCCTTGAGTCAACTACTCGTATTCAAAAAGACTCGATCCAGTGAGTGTTACTACGTTTTCGTTTTGATTGTTCCTAATCTCACCCATAAATACTAGCTCGTTCATGGACTTCCAGGTCTGGGACTTTCCCGGCCAGCTGGAATACTTTGAGCCTTCCTTCGACCTCGAAGATATCTTTGGGAGCCTTGGTGCTTTGGTTTGGGTTATCGATGCGCAGGATGATTACTTGGATTCAGTTGCTCGTCTGAATCGTACAATTTTGACTGTGCAGCAATACTATCCTAACATCAACATTGAGGTCTTCATCCACAAGGTGGACGGTCTCTCGGACGAGTACCGTGGAGATACCTTCCAGGACATTGTGCAACACATTTCAGATGAACTGAGCGATGCCGGCTACGAGAATGCGCCAGTCCACTACTATATGACGTCCATCTACGACTACTCGGTATTCGAGGCATTTAGCAAAGTCATTCAAAAGCTTATTCCCAACCTGTCCACTCTTGAGAACTTGATCAACACGCTTGGTGACAACTGTGGGTTCGAAAAGACGTATCTCTTTGACGTGCTGAGCAAGATTTACATTGCATCCGATACTCGTCCTATAGATATGGCATGCTATGAGATGTGTTCGGACTACATAGACGTAATTGTCGACGTTTCTGAACTATATTCATGGGATCATCCAGACCGCAAGCCCAAGGGCGACCAGATCCAGGAAGCAGAGAGCCATGTCGTTCTGCATGACGAGACGATGATCCACCTCATGGAAATGAACAAGTGCGTTTACTTCCTCCCTTTCTCCCTGCGCCCCTCAGTTTGCTCATAATTGCTAGGTATCTATGTCTCGTATCCGTGCTCCGTCACCCTGAGGCCAAAGAGAAAAAGGGCCTGATTGACATGAACTGCCGTACATTCCAAGATGCTCTCCAGGACGTATTTACTCGTGGATGGGATCAGGACAAGGATCAGGAGACAGAGAGTCAAGGAGACCAGGCGCAAGACTAGTTGTAGCTGGCATGGGTTTACTGGGCACACGCCCGAAAAATTTTTCTGAGGTATCTTGTTTTGTCGATATTCCCGTCATGTCTTTAGACCTTTATCCGTCTATGGAGTTCGACATACCCAAACTTATCGATTGACCGAATAATCACACATTTTGAGCGAAGAAAGCCAGGCGAATCGTGACGCCGGACTGAAAATAAGGCATAAACAAACGATAGTCCAGGCATCAACTGACCCGCTTTTATTTTTTTGTGGCCCTTTAAATAGTCACTTTTCTTCCAAAAAATTTCTTCACCATTCAAAAGCTGCACAAAAAAAAAAAAAAAAACAGATGCTCTTTTCTTGCTCATAACATTTGCGCGTCGACCCATACTAACTAATGGTGAGTCTCAATTCGTATTCCTTCAGCACAGCAATGCCCTCGACATCTTTATGATGAAAACTTTTCCTACATTCGCAGTTTCCACGCTAGCCATCGCTTGAACCCATCATAGATGGCGCTGAGCGCAATTACTTCCTTGGATGTCTGACTATTGTCGAGTCGCATTTGCTTTGTTTCGATTGATTCATTTGGTCGAGCTGTTGCTTATTGTTGATTAGTTTCTAGGTGATTTTTGCCTTGCGTGTCGATCAATGGTTATACTGGGTTATACCGGGTTATACCATACTGTTGTGCCTTGAGGGTCGTTGAGCTACATGAGATATTAATGCTGTATCCTCGAGAGCTCTTACAAGGGATATACGGTTCTGCGCCTGAATTGCGCTTGGTCGTGTCGCGGACCAATGGTGGTTAGATAGAAACGATAAAAGAGTTATTTTCATTGGACAGTCCATCTTTTCCCATCTTCTCTAAACGTGTAGCTATCTGAATCCGGAGTAAAACTGGTGCCTGTAGCAGGGATAACAAACAACCAAATTGACATAAAACAGCCATCGCACCCTTGGCCAAAGCGGTGGAGAACTCGAAAATTCTCACGCATTCCCAGAAAAGAAAACACATCACCATCAATCAATCACCTTTACCCAAATGAGTCTCTGAGGGATCTCCAAGACACCATGTCAGACCTTCGCCAAAGACAAGTCGCGTCGTCCGCGTCAAAAGAAGCCGACAATCAACCCGCACTCGAAAGCAAGTCGCAAAAGCAGAAGCGCAATGGCAACAAGCGCACCGGCATCAGCCTGCTGGATATCATCCGCGTGCTGGTCACGCTGGTGGTAGCATCGTGCGGGTTATCATACTACATGACCTCGTCTGAGTCTGTCCTTTGGGGCCATCGTCCGTGGTTTACGAGGTGGCCAGTGTTGGTCCGGTATATCGTATGCTTTCTCCCCCCTTCCTTTTGTTCATGTCCCTTCCGAACGAGAGTTAGAAAAACTGACAGTTCCGTACAGAAAGGACCCCTCCACCTAACCCCCTCCGACCTTGCCCTCTACAATGGCTCCGACCCCTCCCTCCCCATCTACCTCTCCGTGAATAGCACCATCTTCGACGTCTCCGCAAACCGCATGATGTACGGCCCCGGCGGCCACTATAATTTCTTCACTGGCCGCGACGCAACGCGCGCCTTCGTCACGGGTTGTTTCCAGGAAGACCTGACGCACGATCTTTCCGGCGTAGAGGAGATGTTTATTCCGATCGATGATGAGGAAGAGATTGGGAGATTGAGTAGTGGAGAACGGAAGATCCGGCGCGAGCGGGATGTGAGGATGGCGAGGGTGAGGGTTAGGAAGCAGGTGGCGCATTGGGAGGGCTTTTTCCGGAATCATAAGAAGTATTTTGAGGTGGGACGCGTTGTTGGGTTGGAGGAGGTGCCGAAGGTTGAGAGGGAGCTTTGTCGGGCTGCGCAGCAGCAGAGGCCGCAGAGGAGAGTGGACTAGTATGTTCATACTGGCTAGGGAGTTGGTATTGAATATATAATCGTGTTTTGAACATTGCGAATCGTATTCATGATAGGATTCTAGAACGATAGGTTTCCGTATGATACTTCACACAGAATGCGAATAGTCCATCCCCAGCCCAACTCCATATAAAATCGATCGTCTTATTACGGAAAGAACAATAAATTGAAGGGATAAATTGCGTTTAGTCCGTTACTTGACACGGCCAATAGCGCGACTATTCGTTCACTCCGAAAATCATCGAACCACTATGCATCATTCGCCCAGCCAGAATTCCCGAACTTTTCATGGAGATATCATTCGTAAAGGAAAACAAGAAACCGCGAGAAAATTATCGGAAGGAAAACGTTTACTCGGCGGCGACGGCACGGGCTAAAAAAAAAAAAAATCGTTGTTAGAACCTGAAACGCTCCTATGCACATGTCGGAAGGCGAAACATACTGTAGATGTCGAGGTCGTGGTGGCCGACGACCTTCTTGATCACTCCCCTCTCCTCGAGATCAGCAAGAGCCTGGCGGGCCAAGCTACCGTTGATCTTGAGACGGTCGACAAGGGTGGCGACAGTGATGAGACGGTAGGACTGAACATCCTTGTTGAGCTTCTCAGCGGTAGACTTCTCAAGGACGACGGCGTGCTGGGCCTTGTCCTTAACTATACGGCGAAACCTATGTCAGCCTCATTCTGCGCGATGGTCTCTTTTATCGCCCGCTCGATCTCCTCGTGTATCGCCCAAAACTCGAAAATCCGAAATAAAATATATTTCCATCATTCTGGATGAAGAGTCTTCGCAGGACCGATAACGGGATGGGAGGTAGGATAGGGTGTGAATCATGGGAATAGCGTACCCTTGCCCTTGGACCACTTCTTCTTTTGGGGGGCCTAATTCATCGTGTTAATACCATTCTCGAATAGAAAACGTCTTTCTGCGTTTGAATAGGTTCGCAAATACTCACCATTTTGACTCTGTCTGATCTGGTTGTTCAACGGAAGAGAGCAGCGCAACAGCAACGGCCAGAAGTTTCAAAGCCAAGTGCGAAATTCGAGTGGGGAATGACTAAGCTTACCTTTTTTTAACCCTAAGCCCTTACTGGCCGCACCTCGGTTAGCGGTGCTACGGAGGCGGTGTGGACCATTTTGTGCAGTATGCCTTATCTGTAGGGCATACACATAACTTGATCTGACGTCAGCGATAAGATATGTTGGTACACCAGGGTAAGCCTTGATCCTCTCCATTCAAGGTCTCCTTCAATACCATTTTTGAAATATCATCATATACTTGTCGATAATATAGCCGAGCTAAATATGTTTGTATCCAGCGCCTTTTGCTACGTTGGTGCGGCCGTCACCTGCTACTGGACGATCCAGCTGGCTCGATATCTTTATTGCTACATCCGTCCAAGCTCCCTCCCACGCTACAACCCCACCGGCAAAGATGCTTGGGCTCTCGTAACTGGTGCTACTGGTGGGATTGGTTTTGGGTTTGCCGAAGAGCTCAGCGAGCGTGGGTTCAACGTCTTTCTGCACGGCCGGAACCGCGAGAAACTCAGTCGGCGACAAGAAGAGCTCCAGGCGAAGTTCCCGGGCATTAAGTATAAGATAATCGTCTCGGATGCGGCAGACATCTACGAGGATGTCAACTTGATCCCTAACCAAATTGGAGATGCAAACCTCACGATCCTGGTGAACAATGTTGGAGGAGAGACACAGGCATACCGGGGTTTGACAGAGTTGTCATATCAGGATGTGCGGACTACCATCAACATTAATGCCACTTTCATGACACAGATTACTCGAGTCTTGCTCCCGGTTCTCGAAAAGAACGGTCCCGGCTTGATCCTCAATGTTTCTTCGATTGCGGCCTACGGTATGCCCTTCGTTCCCGTATACAGTGGGACAAAGGGATTCGTCGAGTCTTTCAGCAGAGCTCTTGACGCAGAGGTGAAGGCGCGCGGACAAGACGTGGAGGTACTTGCAATTCGAGTAGGAAGTGTGCGAAGCCAGAGCAACGATGTTGATGTGGGCTTGCTTGTCCCGGATTCGCGGACCATGGCCGCCGCTTCGTTGGAGCGTGTTGGATGTGGCCTTCCCCTGATCTTTGGATATTGGGGCCATGCGATTGCGGGCATCAGTCTTGATTTCATCCCTAGGCCTTTCATGATCAAAATGTTGGCAAACACCATGGATTCTCTGAAGAAGCAGGCTGAAGAGAGACAAGCGAAGCGGAACTAGTGGCAAGCATGCCACTATATATAACAGTACTTTCACTGTCTTGATCGAGTTTGCACATGATATCCGATACCCGAGGCTTTTGATGTATACAATACTCCGTACCTTGCATGTGTATGCACGTACATACTCACGATATGACCCAATTCCTATCTGTACATAGCATACAATGAATGGATCTCTCAATCTCTCAATCTCTCTCAGTCTCGACTATCCATTCTGCTCCTTTATCAAATCTTCTAGTTGTATAGTTTGACAGGTGATCCCAAATTGCCCGCTAATTGGCCGCCCCTCCGCCCACCGCCTTCTGGCGTCATCCAGCAGTTCCGTCTCTCTTGACAGTCTTAACAATTGGCACTGCTCTAATAAAAGGCAATACAAGAACAGTCATTCCAATGACGAGCCTAGTGCCCCGTGAGGCTTATTCCCAGGAAGAGCTTGAACAGCTCTATCCTAAGGATCTGAAGCTTGAACTGGTCCAGGTGGTATGTTGACGATGGATGCTGCGGCTCTTATCGGGAGTCTGGCATAGCTAACATATGGACAGTTCCTTCGTCATGGTGCGGATTTTGAAATCCTCGTGGATTGGCAAAGGTTGACTTGCTCTAGGTGAACGGACTCCTGTCTCTGCGCGGTTCCAGAATGTATGTACTCAGTCCCCCGCACCTAAAGGTTCCCAGAACTAATAACATACAGACAGGCCTTGCAGCATGTAACTCATCCTCCCGATACTTCCTGCGATCCGTGAACTAACTCGACCAAGACTGGCCATACTGTAATGTAGCGCGCCGGATGATCCAGATGGCAGCCAGCAGCCAAGACATGTCAACATGGGACTCATTCGTATGGAGAAGGAAGATGGAGACATTTGGCGGCAGAGACGAAGCTGTAGTTGCGCAGGGTGCACAGGGTGAAATTGAGGGTATCTGGTGCGACTTCCTACTTGGAGAATGGATAGTGGGCATGCTGACCGGAAATAGCCAACCCGGCGAGTTAACAGACAAGGGACGAGAAACGACATTCGCACTGGGCCAACGACTGCGTCGTCTTTATGTGGACCAGCTGGGTTTCATGCCCGAGGTCAAATCAGATGCTGAGGATATGTATCTACGGACTACTCCCCTCCCGCGAGCTCTCGAGTCACTTCAACAAGCCTTCTTTGGCATGTACCCGCGCAGCGCACGAACCCTCGATTTCCCTCCCCCGGTCATCGTGGCACGCTCTATCTCCGAGGAAACACTGCTCCCGAATGAAGGAAACTGCCGGCGTTTCAGACAACTCGCGCGTCTCTTCGCAGACCGCGCGGCAAAGCGATGTACATCCCCCCTCCTTCTCCTCCCTCCAACCTGTTCACTAACAAATTGAAGGGAATGACTCCGACGAAATGACCTACCTCAACACCCTTTGGTCAAAATGGATGCCCACCAACTCTCCCCGCGTCGCTGTCGATGCCCACCCCCGCCTCTCCGGCATCAACGATACAATCAACGCAACCTACGCCCACGGCCCCGCCACAAAACTCCCCCGCGAATTCTACGATGCCAAAGCCCGCGAGATCACAGACAGAATCGCTAGCGATGAATGGTACTCCGGATACCAGGAGAGCAACGAGTATCGCCGTCTCGGTATTGGTGGACTCATGGGCGACGTCGTCGATCGGATGGTTAGTACCGCTGTGGATGGGGGCTGGCGGAGCGAGACCTCTGCGTCGGGATCATCAGCGGAGAATGGGAAGGCGATCAAGTTCGCCATGAGCGGATGCCATGATACAACCCTCGCCGCTATCCTGGGTAGTCTGGACGCGTTCGACGGAAAATGGCCCCCATTCACATCCTCCGTTGCTATCGAGCTCTTCACCAAGATCGAAGCCGAGCCGCAATCCCAGTCTAACGAGGATACATCATCGCCCAAGAAAACATCCGGCTTCCTCTCTAGCCTCCTGGGCGGTTCCTCTGCCTCAACGCCCTCGCTTACCAAACCCTCTACTCTATCCCGTACCCCGCTCTCCGTCCTCCCCGACTCCGCCCGGAAATCAATGCAGGAAAAGCACTACGTGCGAGTTAGATACAATGACCGCCCCATGCGTATCCCCGAATGTGCTGCGAAGACGGAGAATCATCTCCCTGGAAACGATACGTTCTGCACACTGGACGCGTTCAAGCAGATGGTTGATAAGTTCACGCCGCAGAATTGGACGGCCGAATGTACAGAGAATCTGGGCGAGGGGTTGTATGGGAAGGGTGACAGCGAAAGGGTGCAACGGGTTGCTTAGATGGATAGATGAATGTTGATACAGGTGTGAACAGGAATGTACATAGCACATGATACCTAGCTATGTGGTTTTGGTATTGGGTTTGCTTATAGAGTAATGCTTGCTAATCATTCTATGAACATACACGTAAAACAAGTGCTTTTCACACCCAATCGAAGCCAATCCCAAACAATCTATAAACATGGACCGAACCCGAGCATAATAATATACATAGCAATAAGCTATACCCTTCTCAATTATGTATCACTTGCCACTCTCATCCTCCGGCTCACTAGTACTCCACCCACTCTCACTCTCATCCGCACTCCAGACACTAGGCCCAGTCTCTGCTTCCACAGCAGGATCCTCCTGCACGGGCAGCTGCTTACCCTGGGCCAACGCCTGTCGTTCAGTCTTCTTCTTCCCACGCTTCGAATCAACCGTCTTCTGCTCCTCCCGCTCCTTCTTCGCTTGGTTCGCCTCCTCGGTAGACGCGCGCTCGAGGATATCAAACAATTTCTCAAGTGCGGGATTGTAAGCTTGGGCAATAGGAATATCACCCACACGCACGCGCATGTAATCAAACACAGCTGTTGTAGGTGTACGGTCTAGGACTGATGAACGGGTGGTGCGGGAAGTGTGTTGGTTAGGGCGGCGGAGAGTGATGACGTCTTTGAAGGATGTAGGAACTGTGGATGGGATGTCGTCTTCGAGGGTTTCGGGTTCTTCACCTGCGTCTGCATTTGTGGGGGTATCTTGGGCTTCTTCGTGCTTGACGGCACCTGTCTTCTGGTCCATGTAGGCGACTTTCTGGTATCGCTGACTGAAGTGCGTGAGGAGGATGGTTCGTGCCTCCATGCGGCGGCCGACTTCGAGGGCTTCGGAAGTGGTCGAGTGGCGCTTCGCAATGGCAGATTGGTACATGTCGTCTTGGAAAGTGGCTTCGTGGATGAGGACTGTAGAGCCCTTGCCAATCTCCGCAAATGACTGCGAAGGACGGCAGTCACCCGAGAATGAGACCTGGAAACCATCCGGGAAGATAAGCGAAGCGGCCATTGCACCGCGGCAGTGGGATACTCTCGTGGTGCGGAAGTCTTTAAGACCCGTCGCGGCGCGGAGTTGAGCTGTAAGAGGTGAGTTGTCGTTGTCGAAGCGGAGGAGAGTATTCGAGGGTTTGCCAACATCCCGCATCTGGCCAGGGTAGCTGCCATCGGCGCGAGTGTGGCGGTAAACAAAGCTAGTAAGTATACGTTTGTTTTCGTCCATGTATGGATATGCTGAGAGAGGAACTGTCTTCGAAAATCCGTAGTCTTCGACAGCTGCGTATTCCTCCAGCCAGCTAATCATGCTTTCCTCGGAAAGAACAAATAGGCGCTTTTCGTCTAGGATCTTGCTGACATCGTCTTCGATGTATTGTCCCTGCGAGGGTATGCCCTCGGGATAATTCTCTTGGTACCAAGCCTTGATGAGAGACGCAGTACCCAAGTGATGATCGGCGTGAAGGTGCGAAATCCAAATCATGCGCAAGTTGCGCAGCACCTCCCGCAATTCCTCAGGGTTATACACACGCTTCAGCTGCCCAAGAGTGTTCTCACCACAGTCCAGCATGTAATAACCGTATCCAGGCACCTTGAGTAGCGTAGCAGAGACGTTGCGGTATTTCGACGGCGCGGAAGAGCCAGTTCCCAACGCAATAATCTCGACATCTTGCCCAGGGAGATCTTTCCGAACATTCTCCAGCTTGTTACGGAATTCCTGCTTCTGCATGCGCTTGCGGATCGTGTCGGCTCGTTTCTCGACCGCACGGGGAATCTTGTTTACTACTTCCGCTGGGTTGAGTCTCTGCATGACTTCAGAACGATTAATTTCGAACTTGGGTTCCATGCCAATTACGAGACCCGGCTCTGATGGTTCAAACGGCGAGGTCTGGACGCTCTGTTTCGTAACCTCCGATCCATGCGTTGGAGTTCCTGGCTGCGGAAGCGTCACGTTGTCATGGAAAGGAATCGAGTAACTGTCACCCTTCAAACGAGCCAGACGGATTGACGATCCTGCAACACTAGGCAGAGCAAGGTAATTCGGACAGTAATCGGTACTAGAGACTATGTGCTTGGCGTTCGGCCTCTTTTCAACAAACTCACGCAGCTTAGGATGATCGCCCACACCAGGTCCCAGGATCCAAAGGAATGCCTCCAGATCCGTCGT
The DNA here is from genome assembly GCA_039880815.1 of Aspergillus intermedius. Classification (NCBI taxonomy): domain Eukaryota; kingdom Fungi; phylum Ascomycota; class Eurotiomycetes; order Eurotiales; family Aspergillaceae; genus Aspergillus; species Aspergillus intermedius. Next base: position 337,774 of record JBDODA010000014.1, on the reverse strand, counting down.
CACAGATGGTGAATTCCACTCTGGGCGGTTAACCAGATTCTCGACATATTCCACCGATGGCAAATCGATTATTGCCAAACCCTTGCCCGGACGCGGAGGGCCAAGAACCATCTCTGGTGTAACGGTCTTTCCATCCATAGATTCGACGCTCTCGCCCTTGGTCAGACGAGCATAATCGGGACCCTTGCGAATCTTCAGCTCTTCGGCTTTCTTAGGGTCGAATTTGCCACGGACATCGTGATTCCGCACGACGTACGAAAGAGCCTCGTCGCACCAGGTAGTCGGGGGGAGTTTCTCGACCGTCGCGCCCGGCCAGGGTTGGCGTACGAGAACCTTGATGTCGGGGAGCGGCTGGTTGCTCCCCGGAGCAGGACCCCTGTACTGTTCGAGTTGTTTGGTCTCGGGATTGCGAATGAACATGGACGCAGGCATCTTCACCTCAGCCAGAGGGGTCTCAATAAGAGCATCCATTCTCCACGACGAGTTGAACATATCGGTGACAACAGACTGTCTCATAATCTGCTCCCTGAGCCGCCGGTTACGCATGTCAACGCCATCCTCTTTCTCCTGAAACTCATCCAAGCTCCTCTTCCTAGGACTCTGCTGGCCACCCTGCAAAGCCTCACCACAGTCCTGCCCCGAGGGAGAAGACGAAGGACTAACAGGTATAGCCCACACCTTGATATTATTATCAAACCAGGACGGCTCCTCGAACGCATCCCCGTTCTTTGCCGCAGGTCTCCTCTTCCCCAACGTCTCCGAATCATACTCCCTCATGAAGACCGGCATCCCCTTCCGAAACACAAACCGCCTAGCAGTCGCCAGGCTATGCGTGATATTCCGTCCTCCATGAATCGTCAAACTGCCCCTCTGCGCCACAACCTGTCCATCCTTCTCCGCATATGGAACACCATGCTTCTTCTGCTCAGCCGTCAACCCTTTCGCCTGCGCGGCAGTCTCCTGCGCCAGATTCGAGTTGATGAGACCGTCTGCCTGGGTCAGGATCGTGCCGATTAAACCACCGTTGTTCGCCCATTCCGTACGGCCGGTCAGAAATGCATCGGTTAGATAGGTGAGCTTGACGCCACGTTCTGTACATGCTCGCTGCGTACCCTCTGACAGATGTCCGAAGAAGTACCGCTTATCCGGGAAATGCAGCAGCAGCGTCGTGCCGGGGGTATCGCCCGTAGGCGTGGTGAGGACTTGGTAGTAAAACTTCATCGGTGCGATTCCAAGCGGCGACGGTTTTTTGTGATCGAATCCGTTCAATGTACACGAATCAGGCTGGTAAATCACGTAGTTATTGTTCGAGGAGCGAAACAAGCGTCGAGATTCGGAGCGGGGAGCTCGAATAACGTATGCGTCTGGAATGGCGGGTGTGCGTTCGAAATGCAGTAAGCGAGGCCACTGGGGTTCAGAGACGAACGGTCGGAACGTGGTTTTGTTTTTCGACTTCGCTAAGAGAATGGCAGCTGCAGAGAAAGAGCGAGGCGTTTGTGGAAAGAAGTACCCACGAGAGGCTTGCGAGAACAGCCTCCCGGTTCGACGGAGAGAAGCCAATTTGGCTGGGGTGAAGGAGGCTTTAACAGCAGAGGGAAGGCGAGACGCGCACCATGTCACCATAGAGCGCAGTGAGTCACAATTGCAGGTAAGAATGACAGGGTTGTGCTGTCGTCGACCTTCGGGAGGCGCTGCGGTGCTTCGGAAGTTCACTTTTTTGCTCGGGTTATCTTTTTCGCGGGGACTACAATCACTGGACCTGCAGTGTAATTGTGCATAAAAATCATAGTAGCAAACACTCAGTTTGATGACAATTTAAATGACAATCTCAAATTCAGTCTAATGTAATCAAATTGCAAATATCCCAAATATCCCAAATGTAGCCATCCAAATTTCCGGAAATTACAGCCAAACCAAACCCATTGAACCCCGTAAACAATGAAGAAAAAGAAGCACGAAGTGTAGCCAGTAAAGACAAATACATGATCATGAACAAAGGAAAAGTCAAGTGTCCTTGGAATGGTGCTCAGCAACCTAAAACACTAAAGGAATGACTCTAAAGAAAAGCAAGCAAATTTACAAAAAATCTTGTCCGAAACAAGCGCGGCGTGGGGAATCATGAAAGATGAGAAGTCACCATAGAAACACGTTCGAAAGAAGCTTCCATGCTGAGACATAATTGAGCGAATCGGGCTTCGGTAGTCTTGGAGTCACTCTCAACAACTAGCTCAAAGGCCGGAGCCTTTTCCGAGTTGACCCCTTCGAACGACTCCTTGATATGTGTTTGCGACTTGACGGAGTCGACAAACAGAGCAAAGGCAGGATCTGACTCGTCAATCTCAACGTCAGGGTTTTCAACACCGGTCACTTCCTTGGGCTCCTCGGCCTGCGGTGCGCGCTCAAGAACAGGGGCTTCCTGCTTGGTAGACTCCGGGAGGATGCTACCAAAGCTAGACGACTTTCCGGAAAGAACTTCGGCATCAAGAGCAGGACCCTCAGGCACTTCCATAACGGCAAAGACGGGGGTGTTGGCGTAGTTGATGTCAATTCCAGAATTCCACCCGCCGTTCAGGCCCATGCCAGTCATGTCCATTCCCTGGTTGGGAACCATGACCATATTCTGCTGCATCTGGAAATCTTGGGGAGCTTGGTTCTGGGTGGCCTCGGGGACGCTGGCTTGCATAGGCGGCTGAGAGGGCTGGGCCGGCTGCTGCTGCTGCTGCTGAGGCTGCGGCTGCGACTGTTGAGGCTGCTGCTTGGAAGTGGTCTGGAGCTGAGGCAGACCGTTGACATTCATTTCTTCCATGAAGTTCGAGAATTGCGGCGACGACAAAAGCATGTGAGCAAGGTCGGTCAGACGGGCGTTCTCCTCATAAAGAGCGCGGTTCTGGATGCGAAGTTCGTGGGACTCGTTAGTGCGCGAGGCAATTTCGCTTTCCAGCTGGCCGATATATTCTATTGAAGTTAGCTTTATCAAGTCTTTGAATTTAAAAGATGCTAAATCATACCCTTTCGGCGAGAGCGGAAGGCACGAGCGGAAACCTTGTTACGGAGCTGACGGCGCTCCTTGCTGCTGAGCTTCTTGCCCTCTTCGCTAGCAAGGAGTCTCTCATCCTCGTCCATATCCTGCTCCTCCTTCTTGGCTTTGGCCATCTGAGGCAAAAGGGAAGGACTGGGAGAGTCGGAGGGCGAGCTCATCGAGCTCTGTCTGATCTGCTGAAGGAGGCGAGAGATACGCTCTTCAACAACAGGGTCGGAATTCCGCTGAGGACGGGGCTGAGAAGCGTTGTTCTGTTGGGTTTGTTCCTCTATACGACGCTGCTGGAGTTGTTGTTGTTGTTGTTGTTGTTGCTGCTGCTGCTGGCGAAGTATCTCGTGCTGTCTCTGCTGCTGAGCAGCCTTGGCCATGGCTGCTTGTTGCTGGTGCATACCCGGGTACATACGACCAACCTGGGTCGAGTGTCCAGCGGGAACAGCCTCTTGGCTTCCCAGAGCATTGGGGTCCACGAACTGGGCCTTGTTGGTGTTTGGCGAGAAGAAATAACCGGGAACGGAACCGATGTTGTCGCCCTCCATGTCCATCTCAGATGGGTTACGGGCGGGGATGGAGTTGAAATCAAGGGGATCCTCGCGCTTCATCTGGGGGTAAATGTCTCCTCCCATGGCAAACCCAGGGCTGGCACTGCCATAGCCCATGTTGTTGGCATGGTTGAAAGACATCGCATGGGCCAGAGCGCCCGGGGGAAGACCAGTCTGCTGTTTGTGTTCGTCATATTGGTGGCTCGGGGCCTGGAAAGCGATCGGTGTTTGACCATTCGAGGCGAAGCCGGCACTGCGAACATCACCAGCAGCGAAATCTGTGCTTGGGACGGCGGGTTGACTGGGCAGCGAAGCCTTTGGTCTGGGAGCTTCGGTAGTGTAGGCGATCTGGTCGAGGTTAAGGAAGGAGTCGATGTCAGGGTCGTAGCAGGTCGTCGACGACGGGGCAACGGTCGGGTGTTCGGCCAGTGTAGCCATGGTGGTGATTATGCGGTAATTCTCTTTTTCAGGATAGATGAAAATTCAACAAAAGCAAAAGAAAGTGGATGTCGCTCAAGAAACAAAAAAACGTCAAATGTTGGATCTGAAGGAAGAGAGTGGAAGCGAGAGACTGATGAAGAAAGGGAGATGGTTGTGGTCGGGGCCTCTCAAGGGGTTAATTTGGGACTGGCAACAGACCAGAACCGAGATCGGAAAGGATCAGAGGGGAGGATCAAAAATAGCCCGGTATGGAAATAACAACGAGACTAGAAGCAATTAAGCGATCACTTATTGTCGATAGAAGAGAGATCAACAGGCTTTCTCACTATTGTTGTGGCTATGAAGGAGGACTGTGGCAGATTCCAACTCAATAAAGGGAAAAGTTGACAGTAAACAGGAAAACAGGGAAAGGAAGAAAGGGAGAGAGAGAAGAGAGGCGACTGCGACCGCCCGTACGGAATACCACTCAGACCAACTGCGTAGTCCGCCAGGAATAGAAACCAGTCTGTTTTCGGTTAGTGCGCTTGCGCGTCCTTTGCTGACTCAGAATAGCCCCCGCTTGGATACACAATATTATTGGCAGGTTTGGAAGTAGGCTTGGCCTGCGCCCCATCAGGCATTCTCCATTCTTTCCGTTTAAAGATTGTTGGAGCCTGAGGACACTTTTTACACTGTGCGACCGATCTTCATGGAGCTTCAACGTTTGTCTAACATCTGTTTGTGATAGACAAGAAGCACAGAAGACACCATCTGAAGCAGGTCATCGCACAGTGCATGGGTGGTTCATACCATAATGATTGTCCTAGTCGCCAGTAGTCCGGTAGCACTATTACACCAAAGGATCACTATTCCCTGTCACATCAATCCCATCTCATTTGCTGGACTCAAGCGCTCTTTTCCCCCATTGACTTTCTTTTTTGCCTCCCGCGCACTTGTTCCTTTCAGGCCAAATACCAAAATCTTCTCGCTCGGAAGTCTAGTGAAACGAAATCGGACCACTCCATAGGCTCTAGAACCCCCTAAAACCCCAGCAGTATGGTGGCCGTGGAGTACGGCCATCCGATTGGATTGCCCTGAAGAGCCCTGAGGAAAGTCAATGGGCCAATTAATGGGACTTGGACCAGACTCCCGGATGCCGTCCGTCTCCCGTGAATTTGCCTTCCATGAATCAATCTGAGATTGGTGCTCAAGTTGAAGCGGATAGTCAATCTCGAACATACCTGTACCGAATTCATGTGCTTGTATTATATACATGATACGGAGTACTCTGGTGGCATCATCTTCAGCTTCAGAAGGCAACCAATTCCTCACATCCCAACTCTTTGCCTGTTTGTCTTCTAGAACGCCTCCCATCCAGTCCTCCCACCCACAACTCGGTCCCTAACCCAACCCGTCCTAGTCTCGGGACACTATTATCGCAGTGGAGAATGCAGGCAAAGCTTGGCACGGCAATCGACGCTCTTCATTCAACGGCACTGCCCCCCCTGGCCCCGCTCGTCTATCCTAGCGCGTTCCTGCTTTGTCTCAGAAAGAGCACACGATGATTTCATTGGCTAATAGAGTTATGCGTTTGTCCAATGAGTGGTTTTTTACTCAGCCCTTTTTTGTTTGTTGGTTCTTCCGGATTTGGTAATCTACCCCGAGTAAGTTATGGATGGAGATGCGGAGGTGCAAAAGTGCCGCTTAGTCAGGGAAAGAGAGCTGAAGAGCGGTACGGTCGGGTCTGCAGATAATCCGACGGCGATGCTATCGGATTCGGAGATCGAGAGAGGAGCTGCGATGAAGCTATATAGACAAAATAGAATGCTATTGAATCATCTGGTAATTGTACAGGGAGTTGATCTATTCTCCGAACCAGAGCCTGGGAAAGCTGCTGTCTAAAGAATGTGGTGGAGCTCGCGAGAGCGATCAAATAATAGTAGGTGATGCTGAATGCTTTGACACCTCAGGCATCTGCCAGGTTTGACAAGAGCAAATAAGGGCGTGGTAGGGATGTATTATACGGAGTAGGCCTTTCTTTACAGCAGCCCAAATGGTCCTACTTGTATCCTTCGGATGTTCCTATACTTCGAATGTTCGAGATTCAGAGTCAGCTATGGTTCTCTTCATTAACATACCCATTCCGCTAGACGATTCAATTAGCATCTTCATTATGTCGATGTCTCTACGACGAGCCAATCTATGAATATATGAATATACCCTATTTATTTATGCTTACTGCAAAGTCCATGGCACTACAGTGGTACGATATTGGATTTGGTGTTCACTGTATGAGAGCTTACTGACTACTTCCATACAGGTTTCACGCGCTTTTGTCGACATACGTGCTTTTACATGGGATTCAACTTTCAGGTGAAACGAGAGAATTATAATCATTTACTGCAGATCTGCATGCCGCCCTTTGGAAATCGCTATTATTTTTGATACGCAAGCATCATGCTATAGTAACCGTCTCACTATGCAGCATCCAGACGCCTCAAAAGACCAACAAGAGCCCTAGTGACCTCCCTGCGCTGCCCTTGTTCTCGAATATCAAAAACTGGAGAGTAAAGAAGCTCTATCCCCTCACCAAGAGGAACACCTTGACCCAAACTGTGAATATACCCGCGAGATATCACTGCGGAGCTGATCTGAAGTTCGGTTCCCAGTACTCTAAGTGCAAATGGTGTATGAGTTCGGAGCGTCGGATGATTCTGAAACGCTATGATCGCTTGGACAAGGAGTTGTGGAACTTCACGAGAAATAGTATCCGAGTCCTCACGGGCCTTCAAAACCTGCCATTTCACGTTTGTCAGTTCAAATAATAGTGATTGTGTAGGGGCAAGACAAACCGTAAAGATAATCAGCGGAAATCGCTTTCATCGTCGAGATCGGAAGAGTTGCAAAGGTATCTTGAGCATCGCAAGGCGCCCTTCACGTTACAGCTATCCATATGAAACGGGATAATCTTCGAGTCAAAGGAATCGTACTAAAGCACATTTCAATAAGTATGTTCAACTAACAACGTAATGCAGTATGTATCACTTCACAACCATGTATTCAAGTTGAGTGTTCCACGAAGTATATCAAGGAGACATGTCATACTGAGCTTGGAGAGTCGAGTATCGCCATTGCCCAGCTCATCCGACATCTCCAGCTCCATCATTTCTCCTATACTGCCGAAAAGATGCACAAATCGACTATTGCCGTAAGTACGAGAGTGAAAGAATGATAATTGTTCTTTTTGGGGTTTGGTGAACTCGGCAGCGATGGCTTCAAACTCTGTCTCACAGAGTTGAATGCGAGCCAAGACAGAGAAAACGACCAGGAACACATACCTTGATCACCTTCCAAAGGTAGGTAGACTGAACCGACTATTCTCTCTGGTTGTATGTGAAGTTCCTGTACATTGAGGATATCGCGTTGCTTTTTCGTCCACTCATGCGGTCGTTGAAGGAGTCCAATGGGAAAAGGCTGCTTTGTAGAAGATATTTTCAACCAACTGATAGATTATGATTGAAGAAATAAGAATATGAAGGATTTTGTCCATTTGGGACAGGACAACGTAGTTGAAGATAATAATTTTGTATTGTATTACTGATACGTCAACGATGGTTCGTCATGTGCAGATCGCTCCATAGCATAATATTACATGTAACTACCATTTTAAATACTCGCAGAAACCCTGTTTGAGATACAGATTTGTATATATTCACAACGACACTAATTTTCCGCACCAGCTACACAGCAACGACTGAACTGATAGCCAAATGGAGCCCTGTTCATCCGAATAGATATGAAAAGTAATAATCGAGTATGTTCTCACAATTTACTTCAACTGGCTCATGTAGCAAGTGCCCGGTACTTGCTGGCACACAGGAAGTATGCCCGTGAGGTGTCATTGGGCAAAAAAAAAAAAAAAAAAGGTCTGTTCTTGTACCACCAGTATACTCCGGTCATTGACTATAAACTTCTATCACCATCGTGAGGCAGGTAAGTTGGGCCAAATAGTCTCTCTGGTGGCATCTCGCACTCCTATCACACAGTTATATTGAAACTCCTACTCGTACAAATTGTGAGCTGGTTGTCTGTTAGGGTTGCCATTGATGAATATGGTGACTATCTCGACTACCTACTAAATTATACTGTTTAATTTGCTCTCGAACACAGTTGTTCGGGGTGTGCAGCTCCCGTAGAAAAACGTTACGAATGTTCATCATATTCAAGACCATAAAATTTCATATGAAACCATGCATATATCGCTCACTCCTCTGGCATCTCCGACTCATCAAACATATATGCCTGTCTCGAACCCCGTCGTTGGCTATCCTGCGCCCTCTGGCTCTGGCTACTAGCCGTGAATCCTTCTCCAGACAGACCACTCTTGGAGGGCATATTCTGCTGAATACTGTTAGCTTGACCCGCTCGCTATACAGGACAGAAACAGCATACCTGCTTGGTCGGGTCCATTTTTGCGAATACCCCCTGGTTACTCTGCTGGCCACCCTTTTGGGCTTGGTCGTAGGGTGGGAAGGCAAAGTTACTGGTGTTCGGTTTTCGATTTGAGGACATCGTGTAATGGTACATAGAAGAAAATTAATTTTCAGAGGAATTGTTTTTGTCTGATTTTCAAATTGCATAGACTAGCTTTATATATTTTGCATACAAACCAGTGGCGTCTACTACCATCGGGTATGATCCATGCTATATGCGGGGAAATGAACGCATGGTGATGTGAAATGAACTGTATTCTCGAGCTTGAGCTTCTTTTAGCAATTGGAACTGGTGAAGTACACTCGTGATGCCATGCTATTCGTTAGATGGTGGCGTTTGGTTTTTGACATATGCCAAGAGATCTACGAAAGACATCTATTGATAACGCTCAACATAACCACGGAACCCTTAAATGAAGACCCAGAGAATGATAATATCGGATTCGCCTCCATCAGAAAAATCATGGGCACCTTGACTCACACCGAGTCACGCTATCCACTGCATAACATGCACAAAAATTCGGATAAGCCCGCCTTTCCCTTTTTGGACCCCGACACACGCCAAGGACATCGTCTCAAGCTTGACGGTGGCCCTACACTTCGCTATTTGTGCTATGACTTTGTGGAGGATATCGGTTATTTCCGGGGTTGCTATTTCTCCTGGGTGATCCTCGGGTGCAAGGTGCTTATATAGAGTTGTTTCTGCACAAAAGTCCTAGATCTCTTGGCCTTATATATTCTGTCCTCTATCCCCATTGAAAGAGTCCAATTGAAGTGTCTAATTGATATCTAATTGACATCAATCGATACTATGGCCCCGCCTATCATTGCAACTTGCAAGCAAACGCGCTTCCATCTTCTCGATAACAATCCCTCGCAGGAAGTAAGCCATTTGGCTTCTCTTTTCCCTTGCTCTACTAACCCATTGGCTCTCAGATAGATGTGGACGGACTCAATGTCTCGGTTGTAGCTACTCCAGGTACGATCGATACCTCAACCCATGATTCCAGACCATCCAAGCCCAAGGGCAAATCGAAAGCCAAGGCCGAAGCCAAGGAGTTGATAGTGGATGCCCACCTGCGTCTAAAGCCGGGCATACATTATGGTTTCCTTGGGCGGAATGGCACTGGAAAATCCAGTAAGAGAGTCCCTGCAGATTGGATGTTGTTTCATGGCTAACAGAACAGCTCTTCTACGGGCTATGGCGGACAAGCTCGTCCCCGGTATACCTCATGCGACTCGCATTGCTATTCTGCAGCAGACCGATGCCGATACTAATGGCAACCTGGATCCGGGAAGCGGCAATCAGCATGCGACTGTGCTGGAACGAGTGATGGGGAGTGATACTTCTAGGAATGAAGTAATACGGAAGATGGAGTGTAAGTCTCAGTCTCGTTTTATCCTATCCATACTAACTCTATTTCTTCCTCAAGATTTATCCAGAAGTTTCGACACCGATGAACCATCCCAACCAGTCCACGCAATTCGCACAATTCGTCACGAGCAACTCGAGAGTCAACTGTTCTTGGCCCAGAAGAATGCAAGTTTGAAAAGTGGAGCAAGAGGACTGCAGGCGCGCAAGGACCTGAAGGCCGTTGAAGGGAAAGTTCAAGCTTCAAGGGAGCTGTGAGTTCGTCGATCAATATATTAAAGACATCTGCTGACTTCTTCAGACTGGAGCAGCAAAAAGAGGAACTCGACGCCGATGCAATCAAGGCAGATACACAGGCTGCCATGGACACACTGCAAGATCTCCAATCTCAATTTGAAGCAGTATGTCTCGACCTTTGACGTGAAAAACCGGTAACTGATATATCGAGTTAGATGAAATTGGTCGACATTCAACAACAAGCCCGTCTGATTCTCATCGGCTTAGGGTTCAAGGAAACTTGGTTCACAAAGCCATTCTCAGATCTATCTGGTGGCTGGCGCATGCGCTGCATGCTGGCAAGTGTCCTGATCCAAAACCCCGATGTCATGATTCTCGACGAACCGACCAATTTCCTGGATCTTCTGGGCGTCGTCTGGCTTCAGAATTATCTCCAACAGCTACGCGACTCGTCAGAAACGACAGTGGTTCTCGTCTCTCATGACAGAGACTTCATCAATGCAGTCTGCGAAGAGATCATGATTCTCAGAGACCAAAAACTCACCTACTTCCGCGGCAACTTGTCTGCGTACGAAAAAGATTTCGAAGAACAGAAACTCTACTGGGGGCGCATGAAGGAAGCACAGGAACGCCAGGCCGCTCACATGGAAGCAACCATTCGTGAGAACATCAAAGTTGGCAAGAAAACAAATGACGACAATAAGCTCCGACAGGCAAAATCCCGCCAGAAGAAAGTGGACGACCGGATGGGCATCCAAGTGAGCCATAATGGAGGACGATTCAAGCTGAACAGAGACCTTGTAGGCTGGCACTTGAACGCCCGTGCGGAAATCGAGGTCCCTACCGATGAACGAGGCGCGTCGATGAGGCTCCCCGATGCCGGTGAACTACGGTTCCCAGGTCCGCTGATATCTTTAGAAGGGATCATTTTCCGATATAAAAATAACGAAGCCCCCGTTCTGAATGGTATTGACTTTGTGATGCACATGGGCGATCGGGTCGGTATCATGGGTCTTAATGGCTCTGGGAAATCGACACTCGTCCGTCTTTTGGCAGGCAGTATGCTGCCGACAAAGGGGAAATTGGCAAGCCATTCGAGACTTAAACTCGGCTACTACGCACAGCATTCAATTGACGAGCTCCAGGAACAAGGCCAAGCTGACTCTGGTTTAACTGCTTTGGGATTAATGACAAAAGAGGTTGATGGATCCCTCAATGAAGGCGAGATTAGAGGCTTGCTCTCATCTATGGGCCTTCAGGGCCGGATCGTTTCTGATGTACCAGTATCCAGGTTATCAGGTGGCCAGCTGGCAAGTATTCTTCACCCGCTTCTCTTCTGTGCAGCACTGACTGAACTACTAGGTCCGCTTGGCCTTGGCCAAGGTTGTATGGAATTCACCACACCTGCTCATCCTAGACGAGATTACAACCCATTTGGACTTCCACACAGTGACTGCACTCGCATCAGCGCTCTCCTCGTTTCACGGCGCAATCCTGTTGATATCGCATGATCGTTTCCTCGTTCGATCTGTGATCGAAGGGAAGAGAGACGAAGAGCACACCCTGGACGATGACTTCGAGGGTGTCAATGATGGCCAAGAGGAATTGCATGACAGGCGGCGGACAGTGTATGTTATGAAAGCTGGGAAGCTCTACGAGCAGCAGAATGGCGTAGAACAGTTCGAGGAAAACCTCGTAAAGCGGGTTCAGAAGATGCTTCCAGCACCGAGATAGCATTAAGTCTTAATTGAAGCCCACTGCTGGGATGTTCCTGGTCGTTCCGAATCATAGACGTCGTGGAAGAGTTGACCAAGTTCATGTCCAAGATGTGTGACGACGCGGGAGTCAAATTGGTTTATTTGCCTCCATACTTGCCTGACCTGAATCCAATAAAAGATTCTTCTGAACTTGAAAGCCTCATAAGACGTAATTGGAGCTACTACGCAGAAGATCCAGACCGAAACTTCGACTCATTGGACGCTGAATCTGTTGTTTCTAGAGTAAACCAATACGAATTAGAGCGGTTTATTTATATCGAGAATCAAAAACACCAAATCTGGAATCACTCATGTCGATGAAATTATTCCTTTGATGAAAAAAGATGCATTCTTAGAACAGGAAATATGTACAGCCTAAACCGGAGCCCCCAACTAACTGCTTCGATACTTCTGTCGCGACCCTCTCGCCGCTGCGCACTGCACCTTCCATGAAACCCTTCCACTCGACAGAAGTCTCAGTTCCGGAGAAGTGAACATTCCTGAAGGGCTCGCGGAGGACATTCTGCCTGGGTTTATCTTCAAGGTAGAGTAAGGGAGGAGAAAGATTTGTCTTCCTGTACCTAAACCTATATCAATTACGAGAGCTCGCCTGGCTTTTCATAACTGCATACGTCAACGTAGTTTTAAACAAATATTTGCCATCTTAGAGCGATCTTCTGCATAGATAAAACCGATATATCCTTTTTCTTAGCTTTGTTCAACGTTGATGGTAACTCGCCCTTCTATGAGATAGCCTGCGACGGGGAGAAGATTATCCGGCCCACTGCCGATGGCGACTCCGCGCGCCTCCGCGGAGCCCAGATGTCCTGATAAGGACTGCTACAGTTACTAAGATGCATCATGATGATTACCATTCGCTGAATTCGTTTCTTATCCTGTCCTAGAATCCATACCCTCATGCATTCTCACCTTTGCTGGGTACTGAGCAGCATCTCTTCCGTTGAGAATGGCTGAGTATCTATTGCGCCGGCGGGGCGCCTTATCATCATCACTTGCGTTACTGTCCCGGGTCGCTGTCCGACCACATCTTCGGCGACATAGCACGAACGCGACAGCAGCGACGGCTCAGTCAAGCGATGGGATACAGTCAACTCAAGCCTACCCTACTACTCCTTCCCCCGAAAAATCCTTATCCACGAGATGGTCGGCCCTGCGATCTGCGAAACCGTTTTCCGAGTTCCTGACGGACACCTTCAACCGCCAGCATGATTATCTGCGAATAAGCGTTACAGAGCGATGCAATCTAAGGTGCCTCTATTGTATGCCAGAGGAGGGTATAGAACTTTCCCCGCAGCCTCGTCTTCTTACCTCGCCGGAGATTGTCTACCTCTCGTCGCTTTTCGTCTCGCAGGGCGTCACCAAGATTAGATTGACGGGCGGGGAACCGACGGTCCGGAAAGATATCGTTCCTTTAATGCAATCGATCGGGAATTTGCGGCGTGATGGGTTACGGGAGCTGTGCTTGACGACGAACGGAATTTCACTGCATCGGAAACTCGATCCTATGGTCGAGGCGGGGTTGACAGGGATAAACCTCAGTCTAGATACACTCGACCCGTTCCAATACCAGATCATGACCAGGCGCAAGGGATTCGATGCCGTGCTGAAAAGCATCAACCGCATTTTGGAAATGAACAAGATGGGCGCAGGGATCAAGCTGAAGATCAACTGCGTCGTGATGCGGGGTATCAATGATCGGGAGATTGTCCCGTTTGTTGAAATGGGACGTGAAAATCCCATTGAAATCCGGTTCATTGAGTATATGCCGTTTGACGGCAATAAATGGAATGAGGGGAAGATGTTCTCTTATCAAGAGATGCTGACGGTCATCCGAGAGAAATACCCTAATTTGGAAAAGGTGGCTGATCACAAGAATGACACGAGCAAGACATACCAAGTGCCTGGCTTCCAGGGCCGGGTTGGATTCATTACCAGCATGACCCATAACTTCTGTGCAACATGCAATCGGTTGCGCATCACCTGCGATGGGAACCTGAAGGTGTGTCTATTTGGGAACTCTGAGGTTTCCTTGCGTGACGTTGTTCGTAAGGCGAACAACGGCGAACCGATAGATGAAGCAGCATTAGAAGAGTTGCAGTTACTCAATACCGTGCAGACAGCGGCGCGGGCTAGCGATAATGGCGACCTTGTCAATCCCCGAGAGCGCGAACTCCTCGACATCATCGGTATGGCAGTGAAACGCAAGAAGGCGAAGCATGCTGGCATAGGAGAGCTGGAGAATATGAAAAACCGGCCCATGATACTTATTGGTGGGTAGGCGTATCCTTTTCATCCTTTATATATACATGCATTGGGGGAATGCTATGAACCTTGACTACATGCATACATCTCATGGGACTCTGTTTTATTTGCTACAAGCGGGACATGTCCAGCTTTGACTTGTATATACCACATTGATTTCTTGGATAAGGCTGATGGAGGAAGTTAGATAACAAATCGACAAGGTCTCGGATTCAGTTGGCATCATCTTCGAGGAATAACCAATGGTCACATATCCCATCCCACATTCTTCCTTCCAGTTTATTATACGCAGGTCAAGCCCGATTTTACCATCGGCGTAGTACCGATGCTGCTGGAACACACGCAAGGCCTCCCACTAATACAAACTGCAAGGAGAGAGCTGAATCTGAATCAGCTCTTCCCACAACCTCCGACCCAGACCTTCCGCATCTAACCCCTTCCCAGAATGTACACATGACCCAAATCAGCCAGAAAGCAGTCACCCCACGGCAAGCTACTGCCGCCGGCCTGGTTTACTTCTCCAACTCGCGCCCGTGGGAACTGCTCCGAGAGGGACAAGGCACGCACAAGGGTGATGTGTATAGTCTCGCTCGTATCGCTGGTATTATGGCCGCCAAACGAACTCCGGATGTGGTTCCGCTTTGTCATCCTGGCATCGGGATTACAGGTGTTGAGGTAGACGTGAAGCTCCTTGAACCGGTGGCAGAAGGCGACGAGAAGATGAAATATGGTGCCATGTCTGTAAAGGCAACGGTTGGCTGTCTAGGCCGCACAGGCGTTGAGATGGAAGCCATGACGGCGACAATGGGTGCTGCGTTGACAGTATACGACATGCTCAAAGCCGTGGACAAGGGTATGGTCATTGGGGGAGTGCAACTGGAGGAAAAGAAAGGAGGGAAGAGTGGACATTGGTTACGACAGCGAGAAATTGGCCATTAAAGTACATATTTGTTTTGCATAGTAGGAATAGAGTAGCTATGATCAGCCCTACCGAGTGCCAAGCCGGATGGTGGATTCGGCCCGGAATTCTCAAGTTTTTTTCTCGCCAACGGTCAACGCTCTTCTCCTTTTCTTCCTATCATCATCTTTGTCCAATTCAGAAAATCTTCAAAGTTAGAAGGCCGTTGAAATGGAATAACACACGCTTGCTCTCAGTTGTTAAGATAAACCTTGCAAATCCATCTCGATCGATTGAATTTTGTCCCTCACCGTGTATCTCGCCGCTGCAGATATACCGCATAATCTCGTCCCTCACCGTTTGACCAGATCACAACTCTTTAGCCAGACATTCCTCTCGTGTCGAATTGCTAAGCCTCGCATCAACCTGACGCTTTCCCCTCGAAACAATACAATGACTTGCGGTACTACTAGGCTTAAAATCCATCGAAAATTCAGAGTCTGGTGTTGTGGGTAGCGGTGTGCGCCTACACAAAAAAGGATACTACTACTACCACTACTGGGCCTTATAAGGCCATTTTGAAATAACGATTGAGCCCGTTGGCTGAGAAGATTTACACTGCAGCTGCAGGGCTCTGTTCAGCCAACCAACAACAGCATTCGGGGTTGATCCCCTGCATTTTTGCTGGGAAGGAATCAAGACGGTTTTTTC
The DNA here is from genome assembly GCA_039880815.1 of Aspergillus intermedius. Taxonomy (NCBI): domain Eukaryota; kingdom Fungi; phylum Ascomycota; class Eurotiomycetes; order Eurotiales; family Aspergillaceae; genus Aspergillus; species Aspergillus intermedius. The sequence goes on along the minus strand of JBDODA010000014.1, from coordinate 322,024 downwards.
TTTCTGTGTCGCCAGGATGATCCGTGCGTACTTTCTGTTTTATTTCTCTTTTCCTTGTTTCTCCTTTCCTTATATGTGTTGTTGTTTCAATTCAAAAAGAAGAAAACTAATATGCATGTATAGCCCGCGAATGGCGACGACCTCTTGGTCGCTTCATGATGGTGATCCTTCCGCCATGTAACTTCATCGTGCTTCATTATGCCTACTTTATCCTCACGCCCTTGATCTGCAGTGCTATCTTCTGGGGCTCGTCGACTCCCGCGCGCAGTGTGACTTACGTCGACTCCCTGTTTACGTGTGTCAGTGCGATGACAGGTGCTGGGTTGAATAGTGTACTTCCTGCCCAACATCCCCGGTGTCTTCCAAATACAGATTACTGACATGTTTCAGGTCGATCTATCTTCATTGAATTCCTTTCAGCAGTCCATCTTGTTTGCACTTCTTCTGCTGGGACATGCCATCCTTATTTCAATTACGGTTTTGTTCGTTCGAAACCGGGCTTTCCATTCCAAGTTCAAAGGGATTTACAAGAATCGTGCGCCTCAATGGCTAGCCGGACGCACATCGGAATCCGATTGTCCCTCGGATCTTCGTATCCAAGAAGCCCCAGTTGATGTGGAAGACCACGAAGACGGATTAGTCACCAGTAAAGACAGAAACAAGACAAATGTGATTGCGCAACCTGTACTTGCAAAGACACCATCTCATCAGGATAATGACGACCGTATTCGATGGGCTGATGATGACCAACTTACGATTGGCGCGAGGCCGTCGCATCACAACCATCATGCCCATCGCGTGTTTCCTATGGTCGGAGTCGGGGCTCGACTAGATTTAAACAATCATCCCAGAGATGTGACGCCCAACCTGCCGCTTTATGAAGAGGAAAAGGTTGGCGGACTGAAGGGCATCCTCCGGGGAACACACAAATATCTTACTTCCAAGGGCTCCGTCTCGAGGAACTCATCGTTCCATGGCCTTTCTCCCGCTGAACGGGACAAGCTCGGAGGTGTCGAGTACAGAGCAATTTCTTTCTTGTCGGTCATTGTCCCGATTTACTGGCTAAGTTTCTTGATCCTCGGTATCGTGGGCATGGGCGGTTGGCTAGAAGCAAATCATCCTGAGATTCCACGCGCCAATGGACTGTCGCCTTTCTGGACGGGCGCTTTCTTTGCTGTTTCTGCATTCGTGAACAGTGGCATGTCCCTACTGGATGCAAACATGACGGCGTTACAGACGAACACCTATCCACTTCTGACGATGGGCATGTTAATTCTTGCAGGAAACACCCTTTATCCGTGTTTCTTGCGGTTCATTATCTGGACTATGAGGCGTTTGATGTCAGACCGGCCATCATGGAACTTGTGGAGGATTACTCTAGATTTCATCCTGAACCATCCCAGAAGAGTTTACACGAACTTGTTTCCTGCACGCCACACGTGGTATCTGATGGCGAGTATCATCATTCTGAATGGAATCGATTGGGCCTTTTTTGAGCTCCTGGCCATCGGAAACCCGGAGATTGAGAGCTTGCCAACGGGATATCGTGTCTTGGACGGTCTATTTCAGGCTCTAGCCGTACGAGCTGGAGGTTTCTATGTGGTGACCATCTCCAGCCTTCGTCAGGGATTGCTCGTTCTATATGTTCTCATGATGTACGTCTCGGCATTCCCGGTGCTGGTTACGATGAGAAACACGAACGTCTATGAAGAGCGTTCCTTGGGCATCTACTCCCATGATGAAGAAGCGAAAGAAAACAATTCTAAGCCCCCGAATTTTTTCGTCAGTCTCTTCAGACACCATATCCTCGGTCGACAAGACTCCAACACCGCCGAAGGATCCCGCAGCTACTTCGTCCACCAGCAACTCCGCTCCCAACTAAGCCACGATATTTGGTGGATCGCCATGGCAGTCCTATTCATCGCCATTGCCGAATCCCCGCACTTTCAGAAAGATCCAGTGGGTTACTCGACCTTCAAAATCATCTTCGAAGTCGTTTCGGCATACGGCTGTGTGGGTGTTAGTGTCGGATATCCCGGGAAGAACTCGTCGTTCTGTGGCTCCTGGCACACGATTAGTAAATTGATCCTGGCTGCTGTGACCTTGAGAGGACGGCATAGGGGTCTTCCTGTTGCGATTGATAGGGCGGTTATGTTGCCTAGTGAGTCGTTGGCGTATGCGGAGGAGGAGGACGCTGCGTTGAGACGGGAGCAGACGCGTGCTTATGGGATGGATAAGATGCCTATGGGGGCAGTTTAATCTTCAGCATACGAGAAGATAATATGGAGTGTTGGGTGCGGTTGGCTGTTGATGAAGTGTATCAAGTTCGTGCTTTATTATTATTATTTTTTCGGTTTGCTTTGCGTTAAACATTGTTTTCTTGCAGCCTTGCTTAGTTACTCGTATATAGCACAGAGTAAGTTCAGGTGTGAATAACAGATGCGTTCTGATTTATGATTTCCCCTCATATTATACGCATGAAAAGCTCCAATCTTAACTTTTTTGTATTGACACCAGTACATAGAAATAAAAATGGTAGTGTATCCCAATAATTACAGATCCGACATAAAAAGAGTAATAGTCTACTCCTCTTCCATCTCACCCTCCATCTCCTCATCTTCACTTTCATTTTCCCACTCCTCTTCCTTCTCCTCTTCACTCTCTTCCTCATTCTCACCACCGTCAGATGAAGCACCAGCGTTACCTTCATTCTCACCCTCCTCACTATCATCATCACTAGGACCAAACCCATCCGCCATCGGCACATCCTTCTCCTCCTTCTCCTCCTTCCTTCGCTTCTCTTCCTCGCGTCTCCCCTCCTCAAGAACAGCAGCGCGCTCATCGCGCAACTTCCGCTGGTTCTTCACGAATGCGCCCAGCGGCGTTGCTTCCCAGCTGACATCCTTGAGAAAAGTCTCGACTTCCGCGCGATTCCGAGGCGTATACGTAACGCTGAGCCGACGCTCCTCGATCCACCGCGCGTTCGCCTCGACCTTCTGCACGAGAAGCAATATCATCTGGTTGATCTTCGAGTTCTTGTTTCCGCCCTGTCGCGACGAGGCCTGTTTCAGCCAGCGCTTGAGCATGACGACGACGGGGACGGAGAGTTCCGGGAACGCGATGTGTTTGGTCCACAGAACGAAAAACTCGGAGAGGAGTTCGGCGAGTTGCTCACCAACGCCGTCTTGGTAGGTGCGCGTGCGGAGGTAGGATTTGGGGGCGCGGATGGTGGTGTTGAAATCGAGGGGTTTGAGGGTGCTTGATTTCGGGGGCTTGCGCATCTCGGCAAGGTTGAGGACTTCCAGGAGAGAGGGGGCGAGGGGAATGTAGGTGCCCGTTGCGCGGGAGAGGCGGAGCAGTGCGCGGGTGAGCTGGAAGCGGAGCGGGAAGTATTGGGCTGTTGGGATGAGGCGCATTGCTCCGATGGCGATTTGGACGACGGGGTAGATGAGGGGACGGAGGGAGGATTGTTTACCTGCTTGGGCTTCGACAAGGCCGTCGCAGTGTTGGGAGAGGACGCGGGACCAGAAGTCAAGGGAGTGGATGTATTGCCAGTTGTAGACTGCTTTGTAGGATTCCTTGGTTGTGTTGGTGATGCTGCTGCGGAGGTGGATGGCGAGTTGGCGGATGAAGTTGAAGCCCGTTGTGTAGGAGACGTTTTGATCGATGCCCCATAGTTCCGTTGCGGAGTTTTTCATCAGGTTGATGCCGGCGAGGGTGTGGATTGTTGTGTTGCGGCTGCCCTTAACCACACCTTCGTACGAGGCCTTGAGCACCGTCTCCTTGATGCCTGCATCTCCGATGACCATTAACCGGCGTAAGAGGAGGAATGCGACAATGCGAGTTGCTTCGCTGGTGGAGACATCGGCCCAGATACCGACAACGATCTTGATTAGGGTCTTGAGCAGCTTTCTGAACTGTAGAAGGTATGGGAGCATGGGCTCGACGGACGAAAGGGTCATCTTCAAAGTCTGAGCATCGGACAGGTTGGTGAGCAGCTGGTGGACGGACGCAGTGTGCGATTTGATGAGAGGCGTGAGTGTCTTGAACTTCTTGGTCTCAAGAGACAGTTTGATTTTGCCGGAACCAGTCTCCTTCACTGGGAGATGGTGAGCCAGGACCCGGGGAACCATATTGAGCGCAGTAACGAGAACTTGGTGATACACATTCGAGTCGCGAATCGAGTACTTCATCTCCTCTTGGTCCGCTTCGTTAAGGTATGCCGCGCATCGGAAAGCGAGCACGGCCTGCCGCATGGCTCTGATCGAATGTTGCTCTTCCATCAATTTCTGCCACTTCTTCACAGTTGCCATGTCTAGTGTGTTGTCCACCATTTCCTCATCCTCGTCCTCGTCCTTCTTGCCTTTCTTCTTCTTTTTGGCCGGTCCTTCCTCCTCTTCTCCCTCACTCAGCGCATCAACTTCAGACAAGTCTCCGTGGTCACCAAAGTCGAGCAATTCGGCGTCATTCTCCTTCAGGTATTTGTAAAATTCCGGATCTTTCTCCTTCAGTGCTTCCAATTGGTTCTTGTGTTCTCCGATGTCGTCTGGGCCGCTAGCCTGCGACGCGTCGTCGTCACTCTGCACATCTTCCTCTTCACCTGAACCCGCGGAAGCCTCGTCATCCTGCTCCTGGCCTTCGGATCGCTTGCGCTTCCCGATCTTCGGCGGGACACCTTTCTTCTTGCTAGGCTTCGACTGATCCGCATCGGCATTCGCAATATCGAAACCGCCAGAAAAGAAATCATCGACGTTCATTTCCGCAAAGGCATTTGCCTTTTTGGCCTGCTCGGGCTCCTCCTCAGCGGCATCACCATTTTCCGCGCGTTGTTTGGCATTATCGGCCTTGCGTCTCTCATTCTGCTGGTGTCGCTGCTTGATCTTCGCGGAGGCCTTGCGTCGTTCGAGAGTGTCCTTGAGATGTTTCTTCTCGAACTTCTTCGTGGACTTTTTTTGAACCATTGTGACAAAGTTCCTTCAACCAAAAAGCAGAGCTGCAATTTGGAAAATCGATGGAGGAATGGGATTCGTCGCCGGAAAGAAAAAAGAGAAAAGAAAAAAAAAATTCGGAGAGCATTTGGCGGCAGAAAATCCCAATATGGTTACCGCCTTCCCCCTCCGCTCGGGCCATACAATGACACTCGACTGTACATATCAGGGAAATACAACAGCTCTTTGGCATGCTCTCTCGTGGCAATGTATGCCCAACGTCCTCTCGCCTATGCGCCTACGCCTTACAGCTATACCCCTAATCCGTCGTTGACAGCTTCCATCAATCTCGATGAGGTATTCCGTTCTGGTGATTTGCTTTGCGCATCACGGGGGTTAACTGCCGCTCCAGGAAGTCAAACTAGCTACCAGCTCGGCGGAGCGAGATCTCTATGAGTCGTTGGCGGAAATTTATAGCATTATCGTGACTTTGGATGGCTTGGAAAAGGCCTACATCAAGGATGCGGTCACTGAGACGGAGTATACCGAGACATGTACCCGATTATTGAAGCAGTACAAGTCCAGTCTCGGTGATGATTCTGTCGCAAGGGAATTTGTCGACCTCGAAACCTTCAAGCGCATGTGGGGGGTAGGCTTCAACTTTCTCTGCGTTGTTCGAAATCATTGCTGATGTCCGTTCTAGTTAGAATGCCCGCGTGCCACTGAACGTCTCCGAATCGGTCTCCCCGCAACAGTCGAGCAAGCCACTCACACTGCCTCTACGGCACCCATGGGCGCTTCCATGACCGGTCCTCCAGGCGGCGCATCCGGTAGCTTAATCTTGACAGCGACAGAGAACTTCATCACCTTCCTAGATGCATTGAAGCTGAACATGGTCTCGAAAGACGCACTCCACCCACTGCTCTCCGAAGTCATACAATCAGTGAACAAAGTGACGGACGCAGACTTCGAGAACCGGGGCAAGATAATTCAATGGCTAATTATGTTAAACCAGATGCGGGCAACAGAGGAACTCAGTGAGGAACAAGCGAGGGAGTTGTCGTTTGACATCGAATCTGCATATCAAGGCTTCAAGGCAACGTTGGGATGAACGAAGCGTACGAAGCATTGTAGTTCATATCTGTAAACTGGAGTTCTGGGCATGGCGTTTGGTGTTGGTTTTTTTTTTTTTTTTTTTTTTGGCTATTGTTCTCATGGCATCGGGCCGGAGCAATTCCCGAACCAGCTTTTCCTCTTTTGGCAAATGCCATTTTTTCTGAGGTGGCATCGCGAGATCTTCGATTTGCTTTGCCATATTCGCGATTTTGTCTGAATACCGGCAAACTCTTCCGTATTAATCATCTAGCACATATCGATATCAATCCTCAACATAGAAACGCAAAATGCTTAGCGGGGACCCCGGCGAGCCACTTCACGGTAGGATCCTACCCACTTTTATGTGAATCGGAACGGCGATGCGGAGTAGTGAGCTGATAAACCTCCGAATATAGTGCTCGACCTGCCTCAAATCTATCGCAAACCGTCAGGAACGGAGTTGATGAAAGCCATTGACCTTTTAGCCATTAAACCACGATCTTTCAGCACAGACGCCGAAACGACAAAGACTCCGTCCGTCGAGCCGTCCGGAGTAACTCGCTATCTGACTTCGATTATCTCCAGTCCGCTCTCATGGCTTGAAACCGACGCACTTCGGGATGCTGTATGGGATGCCGCCTCTGCTCGTCTCAGCGAGCGGTGCGGCCGGACTGGTACGTGGATATACCGGGTTTTGGTGAGCTAGGGGGTTCTAACTTCGGAAATCTCCAGCTATGCCAGCTATGTCTCGAGTCTTCACAGTGCCTACTGCAGGAGGCGACCATTTCACACTAACCCTCCACGAACCCTCACTCACCGCTGACAATCTGGGTATGAAGACCTGGGTTTCCTCCTATCTCCTCTCCCATCGCCTCCTCACAGTCCTCGACGCCGCGCCCCAGTTTGTACCATCTACAACAACTACTTCACATACCGAAGGCAAGCTTCGAGCGCTAGAGCTGGGAGCTGGGACTGGGCTCGTAGGACTTTCATTCGCAGCCCTCCGGGGCAAGTCGGCCACGATCCACTTGACAGACCTCCCACCTATCGTCCCCAACCTCGCACACAACACTTCCCTGAACGTGGAACTGCTCAACAGCACGGGAGCAACGGTGACAACGGGAATCCTGGACTGGTCTGTCGCCCCCGATCCGCTTCCCACCCCAGAGGAACAATATGATATCATCCTGGCCGCCGACTCGCTATACTCGCCCAGTCACCCGGAGTTGCTTGTTAATGCTATCGACCACTGGCTGAGTCGTGGGCCGAATGCGCGTGTGGTACTCGAGATGCCGCTGCGCGATGCATACTTGCCGCAAGTAGAGGAACTCCGGCAAAGACTTGGAAAGCTTGGTCTGGCAGTTGTCGAGGAGGGAGATGAGACAGGTTATGATGACTGGGAGACGGCAGATGGGTCAGCAGTTGCAGTCCGGTGTTGGTGGTCTGTTTGGGGATGGCCTTAGCAGCACTTGATATTCGGACCATTGAAGCGACGAAAATAGATGATAAACGACTTGCATAGATATAAAAAGCTTAATTTCAAACCTCTTACCAGGGGTAGATTTATCAACGAGACCAGAAGGTTTTCAGGTCTGTATAGAAGAGCCATCGAATCGTGCCATTACTCGATCCATGTGCGGCCAGCCGCCCTATGACGACATTGGTCATTTCGCATCCATGAAATGCTTCCATTTGGTTCATACTAACTGTCAAACTCTTTCCGTATATCAATCACATTGTCCATTAAACAGACAACATACACAACTATACTGTACAATCTTACTACTGTGATACCATAATAACATCACATCCCCAACGCAATCCTCACCCCACGAGCCAACCGCCTACAATAGCGCAATTCCCCAGACAACCCTCAACCACGCACATCCTCGACTACGCATACAAACACACAAAATGGTCCTAGGCCTCCTATCCATAGCCTCCATACCAACCGTAACAGGCACAACACTAGCCGTGAGCGAACAGCGCAAAGCCAACGAGCGCAAAAACGATGCGCGCCGCATGGCCAAGTTCCACATCGATGCTGAATGTACGGGTGATACGCAGGAGGATTGTGAAGTAAATGGGAGGAAGGTTGTATTACGGAATAATAAGGTATTGCATTGTCTGCAATAGAGGGTTTTGAGGGTTTGGCTGATAGATATGGGCAGGTCTACGTAGATGATGTGCGATCTTCGGCATCGCAAGTGCAATCGCAATCGCATACGGCAGAGTGCTTCTATATCGACTACCCCGAGACCGACGAGACGAAGCATCTCAAACGAGGATTGGGGCTTGTGACCACCATATCCAATAATCCACCCGCACTAGGCTGGATATACGTGGACAAGAACACGCACGAACTCAAATACGGAAACCGCTCGCAGAGCCTCGAGCACGTTGTCGGGCCGTGGGATTGGACAGACGATGAGAAGACAGTGACATTGAAGCATAAGAAAGGTGCATTTTTGGCTGTGAAGGAGGAGAATGGGTCTGGATGGGGGTTGTATTTTGATAGAGATGGGGATGAATTAGAAGGTGTCTTGGAGGAGCAGGGGAAATTGGATCATGCATTTACGCCGGTAGTATTCAGGAGAAGGTTAATCGAGTAGTTCATATAATTGTACAGAGGATTTTGTCTATATCCAATGATTATCGAACAAAAGGGGAATCTAAGTAAACTAATCTTCTTCCTCATCGCTTCTAACATCCTGAGCGGCGTTGGCTTTCCTGTTGCGGCTGGCGTTGACAATAGCCTTCTTCTTGTTCTCCTGTCGTCGCTCGAAACCGCTCTTCGTACTAATCCTCGTCCTTCTATGCTCCTTATCATTTTTAACGGCCTTGAGTGACGACTGTCTCGCCTTGACACCGTGTTTCTTCAACTCCTCCTTCCTCTTCTTGCTCAGGTCCGGGAGTGCATCCAGCAGCCATTTCTGGACTGACTTCTCGCCCTCCTTTCCACGTAGCTTCTCGCTGACGTCGATGATGTTAGCGATGCTCTTGACGTACGGGATGTCTTCTTTCGTGTAGTAGGTTACAGCGATACCGCCTTCTCTTCCTGCTCGTCCGGTTCGTCCGACGCGGTGGACATATACTGCTGCGGAGTTGGGAATATCGTAATTGACAACACCGTTGATACCGCGGAAGTCGACGCCTCGAGCTAGAAGGTCGGTTGTAACTAAGATCCAGATCTCGCCTTTGCGGAAGCCTTTCATGATTTCGGATCGCTGGGTATCGGATAGGTCGGAGTGGAGGACGGCGATACGAGAGGAACCGCCGGCCTCGGGAGGAATATCGTATTGTAGTTCAGAGTGCAGTGCAACTGCTCGGGGAATTGTTTGTGTGAAGATAAGGAATGGAGGACGGAGTCGTACGTCTGATGCAGACGCCGCAGTGGGATGGAGAAGCTGTCTTAGTCCCAGTAGCTTTCCTTGTTCTGTTGCAGCGTAGACTAGTTTATGGTGGATGTTCGGGATAGCAGAATCTTTCAAACCAACGACGAGACGAAGCAATGGAGATGATTTGATGTTGCTGACGGTCTCATGTCGTTCTTTGATTGTCGACCTAGTAAGATCTTCGACATTCGATCCCATGGTCGCTGACCACAAGCTCACACGAAGCTCGGGGTGTGTGCAGGCGCGCCAGATATCAAGAGTCTGCTCGCGGAACAATGGATCAAGCAGGACATCCGCCTCATCAAAAACGAGACTTCTGACCAAAGGCAAGGTAGCCAAGGGCTTCGCCCCATTGGCCGAAAGCGCATTAACGAACATCAATGGGGTGGTGACCAGAATGTCACTCTTGGTAACAGGAGCCTTTTGTTGGTCCTTGCTCTTCTTGGGCTTACCGTCATCTTTTTCTGACTCGGAAGATTCCGCGCTGTCTTCGTCCAAAAGGTTCTCGTCATTCTCGTCATCGTCGTCCCTGTGTTCCACCACGCGCATGCCCTTCTTCATCATGGTGATCTTCACACCAGTACCCGCTACCAATTTCCTTCCTTCGTTCACAATCTGACCCGCGAGCTCCTTTGTCGGTGCGACAACGACTGACAAGATCCCACGTTCATCTTGCCGTTGGTGGTGGTGCAAAACAATTTTGTTGATGACTGGGATCAAAAATGCCAGGGTCTTGCCACTTCCCGTCGGCGCAACAACCAAGAGATCAGGCTCAACCTTTTCCTCTCCTTTCGACTGCTGAGAAACCGTAGGCTCACCCAACAACAAAGGCAAACTCCCCAGTTGAACCTCCGTAGGAACAGTAAACCCTTGCTCCGCAATATTCTCCGCAAGTCTGCTTGAGATCTTATATCTCGTGCGCAATTCCTTAAACGAAACAAGAGGCTGCGGGAACAACCGGCGCGCCTTTTTCTGTTCCTTCTTGCTGAGAGTAGCACCAGCAACTTCCTGTTCCTGCTTCGCCTTCTTCTTTTTCTTCTTTTTCGGTTCCTCGCTCTGTCTTTGCACCTGCGGTTGAATCTCCTCGAGGTCGCGAAGATCCGTAACCTTAATCTTGTGCGCATTCAAAACAGTCCTCCGCTGCACCTCATCCATCTCATCAACACCTTCCTCATCACCAGACCAATGGTCCTCTTTCTGATCAGAGCCCTCCTCAGCCTTCTTTTTCACAGAAGCAGCAGAAGAAGCCTTTTTACTTCCCGCGCCGCTGAAAAAGTCCAACTCCGCCTCATCATCCTTCTCAGGCAACTGCTCCTGACTCCTCTTCCTCTTTTTCCCGTTCTTTGCATCTTCCAGGACCTTCTCGGCCTCTGCGTTGTGGAAGAGCTGCGGGTTTTCTGCTTTGCCTGTTGATGGGAGGCGCGCGGATGCCGATGATGGAGCTGCGCTGCCTCCAGTCTTTAGCTTGGTTGACCTGGTTAGGAGCTTGAATGTGTCCATTGTGACAGGCCGGTTCGTGTTGATTTGACCTTTTTAATATTTAAAAGACCTTGGACAGTTACTGATGTCCTTGTCCGGAAGATAAGATACTTGCGCGGTAGTCGGGCATAAAAAAAAAAGTCAGCGCCGGTTCCGCGCACGGTCCAATCAGAGTCGCCGGTTGTCAGTGTTGTATGAAAGTCGGTTCATGCACAATGCAGTAGAAAATATATGTTCTACATTAGTAGCAATCCAAAGCCACTTGGAATTGGACAATACTGAATATTATTTATCTACAGCATTGGTTGTACTTAGTAGAATGTGGTCTTGTATAACGACTGGCCCGTTCGCGGTTGACAGTCCCGCTAGTCTAAAGTACCCTGTATTTGTATTCAAGATTGCTACTATGCAATGCACTTAGGGAAGATTCAGACGAGAATAACAGAAAAACATGCTTTTATTCATATTATGCGTATACAGGATCATATCCAAGTAAAATTCGTGCAAAGATGCGCTCGCCCGGAGATGCCTTCCCCACGTCCGGAAATCGCACAACCCCGGAAAAAAGCCTGATTCTAAACCAGACACCCAGACAGGCACACAAATCTTTACCTCAGACAACAGTTAAATTCCATCGTCTATCATACAATAATACAACCACGCAAGGAAAATGGGGAAATATATGAAGGACGGTTCAGACATGACTTGTGCATAGTGTAGTGTTAGAAACCTAGTGGTGCTCTCCGTGCGCAACCTCCCCCCGGTAGCCGACAATGTTCATTCTTCCGATGATCTCGCCGACGGTGAAGAAACCAAGAACCTCAGCGGCGGTGACACCGGCAAGTGCGATTTCCTTGGCGTTGGCGCTGCGGACGCGGTTCAGGATGTTCTGCGAAGAGAGGGGGCTGGACGACGGGTTGCGGGCGGCGTTGAGGAGATGCTGGAAGTAGGACTGGAAGGTAGCCAGGTTGCTGTTGGAACAAGTAGGTTAGCAGGAGGTCTCTGGTTTCGCAGTGTTCACTTGATAAACGGGATCCTTACGGAGGGGTCATGTTCTGGCCACGGAAAACCAGCTTGCCGAGCTCAAGTCCGACTTTCGAGTAGTAGACGGTAGGGGGTATCATAGCTAAACCAGCATCGCTTTCTGTCAGTCACGCACAACCGGAAATGATATGGTATACGAGTGTAAGATATGGGCCGATAAGGAGGCAAATGGAGCGAGGGACGACCAAAACAAACCCCCCGCGAGCCATTACAACGATTGAGAGAACCCATCAGATAGAAAAACAAGTCCGAATTTCGCGAAAGGGGGGCTTTTCTCTTACACTCGACAAAAGAAATGACCTTTCCGGTTCTTCCACCAACTTTCTTCAAAGCACCACCGAGACCCTGGGCAGCGTTCGTGAGGGCAGGGCCAGCCGACGAGGTAACACGAGAGAGACCCTCAGAGGCCTTCGAGGCAGCGGAAGAGGCCTTGTCGCTAGCCTTAGAGGCAGCTTCGGAGGAGGAAGAGGCATGTCTAACCGCGGTCCTCCGGGTCAGGAACTGCGACTGCCGCAGAACGGCACGGGACGCTGTGGCGGGCATGGCTGAAGCGACTAGGGAAAGGAAGGACGGTGGAAAAGGAAGAGAAGACGAAAAAGAAGTCGCTGGTGGAGGACAATCGGGTCCAATGGGTCTGGGTCAAGAGCGTCGCGCAGCAACTTCAAAGCCACAAATTGAGATTTGAGTTCGGAAGGTTCAGGGAAAAGGCCTCCGTTCACGTGATTTACATCCGACATTCACCATTCCGCAGTCAATTCTGAAGGATTATTGAGCCATTTTGACAGGCTCATTCAATTGGTTGAATTTACACTTACGCTGGAGGTTTTTAATGTCTGTCATACATGGTGATATCATTCGTGGTGTACAGTCTACCCGACTTGAAATTCATAACCGCCGTTATGGGACTCATCGGACCACTGGCATCTTAACATACCTGGAATACCTAACCACTGACATTCATGCAGGATTTACGTATTGCAACTTCAATATAACAATCATCTACCACCGTTTACAGGCAGACAAGAGAGCCAGAATACTACACCTCGCTATACACTTCATCCGCACACATGGAGCAACGGAGCGAGCATGGATGAGATGGCCCATGGACGTTGAATGCAGCACTTCCCAACATAGTTGGGACATATCGACTATATTCCAGACGAAAAATTCTTCCGGATCTCCCCAAGCACGGCTCTTCGTTGATTATCTCCGAAACATAGACACCGGCAAGTGATGAGCCCAAGCTTCAAGGTCCCCGAAACCAGCACGCAGGTTTTTCAGACGACGTTAGAATAAACTTTTCTGGAAAAATCTGAGAAGTGCTTGATGGCTGTGGATAATGTCCAATCGGAAGAATTTGATATCATTCTGATTCCTGACACCACTTCCAAGTCTGCATCAAGCTCGATCTAGCTCTGTCGAATGTCGCCCCTTTTTCTCCTAGGGACTGGAATGCTCGTTTCGTTTGATATGCTCAATCTATCTTCTGATTGATTTCCACTATTCACTATTCACTAATGTACCTACTCCTTCTGGTCATGAACCGCTCTGGTCATGAACTAATGTCTCCCTCTTTGAGACAATTTGAATAATCTTGCTGCTAAACATAGGAATCTTTCAAGGACAGCCGAGGGTCAGCGGCCTAGAACCTCTGGGGATGTCTTATGTCAGTCGGCATGTTGTGTGATGCCCAATGAGAGATCTGTACACTGTCGGATACTTAATTGAAGTCACGAGATACATACATTCTTGCGAATACAAGATCCTTTTCCTTCCCATATCCAGACACGATACCACGTTGAGACGTACAACGTCAAGGGGGAAACAGCACAATTGTGCCGTATTGTAGCTTTGGTACATGGATGGGCCTCGAATTTATCCGGCTTACTTTCCAGCTATTATGGAGTAACTTGGCAACGACGCAGAACATATACAAGGGTAGCTCGAATAGATAGCTGTAAGAGGCAGCCAATAACCCTATCAATCCTTTGGGACAGTAGCTGGATAAAAGGCAGGGATAAATGGTTATTTCGCCTCTTTTGGCCTTATCATTTAACCGAGCCAACCGGCATACTTCAATCTTGGCTATATCGCTATGCTGCCACGGCTGGAGGCATACCATTTCCCGTATGTATTTTTACATCTGTACCCATGTAGAAACGCTACATGTCCAGCAGTTACTACTAGAGTGGTATTTCGAATAATTCATGGTTTTCTCTCTTGCCACTCAACATCCTTAATAATGCTGTCCAGCTATCAGTCGCTGTCCTCCGCACCGGCCAATAATGCCCTCCAGGCCAACCCCACGTTCGCGGGGCAAGTGGTTCGGGTAAAAGCTGTACTCCATCCACTCCACCAGAGTCGAGATGCGCATGAGTGTTGTTGGATGGAGGGAGTGCTGATGGCTGTGTCACCCTCGTCTGCAGATTTTTCGTTCGTTTCTTTTTGGGTTGACTATTAAAGCAGTACAAGTCAGTCTACTTTTTCTTCTTTCCTTCACCTTTCCCATCTCTCTTTCTCGTTTTTATAGATCGTTCGCTTCACGTGATCCTGTCAGCACAATGGCTAGCGCCACCACCGTTACCGTCAACAAGGCCAATATCGGCGTCTTCACAAACACCAACCACGACCTCTGGGTCGCTGAAGCGCAGCCTTCTCTCGAGGATGTCCAGAGTGGAAAGGGATTGAAGCCTGGAGAGGTTACTGTCGAAGTCCGCAGCACAGGAATTTGCGGGTATGCTTTCATCTTTCTTCTCCTTGAGCTCCGTGGCGAATGCGATAACTGACTATTTGCTGTTGGCTTGAATTAGATCTGATGTTCATTTTTGGCACGATGGTTGTATCGGTCCTATGATCGTTACTGGCGACCACATCCTCGGTCATGAATCTGCTGGTCAGGTCGTGGCCGTGGCTCCCGACGTCAAGAACCTCAAACCGGGCGACCGTGTAGCAATCGAGCCCAACATTATTTGCAATTCTTGCGAACCCTGCCTCACTGGACGGTACAACGGCTGCGAGAATGTCGCCTTCCTGTCCACTCCTCCCGTCGACGGTCTACTCCGCCGCTATGTTAACCACCCCTCCATTTGGTGCCACAAGATTGGAGACATGAGCTATGAGGATGGTGCGCTGTTGGAACCCCTCAGTGTTTCCCTGGCAGCAATTGAGCGCAGTGGACTTCGTTTGGGTGACCCTTGCCTGGTTACCGGAGCGGGCCCCATTGGTCTTATTACTCTCCTTAGTGCTCGCGCCGCAGGTGCGTCGCCCATCGTCATCACAGACATCGATGAGGGAAGATTGCAATTTGCCAAGTCGCTGGTGCCCGATGTGCGCACCTACAAGGTCCAAACCAATCTCTCAGCGGAGGACAATGCTCAGGGCATCATCAACGTCATGAATGACGGTAACGGCTCCGCACCGGATGCCTTGCGACCCCGTCTTGCTCTGGAATGCACAGGTGTGGAGAGCAGTGTCGCCTCCGCCATCTGGAGTGTGAAATTCGGTGGCAAGGTATTCGTGATTGGTGTTGGCAAAAATGAGATGAAGATCCCATTTATGCGTCTGAGTACCCAAGAAATCGACCTCCAGTACCAGTACCGCTACTCCAACACCTGGCCCCGCGCCATTCGTCTGGTGAAGAACGGTGTGATTGATTTGAGGAAGCTCGTCACCCATCGCTACGCGCTCGAAGACGCCCTTAAAGCTTTTGACACGGCTTCTAATCCTCGGACGGGTGCCATCAAAGTCCAGATCATGAGCTCGGAGGAAGATGTCAAGGCCTCGTCGGCTGGTCAGAGTATCTAAGGTAATGGAGTTTGTGAATGGATTTTTTTTTATTTGCATTGTGATAACCCGTGTTATGTGATGTTTCTTTTTCAAATATCTTTGCTAGAGATATCAATTCAATTATAGAGAGCTGCTAGCTTGATCCCTACTCCTGTGTATTGTGTTCAGGCATAACTTAACCCGACGTGCATAATTTTGTACAAGCATCAAGTCTTGGCGCGTCGAGGAATTGTCTCTCTCCGTACCCTCCAGACTATCCTAATCTCTACAACTCCACGAATTCCCGAAGACAGCCACCTCAATTCCTCCGTCAATACACCGGAATTATAATGGTCATGGTGCAGGAGGGGCACAGTAAACAGCGCTAGATCCCGACAGAGATCGGTCTTGGAAGACACGCTACTGTCAAGTTCCCCGATAAATGGCCGATGCTGGTCCTCCCCCTCGGCCAACGGCGCCCTCCCGTTGCACGGACTTTCCCCGCGGTCTGACCTCACAGATCAGGGTTCCCCATATTTCTCCAGACTTAGCGTTTGACCGGGCCCGTCTATTCTACAAAGTCAATTGGACGCCGTGCAGTGCCGAAGCCGACAAATTCCCGGTCTTGGAATGTCAGGTTCGGGTTGGTTGAGCGTTTATTTGTTTGGTCAATCTCCTTGTGGTTATGGGTGCAATATTAAGGTGTTTTGGCGGGTTAATACAATTTATCAGTTCCTGTTGCCCCCCACATTGCATATCGGGAAAAAGAAATCCCTCGACGCATGTCAGCAATATAAATACCAGACTGTAACCCGGGTTGAATACGACAGCCAGGTTATCATATCCTTTCAATTTTTTTGGGGCCACGATGTTGGGGAGTCTTCTCCTGCTCGCACCCCTTGCAGGGGCAGCCGTTATTGGGTCCAGGCAGAATAACCAACACTGTCCTGGATACAAGGCAACGAATGTCCAAGAAGGGTCCAATTCTTTGGAGGCTGACTTGGTGTTGGCTGGCAAGCCCTGCAACACGTATGGTTCCGACTTGGAGAGCTTGAAGCTCCTTGTTGAGTACCAAACCGGTAAGTCCTTGCACAGTGAAAATGGTCAAGCTTATGCTAATGCTACTAGACGAACGTCTCCATGTAATGATTTACGATGCCGATGAACAAGTCTACCAAGTGCCCGAGTCTGTCTTGGCCCGGCCTGACAGTGATGGTGGCTCTCGCGAAAACTCAGCACTGAAGTTCGACTACAAAGCTGAACCATTCTCCTTTACCGTTACCAAAGGGGATGAAGTGCTATTTGACACGTCTGCCTCCGAGCTTATCTTCCAGTCTCAATACTTGAACCTTCGTACCTGGCTCCCTGAGGACCCACATATCTACGGACTGGGAGAACACAGTGACTCTCTCCGTCTGCCTACGACCAACTACACTCGTACTCTTTGGAATCGTGACTCCCCCGGTGCTCCTCCTGACACCAACCTGTACGGTAGCCATCCGGTGTACTATGACCACCGTGGCGACAAGGGAACACACGGAGTGTTCCTCTTGAACTCTAACGGAATGGATGTGAAACTCGACAAGACCGGAGACGGCAAGCAGTATCTCGAATACAACACCCTTGGCGGTGTTTTCGACTTCTATTTCTTCACTGGGTCGACTCCCAAGGAAGTCAGCGCTCAGTACTCTGAGATTGTTGGCCTTCCGGCTATGCAGAGCTACTGGACCTTTGGTGTATGTTATTATTTCAAAATAACTGAAAAAAAAAAAAAAAAAAAGCTAACCACATGATAGTTCCACAACTGCAAATACGGCTACAGAGATATCTACGAGAGTGCTGAAGTTGTTTACAACTACAGCAAGGCCGGCATCCCCTTGGAAACCATGTGGAACGATATCGACTACATGGACAGGAGAAGGGTGTTTACCAATGACCCAGCGAGATATCCTCTGGAGAAGGTGCGCGAATTGGTGGACTATCTCCACGACCACGACCAGCACTATATTGTCATGGTTGACCCGGCTGTTAGTGCTAGCAGTAAGTATTTGCTTACCAACACTGATATGAGTATCCGCTAACATATTCCAGATAATTCTGCGTACAAGAAGGGCCTGGACCAGGATATTTTCATTAAGAGGGAGAACGGGACACTTTACAAGGGTGCGTTGTCAACCTTACATTCCTGGCAATAAATGATTGACCATTGATTAGGTGCTGTGTGGCCTGGTGCTACCGCTTTCCCTGACTGGTTTCATCCTGACATCCAGAAGTACTGGGATGGCGAGTTCGAAGACTTCTTCAACCCAGAGACCGGCGTTGACATCGATGGACTGTGGATCGACATGAATGAAGCCGCCAACATGTGCCCGTACCCATGCCCGAACCCGGAGCGTTACTCGGAAGAGAATGATCTCCCGCCAGAACCACCCTCGATTCGTGCGAGCAACCCGCGTCCATTGCCTGGTTTTCCCTCCGATTTCCAGCCATCTTCGTCGAAGCGTGGGCTGGCAAAGAGGGAGAAGGGGCAGAAGGTTGGCCTTCCTGACCGCAACCTTATTAGCCCGCCATACAAGATCCGCAATGCTGCTGGAGCCCTGAGCCAGAAGACGATCGACACGGATCTTGTTCACTCAGGGGGATATGTCGAATATGACACTCACAACATGTATGGTACAAGTAAGTGAACTCCATGTGTTTGTCCACAGATTTTGCGTCTAACCAAAAATAGTGATGGGTGCCGTGTCGCGCAAATCCATGCTCCAGCGCCGTCAAGATGTGAGGCCATTGGTCATCACTCGCAGTACCTTTGCAGGAGCTGGAGCACACGTTGGGCACTGGTAGGTTTCCTGTTTTCATTAATTTTGCTTCCATCACTAACGAACCAGGCTGGGTGACAACCTGAGCCAATGGGACAGATACAGGGCCTCCATCCAACAAATCCTCTCTTTCGGATCCCTGTTCCAGGTCCCCATGGTCGGCGCAGACGTTTGCGGATTCAGCGGCAACACCACCGAAGAGCTCTGCGCACGCTGGGCAGCCCTAGGATCCTTCTACACCTTCTACCGAAACCACAACGATCTAGGATACCTTCCACAAGAATTCTACCACTGGCCCACTGTCACCGAATCTGCTCGCAAGGCAATCGACACCCGCTACCGTCTCCTCGACTACATCTACACAGCCTTCCACCGCCAGACACAGACCGGTGAACCCTTCCTCCAGCCGCTCTTCTACCTCTACCCTGAGGATAAGAATACATTCTCAAATGACCTCCAGTTCTTCTACGGTGATGCTATCCTCGTCTCCCCGGTCACGCAGAAGGGTTCCCGCTCCGTCAAGGCTTATTTCCCCGACGACATCTTCTACGACTGGCACACCGGCGCTCCCTTGCGCGGAAACGGTACGCATACAACCATTCAAAATGTCAACATCACCGAGATCCCAGTGCACATTCGCGGCGGCAACGTCATCCCCGCCCGTTCCTCGGGAGCATCTACCACCACTGAACTGCGCAAAAAGGGCTTTGAGCTGATCATTGCGCCTGGTCTTGATGGCTCTGCGTCGGGTAACCTGTACCTGGATGATGGCGACTCGCTCGAGCAGCCTAAGACCTCTGAGATCGAGTTCGAGTACCGTGATGGTGAATTGAAGATTGGTGGGAAGTTTGGGTATGATGGGGACGCGATTGTTGAGATTGTTACTTTGCTGGGAGAGAAGAGTGAAAAGAAGGAGGTGCAGATTCAGTTAAACAAGGAGACCTCTGTAAAGATTTAATTGTACATAAATGTCATAGTACCTGAGTCAACATTGCCGTACAATTAATATCATTACTATTTTATCTTCGAAATATCTGACGCATTTTCGGTACGAGTTGCTAAGGCCATCAGCGCTTTATCACTATCAGCATACTCCTCTTCAAGTGCCTGGATCATCGGGTCGTTGTACCCAGCGTCATTCGTTGTACGAGGCGAATTCTAATACTATTCAGTATAACCTCCAAAAGCATCAAAAGCAACAGCATCATTAGTGCTATCAATGGATTTCAAATCCGCAATAAAGCACCGCTCATCTCCATTCCGCCGAGCCCTATCGTAGTGATTCCAGGCCCGTGGAACTCACGCATTGTCCTATCAAAGGCAATCCTCACCTGATTGCGCTTTTCCAAGGAAAGCGCATTTTCCAAAAGCGAAAAGAATCACGGTAGTCTTTGCCTAGAGTTTCAGGAATAATTGCCTGCTGCCCCAGACAGGGATCGCTCCTGTTCTTCTTGCATCGAATACTAATACAAGACACGAATCTGTGCAATACTGCAGCTTATACGGCATAATAATTCATGTATAGAAAGACCAACAAAGGCTGCCATCGGTCTCTTGGGGGTCTTGTCTTGGTAGCGGCAATCTAAAGCCAGCCCTAAGTTATATGTCCGCTCATATCTTCAGGGTACCAACCCCAGTATGGTCACGATACACGTTTCTCTTAAAAAAAAAAAAAAAGCCCAGCAATATATAATTGTAAATCCATGACAGAATAAAGTCCTTTTCGTACCGCATAAGGGACAGTCTTGGGCCAATCATGAGAGGTTCTCGAGCGCTTGTATCTAATGGCCCACGCGGCCCGGGTTCGACTCCTGGTAATCCCCTTTTGCTATTTCTTTTTTTTGTCCAGCTCTAGTTGGTGTATGTAGTCCTGACGTTGTTTGGTTGTTGTTGCCTATATGGTGGCGGCGGGAGGAATTGCGGGATGTCTCCGTTGAGCTACACGCCCGTTCTCCGGGTAAGTAGTATAGGTATTAAGTGTCCCATGTGTTCATTATGGATGTCTGCTCTACAATGTTCCTGGGGCTGCAGCATGCTGATACTATACGAATAAACAGATTATGTTTAAGAAAGAATGTTAAGGAAAGAGAAAGAAAAAAAAAAAGGAAGACAAAGAAAAAAGAAGCCCTGACGAGACCTCCCAGCGAGCATCCTATTTTTATTTCCGACATAATGGACTAACATCTGTTGTAGCGGTAGTTGATTCTAAAAATTTGGAAGTGGGTTGCTATTCGGTGCTATTCGGTTATCCAACAACGGAGACCCCAATGAGGGATTTCTGGGAATCTAAGCTAATGCTGGAGGACGCTAGCAGGTATTATTCTCACGTTACTATTGTCGTCTGTCATGACTGCCATGTGAACTCTTCAAGCACTGTCCTCTTAGAAGAGCTGGGTGGTATTATTACCGCCATTCGAGACCGTTTGAGAGAATATCTTCTTGCTCTTGAAAATCAGCCAATTTTCCCTGTATGCATAAATCTCTATTGTTTTCTTTTCTAATATGGGTTAGAATCACTAAGAACATGCTAATCTAGATCCTCATTTTTCTTTTTTCTCCCCATGGGGCCTCAGTAAGGCCGTCTTATCCATGCTCACTACAACAAACGTCAACAGGTTCTTACATTACAATATTCGAAGCTTTTTGACTCTTAGCTAGGAAGTGGTGGTTGTTCTTCTGAATGTCATTTTTATCATCTCTCGCACACGCGTGTTAGTACATCACACGTCTGGCTCTCTCTATCGTTTTATATGGCATTCAGTAAGGTTGAGGGTGATACTCGAGCGTAGGGCTGTATTACCGTCGAGGGATGGATGAGGTCATACCGGATCTCCATCTACAACCAACCACCCCCCGACCCTGCAACATATTGATTCCATCCACCAAATCAATCACCATGACCCGCGTCTACTTCCAAATAATGTCTGACCTCCACCTCGAAACCCACCCCTCCTATGCCTCTTACACATTCCCCCAAACAGCCCCCAACCTCGCCCTCCTCGGAGACATCGGCCACGTTGCGGACTCCCAATTCTTCACCTTCCTCGAAGACCAACTCAACCGCTACTTAATTGTCTTCTATCTCCTTGGCAACCACGATCCATATCACATGTCGTTCCAGCTTGCAAGAAAGAAAATGCGCGAGTTCCAAGCGAAGGTGGATAAACGCAAGATCATGCCGGGGAAGTTCGTCTTTCTGGATCAGACGAGGTTCGATATCAGTGATGAGGTTACGATTCTCGGATGCACGCTATTTTCTCATGTTCCTCTGCATCAGGAGTTTGCCGTTGAGAGCCGGATGGTCGATTTTAGGGATATTCTACGGTGGGATGTCGATGAGCATAATGCTGCGCATGAATCGGATCTCAACTGGCTAAATGATCAGGTTGGCCGAATGGCTGTGGAAGAGCCGCATCGACGGATCGTAATTTTTTCACACCATAGTCCAAGCACGGATCCGAGGAGTATGGATCCCAGGCACGAAGGAAGTGAGGTATCGAGTGCGTTTGTTACGAGTCTGAGTGGGGAGGAGTGCTGGAGGGCGTCTAATGTTGTGGTGTGGGCTTTTGGACATACACATTACAACACTGAGTTTCAGGATGAGGGTGGAAAAGTTATCATGACAAATCAAAAGGGATATTTTATGTATCCGAAGAAGACGTTCAATGCTGGCCGTGTGTTCACTGTCGGCGAATAGTAGCGGCCATTGTTAGTGCTATCTAGCTATTTCCCCAGCACTTTCTGGATTTGCTAACCTATCTAGGTTTTCGAAGTATTTCCGCACAGCCTCAGACTTGGTCCTTTTGTGAGACTGGGGAATTTTTTTTTAAAAAAAAAATCAATTTTATTGTCCATACCGAGCCCTAGAGCTATGATAGACCATTATTCATAGACTTGAGGCCGGTAGCTATTCTACAGTCTCTTATCCCTATAAGTTCCTGAGGCAGCACCCCCTTCTATAATCTTTTTGATCCTTTTCCTCGCCCCAGACCGCCTGTATGCGCAGGGCTTTCGAGCAGAGTGCTCTCTTTGTGTTTCAGAGCCGGGTGGGTGTGGCCTAAGCTGAATCTCAGCTTAGGCCACCCTTCCTGCTACCCTTCTCCTGTTCTACTTGCCTCCTCCAGTGGTTCCAGTTCCCATTCGTCCTCTCTTCGGGCTCTTTCCACCGCCCGTTGTAGATATCCCTGAGGTAGAGCTACACTGGTACTGGCTAGGAATTGTAGCAGCGCCTTGGTAGCTCTGGGCTCTCCTAGAAGTCGTCCCTGCGGGTGCTCCTCTGAAACAGTGGGTCTCATAACCCCATCCAGCTCCAGATCCCTGTAGAGCTTGTTTCGTTGGTGTCGCCATTTCCGGCATTCAATGAGAATATGATGTATTATTTCCCTTGATAAGCCACAATCTCTGCAGGTTGCATCCTCTTGGGCCTTGATCTGATGTAGGTATACTCCAATGACTGCGTGTCCTGACTTCAGTTGAAAATACCGGCTTGCAAGGTGCTTGGGAGCTGATGCAACTGTAGGATCAAGTTGCCAGTTCTTCTGTGGTCTGTACGTTCGCTGACCTTGTTGAGATCGCCGGCTGAGCTCCTTGGCAAGCCATCTCTGCTTCTGTGCTGTAATGACATCCGTCCGGGCTCTGCAGACAAAAGCTAGAGAGATCTCTCTTGGACCTCTCCCTGGTGGTTTGTTGGCTGCCTGCTTTGCTGCCTGGTCAGCTCTTTCATTTCCTTCTACCCCTGCATGTCCCGGGACCCACTGGATGGTGGGTTGACAGCCTCGGGTGTGTAATCTCTTGGCTATAGCATGTATTTGGATTGCTAATGCTTGACCTGGACCTGGTTAGATATGTCGCAGTCTCGCAATGGCGGCTTTGGGAGTCC
Organism: Aspergillus intermedius; assembly: GCA_039880815.1. Classification (NCBI taxonomy): domain Eukaryota; kingdom Fungi; phylum Ascomycota; class Eurotiomycetes; order Eurotiales; family Aspergillaceae; genus Aspergillus; species Aspergillus intermedius. Next base: position 298,620 of record JBDODA010000014.1, on the reverse strand, counting down.
AGCAAGAACTGGGGGGGTTTCGTTGCCTTTTTTTTTTTTTTTTCTTTCAATGATTTCTATAATTTCACTGTTCATCAGTGGTTCAAACAGCTCTACATCTCCTCAATTCTCTTTTTTCAAAACTGCACTTCACTTTATGGGGAAATAATATGGAAGTGAAGATACCTTTTCATAAGAGCCCCCCAAGCTATGATCATCCCAAAATGCGTCCATACTTGAGATGTTACTGCACGCGACAAAGCTGTATAGGCTGTGCAGGCTGTCGTGTCAAGAGCATAGCTAACTACTCAGCACCCGAGGGGGGACTTTAACTAACACATGAGTCTCCTGCATTCGTTTCGTTCAGCCTCGGCTTTATCCAACTTTCAACTACTGAGTTCCGCACTGAAACAATGAGCAACAAACCTCAGCTATGGAAGAACCTATGGACTCTTCCGTTTGAGTCATTGAACTCGGAAGACAAAGAACGATTCAGGAAATACCACTCCGAAAAAGTGGTCGAAACTGTCAATGAAGCTCAGGCTGTCCAAGCCAAGCAAAGGACGTATCTGCAAAAGCGTTGGACTCTGAAGACCAATTCTGGCCGCAGAATCATCATCCGTGATGTCCTTGACGAAATCGCCTTCCGGATCAACAAATTTAAAGAGGTCGGGATATTGCTGTGCAGTATGACCCCACCCATGCTTCGCTGCCATGGGCAGGCGTGCGGTTTCTCTTGCAGGTGTCAGTCAACGATCTCCAACGCGATCGCAGGAGCACTGGAGACCGTCGCACGTTTGACATCAAGATACTCCATTTTCGAAAATGTCTATCTCCCTCCGGCTGGACAAGAACTCACGACGGCCCAGTCAAAACTTTGCGAGGCGCTGGTGCTGCTCTACTCTGACTGCCTGAGATATCTGGGTGACATAGGCAAGTATTATGAGTGCTCGACCGGAGAGCGCGTAGTACGGAGTATCTTTAAAGCATCGGATTTTACCAGCAAATCGCTTGAAATCATCGCAAACAACGAGGCAGAGGTGGAAAAGTCAGCGCAAACAGTCCAGCTTTGTTTACTGTTCAAATACTAAAGAAAACTTGCTCATGCTAAGCCCGGTTATAATTCTTCGGAACATATTGAAACAGCTGGCCGTCGTTCAGGAAGATCAGAAAGTCAGACAATCGCTCTGGGAGGAATATAGGAGACGACAGGAAGCAGCCAACATGAATGGACTTGAGCCATCACCTTTGACCACGGAAGAGTGTATTCAGATGCTGCTGACGTTGACATTGGACTCCCTGGCGACCATTATTATTGACGGCCTTGACGAACTGGATGGACAACGTCGCGGCGATCTACCCCAGGCACTCCACAACCTAATAAATGAATCCTCCAGTATCGTGAAGATCATGATAGCAAGCTGTGAAGATACAGGCATTGCTCAGGGGTTAGAAGGCGCTTTGTCAATCCCAGTATCGGCTTCTGAAAATTCGGCTGACATTGGAAAGTACGTACAACATAACGTTAGTTTGGCAATTACCAGTAAGAGATTACTAGGAACGGTCTCGCAGACCTTCGAACATCACATCATTGAATCCCTACTCGAAGGTGATGATGTTGGATCTCTTTCGTTGTCTATAGGGCGTACCAGCAGATGCATCATACCGAGCAGTTGAAATACCTAGCATGACTATAGATTATAGTCCATCAAGGTAACAGAGGCCATATGTTCAAAATGGCGAGTAATGCAGCTGTGCAAATATCCACGCACCTACTGTCACCGGCCCGGTCTAACAGAAGACTACGGCTATTGCTATACTTACAGCTATCGCTATTGGCCGATAACATACATACTTCCCTCTACGACCCTATCGAAATATCCGATAGTTTTTATATGTGTACATGCATGACATAAAGATAAGATCAAGCCGTCAAACTTTTAGGGTATCGGTGCCAAGATATGGAACTCGGTAAAACTCCCGATCTGATATGGACCCATCGACGACGGAAAGTGTCCGAAGTCAGAGTGGAAACATGAATTGCACAAATCACCGGCTATCGGCCTTGTGAGGACCTTGATGGCGATGTAAGTGTGCAAGTAAGCTTGCTACGGGGATTTGTTCCGAATATTAGCCAGATGGCGCTTAATGGTAGTGGTAAGGGTAAAGAACCGTAGTGGTATTATGCTGATGTATGTACAATCGCTGAAGAACCTGAATCGCTCGTCATGATATCGTGTAATGCAAAATGCAGACTGAAGGGAAACGGAAAAGGAAAAGGGAGAGGAAAAGAAATCAACACAACAACTCCTCTGTGTTCAAACGGAAAACTCGTTCAGTCAGTCCTGGCTGGCTGGAACACCATCGTAAACACGACTCCGTGAACGGTCTGATGTTCATTCCGTCGAATCGCGTATGCGGCCAGTCCGAAGCATAGATCACCCGTCGAGGAGCCACGCGTAAGAGTTCGAGGGCAATGGCCTGGATATCCCGCATTTGCGTGTCTTTGCTGAGACGGTAAGGTGCCGAGATCTTCACGTACGTCTCTCCTGCACGGAGCAGGGAAACCAGAGACGAAAAACCAGGAAGCGAGTAAGGATCGAAGGACAAGTCCACATCATCTTTCCAGGTGATCGAGGAGAGTTCAGGCCCTCCGAAGTGGTCGATACAGATTTTGACGCCTAATCGGGGGACAATGCGTTCCAGCATCGGTAGCATATGCAGGGGAACCCAGAGTTGGATGATCCAACCCAGAGGACGGACTATCTCCGCATGCCTCAGCAAAGTTTCCTTTAGTTCCTGCTCGTTCATCACTTTGCCAACGGACTTGAGGTTGACTCGGACGCCGCGAACACCGAGAGTGTGCCATACCGCAAGTGTTGAGGGTTCGACGGTTTCCGGATCGATCACCACTATCCCTCGTCCACGAGAGGGGCCCATTTTCTTCAGTGCTTCCAAAAGACACGAGTTGTCAGTTCCGTAGATGGATGGTTGCACAAGAACGATGTTTTCGACTCCAATAGACGACTCGAAGGCCATGGCATCCTTGAGCGTATGCGAAGGTGGTTGGTACACTGCGTCTGCGGCGATGGGATACCGCTGGGGTTCCACGACGTGCATATGGCTATCCCATGAGCGCGGCGGGAGTCTGTGCTTCAGTGGTAGCGTTGGTGCAGCCTTGTGCGTTTCGTAGACATAGTCTCGCGATTCTTCTTTATGAGTCCCGAAGGAAAATGAAACCCGGGGGAGGCCCTCAAGGAAGCTAGTCTTGGGCTTGACGAATGTAAGTAAACCGGACACAGAGAAGATAGCCATGGTGCGTGAGACTATTGTTGGGGAAGAAGCATAACATGGAAGAGGGCGAGGAAATGACAGGAGAATAAAGTAGACGTCAAACAGGAACAAAGGGCGTGTTATACCCAATGCGCCATGCCAGCTGGGCCATCACCTACCAGTACATCTAGACGAGGTCGCCCGATGGCTCCTTGCAGACGACATAACCGCAGAGAAGCCATGATCCAGCGCGGACTCTGAGCGAAGGGAGCACCCACACAACCAAACCTGATATGACTAGTTCCGTTGGCTCAGCCGATCGTTTGTCGCGAATAGTACACCGGCGAGAGCTGTCACGAAACAGAAACCGGCTTCCCCGCGACTCTATACCGAGAAGACGTTTTGGCAAGAGATAAAAAATAAAATGAAAAAAACATGGTCATCTTAAACGGATATCATGAGCAACAGACCCACTGACAATTCGTCAGTCATAATTCCGTGTTCTCTCCGGCGCAAAAACGCAAGCATGGTGACTACGGAAGTCGTCCGGACTGTGAGAGCGCAGAGATTTGAAGGCCCTCCAGGAACTCAACCGAGCGGTAGGGACCGATTATGAAGATGGAAAGTCTCGTGCTATGATTCCGGAAGCTCAATGGCCATATGCCAGCTACTCAATAGATCACTGTCAGCTATCCATACGGAGTATTTTGCTTGTGCTATTCTCGTCGAAACAGCGTGGAACCGGATATAATATGAGAGTGGACTGCGCGGGAGCCCATCCGGGTCGATCTGATGGAGCACATACCAATTGCAGTATATTAAGCCTGAAGAATTCCCATAAATCACTCATAAAAGCACCAATTTTCGTCTCATTTCGAGGTTTGGCGTTGATGGACGCTGCAGCGAACAGACGCTGGGCGTGGGAGGAGGGAGAGGCGGAGGTTGCCCGACCAGGAAAGGGAAAGGGACTTTTGCCATCGCGAATTGAATAACGATCCTCTTCAACCTCCTTCCCTCTCTGGACCTTTTCCCAGGTTTGTCGCTCTGGGGGTTTGCATATATCTCACGCGACTTCTCTCATCTTCTGTATATACACATAACGCTCGTTTCTGCATTCCCTCGCATCATGGCGCAAGCGATGGACAGGTCACGATGGACGACCAACCCCTATTATGCTCTGGTTATTCTTATCGTCGCGTGCGGCAGTATCCCCAAAGGTGCGCCATCAACCTCGTGTTGCTTTTTTTTTTCTTTTTTGTCCCTCATGCGACAAGGAAAATGACTTGCATATACGAGGAAAACGGCGGTGGCTGACTCTTGGTTGGTGCAGGTTACGATGAGGGAGGATACAGCGCAAGTGTCAAGCTAGACTCGTTCACACATGATTACAACCTGATATCCGCCAACTGGAAGGACGATCCGACCGGGCTGGCCAACCGCAAGGCCAACATCACTTCGTTTAACGTACTGGGTGCAGCCTTTGGTGCGCTGTTCTCGTTGTATCTCAACGATCGCCTGGGTCGTCTCAACGCGTGGCGACTGGCTGTGTTGGTCTGGGCGTCGGGCACTTTCATCCAGGTGTTCGCGTCGGGGATTTATGGGTTGTTGCTGTTTGCCAGAATTTGGAGTGGTCTGGGAGCTGGCTTGCTGACGGTCGTGGTGCCATTGTACCTGTCAGAAATTGGTAGGGATTGCCTGTCACATCACCAAATTTGAGTTTGAGTGCTGACATGTACAGCACCGACAAGGACGAGAGGTCTCGTGGTCAGTTGTTACATGGTGATTCTGTTGTTGATACTCACAGTGGGTGAGTATCTCCTCTCACCCCATTGAACTAACCGTATACTGACTGTATTCGTACAGGCTTCTTCATCAACTATGGCGCCAAAATTCACATGGCCCCGACGCGCATGCAATACCGTCTCGTCCAAGCCATCCCCCTCATCCCCGTCGGAATTGCCTTCGTAGGATCCTTCTTCTGCCCCGAATCTCCCCGCTATCTAGCCTCCAAACAACGCCACGATGAAGGCCGCGCCGTGCTCGCTCGCCTCCGCGGCAAACCCGTCGAAGACCCAACCGTCGACGAGGAATTCAAAACAATCGACAACCAAGTCCGCGAGAAGACCGCCGACCTAGCCTCCATCTCGCACTGGCAAGCCTTCAAAGAAACCCAACTCAACCCCAACTACCGCCAACGCTTCTGGCTCCTCATGGCCATGCAGACCGTCGCCCAGTGGACGGGCGGAAACGGCATCACCTACTACATCTCAGACATCTTCCAGTATGCCGGTGTGTCTGACGACAGTTCCCTCATCTCGTCGGGCGCCTACGGCATCGTCAAGTTCGCCTTCACCCTCGCCTTCACCTGGGGTCTAATCGACCTCCTGGGCCGGCGCACCTGCGCGCTAGCCGGCCTCTCCTTCCAACTCGGCGCACACATCTACATGGGCGCATACATGGGACTCCAACCAGGCTCCGCCAACAACGAAAACGCCTCGAACGCCGCCATCGCGTCCGTCTTCGTCTACGCATTCGGCTGGTCCATCGGCCTGTGCACAATCCCATACCTCTACGGCACGGAAATCTTCCCCACACGCATCCGCAACATTAGCTACGCGATGAGTATGTCGCTGCACTGGTTCTTCCAGTTCGCCGTTGTGCGTGTTACCCCTAACATGTTCGTCTCATTGAATGTGTGGGGCGCGTACCTGTTCTGGGCATGTATTTGTACATGCGGTCTTGTTATCCTTGGTATCTGGATGCCAGAGACAAAGGGCGTGCCGATTGAGAGGATGGGTGATCTTTTTGATTCGCCGTGGTATCTTAGGTGGAAGGCTAAGGCCAGGCAAGTTGAGGAGCCTCCTTCATCGTCGTCGGATGCGGATAATGTTGAGTATACGTATAAGAATGAGGCGAAGTAAGTGACATACAGAGATGAAGTACGTGGTTCTTGATTGGTTGGATATATTCTTGATCTTGTCTTAATATATAATTTGTTTATTTACTGCTATTTGCTTCTGTTGTCGGTGAGCCGATCTATACCCGTCTATTGTACATTTGGATGCATTGGGTGCGAATAAAAAGTTGGAGTACATACAATTTGCATGTTAAATATCAGCAACATCATTTATTCCACGCCCGAACTTACATATAATGAAAAAGATCTAAATCCTGAGACGGAATATGTATAACAGACCATAATCATATGTAGAGAAAAACGAAATCACTCCACTTCGCCTTTCCTCCCCCTAGCTCAAACAAGAAACAAGGAAATATATCTAACACCAAAACCTCAACCAAAGCCAGGCATATTCGTCGTGATAGGCTCCGCATATGAAAACGCCTCAAAAACTTCCGGCGTGATCTCATAAGTCCCCGTATTATCCAACGTCATTACGGCATTCGGCATCCCGCCTAGTAAATGCGTCGCCCCCAGTGGTGGCAGACCTCCCGTAGATGAGTGATGGTGATGATGGTGTGGTTGGTGTGATTGGTGGTGAGAAGAGAGGTCGAAGCCCGTCTGCGTCTGTTGCGGGAAGCTATAGCCCTGAAGCATAGGCGCAGATGCGGTGGATCCGGGTGTACCCATGGACGAAGAAGGATGGCTTGAATGCGCGTGGTGGGGATGATGGATGGGGGACACGTGACCCGAATCAGTGTCGCCGGGGTTTAAAATGTGACCCATCGCGGGGAGATGAGGACCCTGGGGTTGAGGGGAGTGGCTGTGATGCCGAGGTTGGGACTGTGGGTCTGGGGTTGTTGGTGTCGGGGCTGGGACCGGGACGTCGATCTGGAGTTTCTGGAGTTCTTGGTAGATAAGGCCTAGAGCCGTGTTGATCACTGTGGTTGTCAGCAATCCATGCTACAGAATTCTCGGAAATAAATGTAACTCACCAGGATTGGCAACCCGGACACGTTCCAGGGCATTGATGCAGAACTTCAGCTTGTCCAATGTGCCCGGTGCGGCGTATTTCAATGCCTGGATTTCCAACAAAAATATCGACGCTGCTGTATAGACACTGTAGGCGAGCGAGAGAACCACATGTGCATCGCCAAAGGTACGGCGGTACAAGTCGAATAGCGACAGAGTCGCGATCGCAGACGACATGCACTGAATCAGATGGCTCTGGTCATATGATTCTCTGGTCGTCTTGGAGCAGAGAACCGGACGGTGAAGTAAGATGTTAATCGTGTGATATAGACAACTGTCATTGTGAGTATCTAAACCCGAATTGTGGAGGTGCCATGACATACTTGAGAATTACCATGTGACTTGGCGGACTGTACGGTGGCAGATCAGATGGCACAAGTTTCAGATAAGGAGGTAGGTCCTCCCACCAATCAGCTAGGTTCTTCGCTTGCTCCTGGATGCATTGGTAGAACTCTGCCTCGGAGATCTGGCGGATAGGATCGTAGATGTGGATCAAGATCTGGTTGAGGATTTCAGCCAACCCGCACATTTTCATGAAACATGATGTCGAATGTGCCTGGGTCGGTGGATATTGCATGCCCTCGGGGAAGATGACACCATGCGGTGTCCAAACCTCGATTTCTGAAGTGTCGTCCACTGTTCGTTTGTTAGAGACAAAGCAAAGCCAAGGTTCGGGTCGTCGACTTACAGATCATCCTAGGAGGACTAACACGCGAATGTTGCATCGTTGGAGACCGACCGAAATACAAAGAAACCATCTTATCCCAGAAATAACAACTCCAGAAAAGACGGTTCCGGATCTCAATGTCCTCGTCATTCAGCTGCGCGGAACCAGAGTATTTTCGACTGTCGATCGAGATTCCCAAATCGTCCAGCAATCGGAACGCCATGCCGCTATACAACCAGGCCTGAGTTCTATTGCCCCGTCCACATTCTTGGGCACTCAGAAGTAGCAACGTCTGAATCGTCGGGATGCCCGCATATCCGACTTTCAAGGAGTCGTGGACGCTTGAGATGGCGCGATGGAAGAACTGTGCACCGCCATCGAATGACTCCAAGATCGGGCCGATCTTCGGTTCGGCCTTACACCATCGGACCGAGTGGGAGAGGAGGGCGTTCAGGAGGATATCGGAGTAATAGGGCCCATTAATTTTCATGTCGCCTAAGCGTGTTAGTTGCGTTCGATTGAGGAACCAAAGGGAGACAAACGAGTAAAGGCAGGACGATAGACAAAATTAAATAGAGGTTGGATCCAACACCAGTGGGAATCCAACAAATACTGGAAAGGTTCCTGGTCCAGTTTTAGCACACGCTCAACAATCCATGACAGACTAAGACCTTACCGGCATGGCAGCCAGCTGCTCAAATGCCCTCTCCCGCCACGCATTGTTAATCAACCGTTCCTTCCTAGCCCCCAGCTCCATACCCAGAGGGAACACCGACGACGTTTCCGGGACGCCACTGGGCAGCTGGAACAGACTGGTCGGGCCATGGAAGGAAATACGGCCATCAGTTTCGACCTTCAGGCCTTCAAAGTCTTGGGATAGATCTTGTTCACTGCCTTCTTCTTCTTCCTTTATTGTCCGTTGACGCACGCTGGGACTGGCGCTGGAGCCACCTCCCGTTGATGCAGGCGAGGTCGCTTTCCGCAGCTCAGTGTCGGACGGTTGCTGCGAGCGGCGCTTGGCCAGAGCCTCTTCCAGCTGTGCGACTCGGGATTCCAACTGTTTTGTATAGGATAATGTAGGAGCTCTATACAAATCCCAGGATTAGTACTTTTTTTTGTTTCTTAATTTTTTTTTTTCCTTTGTTGTGATGCAGGAACATAATGAGGGGTTCAGTAGGTTCGCCTTACAAGCTATAAACGCAAGTTTCGCCTCGTGCGGCACAGCGAGAACATGATGGACTAGCACCATTGCATTTCACCTTCAAAGAGACAAAGAAAGCACATGTCAGCCTTATTGAGAATAAGGAGGTAAACCCGGGGGGAGCTCATAGGTGCTATGACCTATCTCAGCCTCATGCTCGCTCGGACGGACTCCGCCCGACCACGCGACAGCAAGAATGGAGAAAAAAAAAAGGGAAGGTCAAATCAGAAGGACACATGGAAGATCTTACCTTACGCTTTCGACAGGCCTCACATGAAAAGGCACTTTTCCGGGGCAAATTAGCCTTGACGGGAATATCGGCCATGCCTGAGCCTGAACTGCTGCTGGGTTCTACAACCATCAATGCGCAGATGAAGAGAGAGGAGCGCGACCCAAAATGACCGCCACAGATCGATCAGGATGCGCTGCTCGCGCCATGGAAGAGAGAGACGAGCTCTTGGGAAAGAATAGAAAAAGGAGGGATGGAGAGCGTGCGTAAAATTAAAGGATTTAATCAAAGGAGAAAAAAGACGCGCTGGAGAGAACAGAGGAAGAGCCCGTCCGCCTCTGGGGGCACTTTGGCTGGGGCAGAGGGGAACCTTAGATAATAATTCCAGAATTTTTTCGTGGGGCTCGTTTTTGGGGGAGGCGGATCGCGGGGAAGACTAGCTGGCCTTATAGGAGTCTCCTATAGACTTATTTTAAATTGAGATTAACAAGTCCAAGAGAAGCTCTCAGGCTGCCTGTTTGCTGTCTAGGTACTTTTATTTCTACAATTATAGTACATCGTGACATTCATGGCTACATAGTACAGTGTACATCATACCTCAGGAGCATCCTTTAAAGGAAATGCTTTTCCAACTGAACCAGCAGATCATGCACCTGATCGACCTTCAACTTCACGGCCCGAGGATTCTGTAAAGACTCGCCCAGTTGCCGACCCACCACTTCCCGGAATGTCTGCGCATTGCCCTCCGGTGGGCTCTGCATCTGACCGGTCACATCAACGGTGATGCTGGAATCCGCAATGTCTTTCGAGCCCAGAATGAAGATGAGGTTGTACTTCATCTGTTTGGCTCGTTGGATCCTCTTCCCCAGCGTCTGGGGACTCGTGTCCACGTCGATCAGGAAGGTCGAATCCACGGACGATAGAGGCTTAGGTGGCGAAGCAGTAGAGGCTTTGTCTGAAAGCAAAGGTTGGAAACCAGATATCTTTGCAGCAGCTTCGTGTGCCTGCTTAACCACTGCCTCGTCCTGGTTGACAGTCAAGATGATGCCTTGACGTGGCGACAGCCAAAATGGCCAGCGACCGGCGTATTGCTCGATCAGCAGGGCCAGAAATCGCTCAATTGATCCAAAATTGGCCCGGTGAATGAGAACGGGAGTCGCCTTCCCCGGGGTTGCAGGGTTGTAGTCCTCTTCACCCTCAGCAACCTGGTATTCCAACTCGAACCGCTGAGGCAAGTTCATATCCAACTGGATGGTGGACAATTGGTGATACTTGCCCGCCTGGTCCTGAAGCTGGATATCAATCTTAGGCCCGTAGAACGCACCATCCCCTTCATTCAACGCCCACTCGCGACCGCTGCTATTCAAAGCCTCGCGCAGTTGATCCTCAGCGCTATTCCACAGATCCAGACTCCCAATAAAGTCCTTTTCCGGTCGTGTCGACAACACTAGTCGATATGGCCCCAGGCCAAACGTAGTCATAACCAAATCCACAAACCCCAACGCAGACGCAATCTCCTGCTTGATCTGCTGCGGCCGACAGAAAATATGCCCATCATCTTGATGGAAACGGCGCACGCGAGTAAGCCCACTCAAAGAACCAGACACTTCATTGCGATGAAGCGGGCTGAAATCAGCATAGCGCACAGGGAGTTCACGGTATGAGTGGTTTTGCGACTTGAACATAAGGCAATGGCCTGGGCAGTTCATTGGCTTCAAACCGTAAGATTCATCCTCGCCCAATTCACCGTCTGTTTCGCCGGTCGCCCCTCTCCCTCGCACCTCGTACATATCATCCTTATAGTTTTGCCAGTGTCCCGAAATCTCCCACAATGAACGCTTGTAGATGGTTGGAGTGAGAACTTCGCGGAAGCCATACTGTTGGTATTGTGCGCGGAGGAAGGAGACGAGTTTGTTGATGATATGCGTACCGTTGGGGAGGAATAACGGCGATCCGGGACTGTAGATGGAGGATGTGAAGAGGTCTGATCCTAGAGCTCGATAGTTGGGGTTGGAGGGTGCGGTGGATTGGGAGTTGGGTGTTTTTGCGGCATTGTCACCGGACTGCGGATCGGAGCATGAACAGTTTCGCGTTGGTGTCGAGGACAGCAATTGCACTCTTAATCGCGACGAGGGCGTGTAAGACACGCACCCTGGTAATGGGCGTAATCTGGGGAGCGTGGTTAATCGACGCATTGTTGTTGAGGGGAGAAAAGGACTTTTTGCGGCAATCGATAAATGAAGCTTTTCGATACGGGCCGACTTCCCCACTATCAATAACTACGGAGTACGGAGTAACTCAGGGTGACGCCGGAAAGGCCACAAAACGTGGACTTTTAAGGTACATTTTCGTGGCATTTCCGTCCTGGCGTCGCCGCTTTAAAGTGGCCACAGGTAAAGTTCCTAAATAGATAAAGTGCAAATAACACTCACCAGCAACATTTACACCTAACCTATCTACAGTTTCATATTGGGAAGCGCTTCCATCATGGCTTTGAATACCAGACAAATAGCTATTTAAATACCCAAAAGACTGATTTCAATGTACATTCCATCTTCCTTTTGAACACAGTTCCTAAAGTTCTTCCTCTTCTCTTTCTTTGGCTCAATCAAAATGACTATCACGAAACCTAGAAACGGTACCAGTCGCAATATCAAGTCCAAACATCAGACCAATAGGTCGCCTGAATTCTGGAACCATCTTGTTCGAGGGTCCCTTAAAAATATAGAAAGAGACTTTGCAGAATCCACAAGAATTGGCTTGAACCTCATGCGCCGATATTACACAAAAGATACGGGAAATGGACCAGTTGGCTTGTTATGGAGCTTCCCCCCAGTCTGCCGCAGAAGGACAAATAGATATTGGCAGATTCCGCGAGCTATGGTCAACTCTGCGTGACGATATCCTCATCACCCTCGTCCAGGGGGTCCAGGCCACCGCCACACAAGTGACACAACCACCACAGTATTCACAATCGGCTGCCACACCCCCATCCTCGCGTCCACCCCTCTCGTCCTCGGTTCCTATGAACCGTAGTTGGTCGTCCCTGTTCCAGGGAGCGCCAACAAAGACAAAACCGGTACCGAAAAGGCTCGATCGGGAGGTTCTGATCAACCGCCAGCAGTGCCAGCCGCTCCGCGGAGAGGCCGCTACCCCGAACGCTATTAAGAACAAAGTCAATGGGGAGATCGACAGCATTACAACAGGAAAGGTTGTAGCGGCTCGCGTCCTACCAAGCGGCGATGTGGTGCTCACGACCGACAGCCCAGAAATGGCAAGAACCCTGCGTGATAGAGCCGAATGGTCCTCAGTTCTGGGTGCGACGGCCAATGCTATCGATTACACTGATCAGGAGGTTGCCCGGCGCACAATGCACGCGCAAAATGCGCGGTTACATGGTGTTATTGATTTTCTCCATGTGGGCAAGAAGACAGTATCCCTTATTATCGATGTGGCAACCCCTCAGCAGGCAAACTTGATTATCGAGGAGGGCCTCATTCTACAAAGTGTAATGCATGAGGCCGAGGTTTTCCATCTCGACTGTGTGCTGACAAGGTGCTATAAGTGCCATGGAATCGGCCACACGGCTAGGGTCTGTACAAGACAGGAGCGCTGCGGATACTGCGCCTCTTCTGGACACCGAGACGATGCCTGCGAACATCGGAGAAATGGAAGGCAGGCTAAATGTGTTAACTGTGGTGGACCGCACCCGGCGTGGGTCAAGTCATGTAAAACACGTGAGGAGGCTAGCGAAAAAGCCAAGCAGGCTTTCTTAAACCGACCTCAAACCTTCGACACTCCCACCGTCCACCTGTCACGGGACTCTCTTAGAGATGTGAATGGAGGAGAGTGGCAGGTAGTCGAGACGAAGAAAAAGAGAAGAAACTCCGATAGCACATCATCGGCGCCCTCCTCGACCAAGAGGGGACGACCTAGGGGTTTAGACCTTGCCGGCGCTTGCCAACGGGGAGACATGGCGGGATACCTCAGTCTAGCTCCAGCCTCCCAATGAGCGAAATCAGACTACTACAATACAATGTCGGAAACAGACCAGACGGAATGAGGGAACTACTAGCGAGGCCGGGAACTAGGCAGTTCGACGTTACCGCAGTGCAGGAGCCGCCATACAACAAACACACGGGAGGAACGTACTGCCCTCGGAGCTGCTCCTTCTGGCCAGTATACTGGGCAGGGGAGAAACACAAACCACGGGTGGCTATAGATGTCCAACCAACCTACACACCAACTCTTCACGCAGGGAACCAAACATATGACGCTCCAGAAAGAAAATCACAGGCACTCCGGGAGACTCTGTTCCCCCCACCTCCTGAAGCGGATCTCTCAGACATCGCTGGTTATGAATACCCTGAACCGCTACAGATGCCTGCCATTACAGAGAAAGAGGTTTGTCAGGCAGTCCGGGGGGCTGCACCAAACAAAGCCCCTGGTCCTGATGGTATACCAAACCTGACATTACAGCGTGCCCTAGCCATCCCAGTCTTCCTAGGCCATCTCACTAACCTGTTCAACGCCTGCCTGCAGTTGGGATACTGCCCAGAGCACTTCCGAAAGTCAACTACAGTGGTATTACGGAAGCCCGGCAAACCTGATTATGCAGACCCAAAGGCATACAGACCAATAGCACTGCTTAACACAATTGGAAAAGCGTCAGAAGCAGTTATTGCAACCCGCATAAGCTATATGGTTGAAGCGTAGAGTCTCCTACCACAGACCCATGTTGGCAGCCGCAGAGGGCGATCATGTGAACATGCTATTCATCTCCTGCTGGAACAAGTCCATGCATCCTGGCGTACTGGCGCATTGATAGCCACACTGCTCACCCTGGATGTTAGTAATGCATTTGACAACGCAGCACATAAACGTTTGATCCACAACCTCCGGAAACGAGGGATCCCAATCAACGCTGTTAAGTTGATAGCAAAATTCCTGCGCCACCGCATCACAGATATTTCACTGATGGAAGATGCAACAGGCCAGTTCACCACAGATACAGGCATTCCCCAAGGCTCACCTCTCTCTCCAATCCTCTACTTGTTCTACAATGCAGACCTAATCGACCAAATACACGAGGCTTACCCCGGAAAAGCAATGGTCACTGGCTACATTGACGACATATGCATACTTGTCTGGAGCCGGGCTGCTGCGGCAAACTGTCGACGTCTTGAGCAGATACACCAAATAGCAGAACGATGGGAAACTCAACATGCCTCTAAGTTCGCCCCCAGCGAAATATGGCCTGATACACCTATGGCGGAAGGTCCGAGGCGTTCTTAGACCATTGGGCTCAACCAATGCGTTAGTCAAAGTGCAAGGGGTGGAGGTAAAGCCAGTGCCTACCCTCTGGAGACCTATGATGTGCCCGCAGGGCTGCCACAGGGATCACCAATATCCCCGATCCTCTTCATGCTCTTCATTGAGCCCCTATTTAAACAAGGCTCTGTACAAATCAGACACGGCGCTTTGGGTATGCTGATGACATCTGCCAATTAGTCGCCAGCCCATCCTTGGAAGAAAATTGCAGGCTGCTACAGCACACTGCAGAGGAACTCCAGCAATGGGGAAGAGAGGAAGGCCTCACTTTTAACCTTCAAAAGTCTGAAATAAACATTTCTCATGTGGAAGCAACCACTCCAACCTCCCATGCTACATATGTACACCACAAGGCACTCACGCAGTCGAACCTCCTATTCCTGGGGGTGCAACGCGATGGTTGGGCATTTGGTTTGATCACAAGCTGAGTTTCAACAAGCACTGCAGGACCCTAGCTGCAAAAGCTAAGCAAATAGCAGCAGGAGTCAGATTGCTAGCCAACACAGTTAGAGGAGCCAAGACATCTCTACTGCAGCACACTACAGTCGCCTGTGTAATCTCAGTCCTATGCTACAGGGCGGAAGCATGGTGGCCAGGCAGACATAGGCTCTGATATGGTAGCCCCATATCAAACTGAGTAGATTCCTCCCTCTCCCATCTGGACAGGGTCCTTCAAGAAGCCCTCTGGGGTATTCTTTCAGTATATCACACCACTCCATCTGCAGTCCTCCTCCGGGAAACTGTGATTCCCCCTATGGAGGTAATCCTTGACCAGAAGTGCGCTGCTGCCAGACTGCATACACCCAGGGTGGATGGCCGCCACCCTGTACATAGGCGCCTTTCCCGGGCTCAATCTTTCCTCACAAAAACCCGCCTGCTCCGACCCACCTACCATGGATGGATAGGTTAGAACAGATAGATCCTCTAACCGTTCCCCCTTGGCTGGTGAGGTCCTGCCCCAACCAATGCATATGCCCCTCTAGAGAAAGGGCAAGTGCAGCCTTTCAGCAATGGGCAGACTCTTGTCCTCCACTCTCCATGTTCCTTTTCACTGATGGTAGCCGTTTAAACAATGCCTCTGTCGGTGCCGGATTGTATAGATACTGGGGTGCATGGTGTTACAGATCCCAACACATTAATCTCACGTGATGATGCAGGGAGTCAAGGCAGAATCATTGGATAAGAGGTAAAGATGAAAATGCAGGAAGAGGCAGGGATCAAGCTGATATCCGACGGATGTCACGTGATCATCTAGTCCAGATATACCCCAGGGGGAGTAGCCGGAGGAGTATACATTAGGGCACGATATGATTGGGTCGGCTCAGAATATACTCCTTGAGAAGTAGACGTAGCAGTATATCAGGAAGGATATATAAGGACGCTCATTCATGTACTTAGCTTAGTTCTCCGCGATCAATACAAGTCATTCAGCATTGGTTACCTTTCTAGTTTAGGACTCGTCCGCACTTAACCAACAGCTCAGTATACATACTCAGCTGGCCTCATTTTTCTATTCGTTACCTTATTGATTCTACTTGTGGATTGCCTACGGAGCCTGGAGCGGACGATACACCCATCAACGCATTGCGAACCGGACCCGGAGGGGCATTGAGCATACAGACACATTGGGGAACACTTAGGGTAAGTGTTCAGTCTCGAAATACAACTAACTAGAACCCTAGGTACGATACGAGAGAAGCCAGGTTGTGACAGGTGTTATGCTAAATCTCACGCCAATCCTGTGAAATTGTCTCCCCACTCTTTACTGGAGAAGAATTGAAGCTTACATGTTGGTTCAATTTCTTCTCTTTTTGCTAGAACTATTTTACCATTGGAGTCTAATTTCCCCAGACCCGGCCTCCAATCGTGGAAACAAGCTCGTGCCAAGGATCGCTGCAGAGTATGGAATTCAAAAATACATTGCCAACAGCTGAAGGGCGCACTGAATAATAGTAAAGGAGAAAATAACAGAGCTTTTGTTGGAAGCTGGAGACTGGCATTAGGATAGCTGGGACTACAAATGAGCTCTTCATATGCTGCTGAGATCTGTTTTCTCTGTTTCTATTATACCCTCTTGTATTTCAGAGTTAGCAGTAATCACCAACATTTAGACGCCCTTGAAAACCTTTTATAGCTTCTCCACTTTGTAGCTCGAGGACTTCTGAACAGTGGATGTGGCGTGGCTTCCACGGAGCTGCAGTAAGATAGATGGCATCGCATCAGCAGATCAAAGTACAATGAGCGAAGTATTGGCAGTCTCTAGATTTTCACAGCATTCTTCAACTGGCCGAACCATCCTTGATAATCACATGAGACTAATGCAATTAGAGCTAACCCATCTCAACTTCAATGCACCCTGCATGATCTTCAACCTTAATTCTATCAGCATCTTCCCCCAACACATAGCCACCCTCCTCGATCTCCTCCTTACTTGGTGGTTCCTCATAATAACTCAGATAACTTCCCCCCTTTGCCCACGCATGCAGATTCCTCCCCTTCAAATCGCCTTCTAAATCCCCCCAACACCACCATTGGGGCTGCAACCGGCCCGGGCTCAGACTAAGCTTGAACATTTCCCCAGGTAGTAACTCCCCGCGGTGCTGCAACCCAGACGACTTAAACAGCTGATCAAGACACAGTTTATGAGACACTGCCACTTCTTCCCCCGACCCAGGCACCGTGAGGAAACGAAACCCACGCTCACGCAGGTTTGGCTTATGCACGTTTGCTTGAGAATAGTGAGGCTTGAAAACACCAAAGCCAATGACCCTCTCCGGGTCGTGGGTGGAGATAAAACCAGATCCAAAGGCGCCTATAGCTACTGCGTTGAATCCCTTGGTAATATCGGTTCCTTCGAATGCTGTATCGTCAATGGCCATGGTGATTGATTGGCCTGGGCGTGTGGATCGGACCAAACGGGCGTGGAAAAAGATCTCGAAAGAAGGCGAGTCGGAAGATAGAACGAAAGTTGGGGAGGAAGTGCTTAGAGTAACAGCAATGGTTACTTCATCGTGGGTAGAGAGTGTACTCATATTCGATACATTCCCAAAACAAAGGTATTCTGAACGATGAGATTGGATTGATTGTTCAAAGACAGTACAAAGTAGTATAAGCGTTGGTAACCTGGCTGTTGATGTGGTGACATGAGGCTTCAATGTGGTGAGAATGGTGCGTGGCGTGCCGGCAGCCTTCATGTGCATGTCTGCGCTAGCGATTCGTCGTAAGGATGGGAGGCTTGGGCAAAATAATAAGCACAGCGAGAATCTTGGTTTCGTCGCCGAAAGAGTACTGACAGTGGTCTTAGTCCATAAGAGTGTTGTTGTTTGACACGATCTTGGCTATATTTCTCGGCTGTTTGATTTGTTGTACAGCAGGCAACAAACTGCAATGAAATTGCATTAGCGTTGGTCGTGGCTGCACGCGTTCTAATAAGCCATCTTCAAGTTCGTTTACTGCGAGTTATATCAAAAAATGGGAAAAAGAAAAAAAAAAAAAAACGGCACTTGGTCTTCCTCTAATGTACGCTTGATTTCTGACTGACTACCCAACAGCCTGACCCAGGAAGAGCTTCTCGCATGAGATGTCTATAAAGCACCCCAAACAGTTTCATGGTTCCAGATTGGAAGCGCCATTCACCCTAGAGAAGAAAAGAAAAATATTCCTGAATGATGTCATTATCACCAAACTGCAGACACAGGCATTCACTGTCATCCAAGTATGCTATTGATGGCCAGAGATGTAGTCCAACGCATTGTTGTAGGGAAAAAACGAGGCGGAGATGAAGCTTTTCGAAGCGACCAACTATCTGGGCCGACTCCCCCACAATCCGTCGCGAATTCCGTACACCTACAATTTACAACCCAACTCAATTCTACACTTACTCGACTGATTGACAACCGAAATACCAAACGTATGAGGTTGGTCGTTCCCTTGCGGTGGTAGTGTTTTCTGTGGCGCGCCAGCACAGCACCTGGTATGTGCTCAAAGTATATATCGTTTCATTTCCCCCTCTCAACGCCAGTAACGAACCAATCCGCTGACTAGTTTCTTCGACGCGTGATACAGAAACATACCGACCCATGTCCACGACCTTATCGCACCCCCAGGAAAGTACTACCCTGGGTGAGTCCTGGGTAGTGTCATCGGTACCATCGCTGCCCGAGAAAGAACAGCAAAATGACGGAACCGCAACAAACAACCTAGATCCACGACCACAATCACAGACATACAAGGAGGATGATTCAAACACAATGGATACTTCTGAGTCGTTGATGTCGGGGCCGGAGCTTATTATGCCGTCGATATGCGAGGAGCCGATTTTGATGTCGCACGTACGGTCAGGACAATCTTCTCCGTCAACTTCGCAGACGTTGAAGCGCAGGCGTACGCCGAAGAAGAAAATTGAGGATCGTGAGGATACACATACATCATCTGAGCCGTCCGTGAAGGAAAATATGAGAATACCAAAGAACAAAGCAGATGTTCGGGCCTCAGGCTGGACGTGGGAAAGGCCCATTCGTGCCATAACCAACCTGTTCCTCATCGCAGCCATCTCGCATCTACTCGTCGTCCCCGAAGTGGTCTACCATTCTCGACGCCTCTGTACACTTCCAACCATACCCG
Organism: Aspergillus intermedius; assembly: GCA_039880815.1. NCBI lineage: Eukaryota > Fungi > Ascomycota > Eurotiomycetes > Eurotiales > Aspergillaceae > Aspergillus > Aspergillus intermedius. Next base: position 279,386 of record JBDODA010000014.1, on the reverse strand, counting down.
CCCTCTATCCCACAAGCTGTTCACAACTGTCCCACCCTCGTCACTACAACCAACGTCCACCACCAACCCGCTACGACTCCGTCCTCTCCCTCCAAACCCAACTCGAAATCCTCTTCAACTCGACCCTCCAAGAAATCACCCCCTACGCAAACAGCCTCCCTGAAACCGAGTCCATCCTCCGCGATATTCAAACCGCCATGAAGCAGGTCCAGTCGGGGCCCCGAAACGAACTCACGCTCGAATTTGACGGCTGTCGACAAGCACTCACCACGGCGACGCGTAAACTCGATTCTCTCAAGGTGGACCTACGCTCTGCGGTCGATAGTCTAATGGCGACGGGCGGGTTACCACAGGACAGCCAGAATAGCCACCACCACCACGACGTCACGAAGGATGTCCGACTGTCGACGCAGATGGCTAGGAGAGAGAAATACCTTGATCAGCTGGCGGTGCGGATGCGGTTAAAGACAGACTCGTTGACGGGTGATTTTGCGACAGTCGCCGATCATTTGGAGTCGCTTAAGCGAATTGTGGAGCAGCAGGCTTTATTACAGAAGCCGTCGCGCGATGGTGGTGATGGTAATGGTGACCACGACAAGTCGAACGTGTACAAGAACCTACGCTCGTTTGTCGATTCGATTGTTCCCGGATGGAGGGTACCTCGGTGACCATCAATCATGCCTTCATGCGTACAGGAACAGCTGGTTCCCAACCGCGGTCCGATTTCAGAAGCTATTCTACCTCTCCATTCTTCGGCGGTGTCTCAACTATACGAAATTGCAACACCCTCATATCCCTTTTAACGATGTCTCATGCAGACTCATTCTAATCCCCTGTTTATACCCTTATGTAATGCCTAACGCTAACGCCTAGAATGTGGAAAATGATATCATGTTATTAATGAAAGCCATATTGATTGTCCTGATCTCCCTTCAAAAGCCCCTTCGACTAAGGGGGTGGATGCATAGAACTACAGAACGCCACCAAATCAACTTACCCAGAAAAACACAGTCAAATACAATTCTGTATAAAATAAATTCTGATACATAGGCAGTCCGGTTAGAAATTTTACCCCAGAACGACCCATCCTCTCAGCCCTACCATCCTCCATCCACTCACGTACTCGTAAGCACTCCATACGGGACCCCAAGTTCTAGAATTCGGATACCCGGGAGTCGAGGTGAAGATCTTCAAAGCCTGGTCTAGACCAGGCTACGTATGTTCTCCTGTCAATCCATGGTTATATCATTCTTGTTTTCTTAGTCTTCGTGGAGGGTGCTTTTTTTGAAGACTTGGACGAGTGTACTTGTACTTTTCCACGGATGCTGTGTCTGTGTTCTGGGTTTTTGGAGTTGGTGTCGGGGTTGTTTTCGTGTGGGTTACTGTACTAGTTTTTTTTCTGGTTTTTCTGGTTTTACTTGTTTTTTTTTTTTTTTTTTTTTTGCTGGTATTGGTCATAGGCAACAAAAGTTCCTGATAGGAATAAATCCGAGTCAATTGATAGCTTTGTGCTCGTATGCATGTCTCAGCCGGGTGATACTTCATCCACCGGTTCTTTACGAAAGGTACTCGTACTCCGTACTTCAGTACTTCCGCACACATTACGGAGAAAAAAAATTTGAATTAGAATATTCAGATTAAGCCACCCATGTCAGGTAAAGTAATAATAATAGAACGATAGAATTTTGGATACAGTCACGTCAAAATTGGCCAAAAAAATATGCACAAAAAATCATGAAATTAGACACAGAATTACAGCTGGAACATAGCCGCGAACAGAGCCAGCATCAGAGCTGGAGCCACGAACGAGTTGGACACAGCGCTGGCAGCACCGTCGAAAGTAGTGGGGCTTGCGCTCGCGCCAGAGCCCGAAGCGGAAGCAGAGTCCGATCCCGAGCCAGAACCGCTAGTGCTGGAGCCGGAGCCGGAGCCAGCGCCGGCGCCAGTGGAGGAGTCGGAAGTGCCGGTGGCGGCGCTGGACGAGTCCGAGGTGGTGGATGCACCGGTGGCAGTGCTGGTGGAGGAACTACCGGTGGTGGTCGACGAGGAGTCGCTGGAGGTGGACGACGAGCTGCTGTCGGAGCTGGTGCCATTGGAGGCCTTGATGCTCTGGTACGAGCCGCTGGTGTCGGTCCACTCGTAGGTGTCGGCGGGGTTGTAGTTGGAGACGGTGACCGACTTCACGTACATCGAGAAGGGAGCCTGGGTGTAGTCGGTCTCGCCGCCAGCCCACTCGATGGTTCCCTGGCCGTTGTCGGGGTCACCACCGGCCCAGATACCGAGACGCAGCTTCATGGGGGTCTGGGGGTAACGCGAGCCATCCTTGGCCTCGGCGTACTTAACAGTGCGAACCGAGTTGCCGTCAATGAGCCAAGTAATGGAGTCCTTGGTCCAGTCGACAGTGTAGGTGTGAAAGGTCTCCTGGGGAGTGTCCAGGTTGACCCAGGTCTCGCGATCGTAGGTAGTGGTGTCACCCTTGCCGAAGTAGTTGGTTTCGATTCTGTCCGTGTAGCCACCAACACCCTCCTGTTCATCGTTAGCATGCAAAACCTCGCTAATGGCGTTGGTGTGTGCATACCCAGTCAATCTCATCGAGGTCGTCCGACTCCATGACGATGCTGCTGACAACACCGGTACCAGGAGCAGCCTTCATCTCAACATCGATACGGCCAAAGAAGAAGTAGCCCTTGGTGTCAATGGTGGGCGCATCACCCTTCTGGTTGATGGTAAAGGCAGCACCATTGTCGTCGAAAGTCACATTGCCAGCAGCAGTCTCCCAACCGTCAAGAGAAGTGTCCTTGGTGAAGTCGGTGCTGAAAGTGTATTCCTTCTGGCCACCATCGGGAGAGCAGGATTCTGGTCCAGTTAGATTATGTTCGTTTGTTCGTTTAATATGGCTGGCATACTCTTAGTAGGGTTGCAGTCGGAGTAGGTCTGTGCAGCGACAATAGGAAGCACTGCCGTCAATGCCGCAGCATAGTTCTTGAGATACATGTTGACAGTGAATGAGAGTCAATCCGCGTAAAACAAGATAAAAGAGAGACTCGAGCGAGCGCTGGAACAGCCAAAAAAAAAAAAAAGAAGAAGAAGAAGAAGAGAAAGAATAAAGTGAAAAAAGAAAGAGTGGTAGAACAGAGTAATGGGACAGTAATAATGAGGAAAGGAATTGTTTTAAAGGCGGACTAAAGCTAGTACTAGTAGTGACAGACTCCTGACGCCCTCGGCCCCCGTGCGCATCCCCTAGTTTGGAGACTCCAGGCACTCTGACCTCTGACTCGCTTGTCATTATGCGCTGGAGTGGCGAACCTCGGGCTGTGATTTGCCCGATCCGGAGGGTCCCGTCATAGACTCTGCAATCAGATGGCGTTCCCGTTGCTTATCGACCAATAAGAGCCTAGTGGGGCTGGAATTAACCGAGAACGAACACGGTGCAACTGACAGCCAATGATGTGTTTCAAATGGAGTGTTTCACCTGTAGTGGGCACTAGTTTTGCGACCATGTGGAGCTGGTCTGCGTCTTAGAGTTTGCTCCGACTGCAAGGGGAGGCAGCAACAAAGATTGGAACAATGAACAAAGGATCCTTTGAGTCACACGTGATCGCGTAGCCCTGTTGGCGGTGCTGATAAATAACAAAACTAGTCAATCTCGCATATTGCTACATATATGCCATTACCGCTTTATATTCACCTGCAGCAAGCTAGTCCTGGGCAATATCAAAGCCCACCTAGTGAATGCGTTGCTATAGCAGTATTGAAATGAGCCTATCAATGTGGACAACGTTTTCGAGAAACATGCATTAGACACTTATATCATATTCAGCTAGCCTTGCATTGTATACAGGTTTAAAGTGAGACTTTCCATAAAAACTGATATCACTTGAGCGACCCCAAGTGGTATACAGTGTGATCCGAATGCGTGTCAGATCGCCTTGTCCGAAGACTGGGATAAGCCTTGAAATTTTGAAACCCATCGTCACTGTTCCATTGCTACCTTCGAAAGTGGACATCTTCCAAATACAACCCATACGGAATCGTAATAACCCACGGGGTAAGTTGCAAAGACGATAGTGTAAAGTGATTAGGGTGCCATCAGCTTGTGGTATGTGTGAGTTCACTGCTGAAAGCGGAAGTTGCAGAGACTATTCAATACAGCATACCATTTCCTCCTTTGAATGATTGATCATGTCTCACCAGTGGCACAATTGTTACCTGTGGGCATCTATGCCATGATCTTCCAGTAATGCACTGCTGTCTACAGGCCCTCGCACTGCACAGAGCTGAGAACAACCATGGAACGAAAACCCATGTGAAGTTCTGATGGCAGATTTCGCTGTGAGCTGGGAGTGCACAAGATTCGAATTCTGTCCGTTGCATTCAAAAGGGTCGTCGAGCCTCTCCAATGAATAATCATCCAGAGGACCTTTGGCAGAACATCGCAAGTACTATCGCAATTTCACTGCGCCTTTTATCCTTGCTAGTTTCGGGCTGCAGCCCAATTCAGTCGTCTCCGATGACCGTCAGTACTTTATTCAAGAGGCTAAGTAGAGGAATATGGATGACATTCCGGTTAAGAATCGAATGCTTAGTCTGGGCGAACAGAGTGCCGTATTAAGAACAAAGTAGACAAGAATACCGGCAAAGACACTCGGTCCTCTGCTCTGTACAAATACACTGTACCAAAATGGGAATCGAACGTGTTTGCAATGTTTACACCATTTGCAACGCTAACCCAATCCGTAAAATCACATGGTTGTTGGGAGAACGTTGAGTGGCCCGTCACGTGAGTCACGTGCTCACCCCCTCTACCCCATACTCTCAACGCTCAACATTCCATCTACACCATGCCTCACACTCCTTCATCACCAACTACCAGCACACAATCAAACACAGCGAACAAGATGTCCAAATTATCAAAGACCAACTCGGACATGCACTCCTCGCGCGCCAGTGTGTCTTCGATCACTAGCACCGGGTATAACGCCGTTGCGGCCGCGGCAGAGATGGATCGCAGGGTGTATATCCCCTTGTGTTTCTGCCTGGTTTCGTTTGCGGTTATGGTTTATAACAACTAGACAGCTATATGTTGTTGTTTTTGCTGCCGCTCTTGCTCTTGCTTCTCGGTTTTACGCTTGCTATGCAAACTACGTCAGCCCGCTGGTTATCGTCGCTTTATCTGTTTATCGTATCGACCGAGGATGATTGATAACGCCACCTACCCCTTTCCAACACATCAACAACAAAAAACAACGAACGATATCATCTTGATATCAACCTCGACGATATATAAATAATAACTGCCCCGATCGCACCAGCATCGTTCCTGCTTTTACGATCGATAAATTACGTCTTGCTTGCGTCTGCGACACGGGCATACCCTTCCTTCACCCTTGCATCTGGTCTACATACGCCTTCATACATCCACCTAATGCAACAAGCGGCCTGCCGACAAACAGATGCGTCCCTGGTGGACGTATACACTTGCGTGTACAATTTAATGCCAACGTCAACGACAACGACAACGCCTTCGTCATCCTGCTTCAACCAGGATGGACTGACCTCCAACTTATCCCGCCTAGTACTCTGTACTCGCTAGGATGGGTTGAGGTACCTGCATGCGAGATATGCATGCGTTGCTCTTTTCTTTCTTTTGTTTACTTTTCTCTTTGGATCTCGGATTCGCTGTTACTCTGGACTACTGGTCGGATGGATTGGAGTTTCTCGGTCGCTTTTTTGGTTTAATTTGTCACCTTTGCATAGCTCAACATATTTATACCCCAGGGATATTTATACTTCCCTTGCGACTATCATATCGTCATTTATTGTTACTCGGATTGAAATTGAGACCGTTTATGAATATAATCATTTTATTTATTCACACACACACATACACACTGTATTCTCATCTAATGAACAATTCCTCACAAAAGGATACAGTTACCGCAATGTAACCAATTCCTCAGCACTAGTCGGATGAATAGCAACACAACTGTCAAAATCCTGCTTCGTAGCCCCCATCTTCACCGCAACGCCGAAGCCCTGTAACATCTCCCCCACACCAAGACCAAGGATATGCAGCCCAACAACCTTCTCCTCCGGTCCCGCACATACAATCTTCATCTGCGTGGGGTTCTTGGCCTTCTCCTCGTCGGGCAGCACCGAGTAGAACATGGCGGTGAATTTGGTCTTGTAGACCTTGATTTTGTCGTCGCCGAAGCGCGCGCGGGCTTCGGGCTCTGTGAGGCCGACGGTGCCGACTTCGGGGTGGGAGAAGACGACCGAGGGGATGTTTTCGTAGGAGAGTTTGGAGGATTTGAGCTCGGGGGGGCCGAATAGGCGGCTTCCGAGTTGGCGGCCAGCGGCGATGGCGACTGTTTCATTTTTATTAGTAACTTGTTTATGTTGTTTTTGTGGGAATATGGGAGAGAGACTAACCAGGTGTCAGCTCAGCCTGTCCGGTAACATCACCCAGAGCGTAGACGCCCTCGACAGAGGTGTTCTGGTACTCGTCGACAGTGACATAGCCTGTGTCAGTCAACTTGACGCCGGGAATGTCGAGGTTCAAGTCCTCGACCTCCGGCGCACGACCAACAGCCCAGAGCAACTCGTTGACCTCGATCACAGAGTCATCCATGCACACCAGACGCAGCAGTTTATCCTTGCCCTTTCCGTCCCGCACGAGCTGCACCTCCTTGAAGCCCTCGTGGTTCCGGTGCACATTGATACCAGCAGCAACATACCGATCCGTCATAGTCTGCTGAATCATGGGGTCGAACTTGCGCAGGAAGTTCTCGCCGCGGATGAACATGTGGGTATCCACGCCCACAGCACCAAGGACACCAGCCAACTCAACGGCAATGTATCCAGCGCCCACGACGGCAAACTTGGGAGGGAGCTCCTCCAGCTCGAAGAACCCGTCGCTGGTGATTCCGTGCTCTGCACCCTTGACCTTGGGGATGTTGGGACGGCCGCCGGTAGCGATGAGAATGTGCGGCGCAGTGTACTGCGCCTTGGAGCCGTCTTCGTTGACGACCTCGATGGTCTTGGGCTCGACGAAGCGGGCGCGGCCGTGCACTAGGTCGATGCCCTCGCGGTTCCAGTTGCGCTCGTACATGCCGTTCAGGCGCTGGATCGAGGCGTCGCGGGTGCGCTTGAAGTGGGTGTAGTCGATCTTGATGTCCTTGGGAATATCATAGCCATAGTGTCTGCCGGCGTCGATGGTTTCGTTGATCGAGGCAAAGTTCCAGCACATCTTCTTGGGAACGCATCTGATTACCACGAATATCCCGCATTAGCTCAATATGTCCAAAATGACAAGGGACAGTACACGTACCCCACATTAACACAAGTCCCTCCAGCGCGACCGCTTTCAATAATCAACGTCTTCTTCCCATACCAACCTGCAGCGCGACGGGCACTTCCACTACCACCACTACCACCTCCCAGAACAATATAATCATAGCTCAACTTCTCAGTGGCACCCATTGTGTCCGAGTTTGCGTTTCCACTACTCCGCGCTGCCGAAGTTGACGAAAAATGTCTAGAAAGCGAAGCCAAACGAGGCGCGGTTGCAGATGCAGTCGTCACTTTAGCGTTGGCAGCAGCCACGGTTTGAATCGTGCGTTTCCCGAGCGGTGACAGAGACGTTGACGATCGAGAACGAGCCAGTTGGAAGAATCGAGTCTTTAAAGGCTGGATGGGGAGGGTATGGAGGGAGCGGGAGAGCATAGGGAAGAGAGGATGTCGTTTGACGGACAAAGGACTGATATAATACAGAGAGAGGGTGAGGTGGGAGGGGCTGGCGGGGAAACCGGATGCAGGATGAAAGCTTTCCAATGGCTCGGGTGAAGCACAGCTGTTTCTTTGAGGCTTGTGTTTACCGTGCCAATTGGCTAACTAGAGATTATGCCGATTAATTCGCAAGATTTGCAATGGTAATGCAATTGCTGCTGAGAATAATGAATTTCTTTTCAGGCCACCAAAAAAAAAAAAAAAAAAAACAAAGCACCGTCGTTTAGCTGAAAATGTCCGAGTTACACGTGATATGCGCTTTATAAGCGGCTTATCGATGAGAATATTCCAGGCCTAGCGTACCCCTGGTAGATGGTGGCGAAGAAACAGCATTAATAGTACAGTAAGCATGACTAGCTGAAACACATTGGATCTATTTACACAAGATTCCCAAGGTAGCAACACAGGCGGAGATACAAACAATATCTCCCGTCAATATCTAAAAGAATAAAAACAATGAAAAGGTAATGAGAGCAATTGCCATATCACATTCATGTACAGGATATTCATCACACGTGAAAGAATGCAAGGTTGAAAGATGCAGACCTTCAAAACTGTGGCCCAAAAAAGAAACCACGGATATCATAGATCAGGTGGGAAGGGAGAAGAGGAAGAAAGCGAAATGGAAAAGCAAGAGACACTGAGGTCACAAATCGTCGCCCAATATACAGAACTCGCTTCAAATCACTAAAGAAACTCGAAAAAGAAGATAGACCAATGTATCGGCCACACAAACTGAAAGGAAATGTTTAGAGTGAGAAGTGGGAGGAAATCACGCAGGTTGTTTCAATGCGGCATCTTCCAAAAGCGGGCTTCCAGGGACAGCATCCAATGGAGCGGCATGTAGAGCCGGCTTATCTGGAGACGGTTCTTGCCCAGATGTCAAAACGACGAGCCGCTCGTTTACCCAATCAGCGACTTCTTTGTCTTCAGTCTCCGCCCCGGAGTCTTCAGGGCCCTTGGCGGCTTCGTCTTCGGTAGGAGGTTGCATGAGTGGTGAGAGCCAGGGGTGACGCAAGAGCATGGCGTACGAAGGACGGTTATTAGGGTTCTTATCCAAGCATGCGCGGACAAACGCATGCGCATCCTCAGAATACCCTGTTTCGGGAAGAGTTGGAGCTTCTCCATGGACGATAGCCTGTTAAAAGGTTAGAAAATATATATGAATTTAGGACTCGACAGGGAACCTACGTGTAACTGGCTGAAAATATTGTTAAAAGTCTCGGGAGGATAGGGATAACGGCCAAGGGCACATTCAATTACCGATAACCCTAAGCTCCAGATATCACTCTGGACGCTGTAGGTCCCAGTACTAGTCGTTCCCGACTGCTGCATACCACCACCAGCGATTCGTTCGGGGGCCATGTAACTTTGACACCCAATATTCGTCTTGGCGATACTCGACACCAGGTTACCGCTCACACCGAAATCACAGATCTTGATTTGGCCACGACTGTTGACAAGGATGTTGGTGGGCTTGACATCGCGATGAATGATGTTGTGATCGTCTTTAAGAGTCTTCAATCCCATAATGGTGGAGAGTGTCACCTTGCGAAGGATGTTTTCCGGGACACCCTGTTTGTAGAGTTTATCGATTGAGCCACCGTCCATGAATTCGACACATATATAAACCGCTCCTTCTTGGAAAAACGCGCCGTAAAAGTCAATGATGAAAGGTGAGACGCAACGATGGAGAATGTCTAATTCCATGATGATCTGGGCGAATTTACTCTCGTCCAGTTCCAGTCGGATTTCCTTCATCGCCATGACCACACCGGAGAGGTTATCTTGGGGCTTCAATGCCGGAATGCCATCAGAATTGGAATCGTCGGGGCCTGCGGGACGACTGATAATACCCCCGACACCCGTTCCGGGTTTCCGCATGTGCGGTCGGCTGTGTCGAACCTTGTATACCGTCCCATAGTTTCCTTTGCCCAATTCATCCAAGCGGTCGACCTCATCCAAAGAAATGCTGAAACTATGCCCGGAAGAGAATTCCACGCCACCACCGTGGATGACCGCCTTGTTTTTGAAGTTGAGCGTACCCGTCTTGGTGTCAACAAACTCGGAGTATTTGCTGAACATCGACTCTCCACCGGGGGCAGGTCCGTCGGAGGGTTTCCCTGCCGGAGACCCGTTGGGTCCTGCGGCATCGGAGAGCTTGAGGCCAGGTTTCATCCGCTTGGCAGCTAGGCTGCCTGGCGGCTTGGGGGCATTAGCAGCCGCTGAGCCAGCGACATTCGGAGAAGAAACCCAGTTCTTCGCAATGGGACGGGGTTGCGCGGGCAGGCGACCAGGGAGCGGGCCAGCGACGGGCCCACCCGATGGAGGTGACTGCACACCACCATTAGGCTTGGGGGCTCCGGGGCTGTTGAGAGAAGGAATAGTAGGCGAGGAGGCAGCATGGGGCAAGGACGGAGGGGCACCCTGTCGAGAGAGGGAGAATGCTTTCATTTTGGCGAGAATATCCTGGTTGAGTCCCCCGGACTGCGCCGCACTCATGGACGCTGGGGGACGCGGAGCGGGACCTCGTCGGGCGGCATTAATCTGACCCAAATGCGTCGAAGAGGCGGAAATACCGGCGGTCATATCCTTTGTTGGTCGTAAAGACGGAATGGAAGGCTGGTGGGATTGAGGTGCATTGGCCGAAGGGGTGGCAGCGGGCGAGATATCATCGTCGGTGGTATCGGAGTGGTCACCGTCGGGGAGGGCGACAGGGACGTCCCTGACCGGCTTTTCTTCGGTTTGCATGATGATTAGATGTGTAGGAAGACGGAAATAGCTCATGAAAAGGAAAAAGAACGCTGATTGTTTTTATCGAGCAAGGTTTTGAGAGAATGGTCAGGGGTATTGAATTAGGGATTATCTGACGGAGAAACCCTTCTCAGACTCCAAGTGAAATTGAAGTAGAGTCAGATGTTCTTCCGGTAATGCAAGATTCAACAGAGAATTAAAGAATTAAGGAGGGTTTCAGGTCGAGTTGAGGCCTTGAGAGATTTAAGAGCGAGGCAGAAACGATTCGACGGGGGAAGAGTCGGCGCGGGGCAAAGGCCATATAGCAAGCCAGCAAAGGTCAAGGATAGAACAAAACGACAAACAATAGATCTGTTGGGGCAGAGGGAGTGAATGCACCGGACAGAAAGAAATAGAGACGGAGAATGGAATTGTTAGATCCTTCTTGAGTCTTGTCGAAGGTTGTTGTTTGATTTCAGAGCGAGTGATGCCGTTCTATGAAAAAGAACGAGCCGGATGATGCTTAGTCAGCAACAGACTGGTTTTTCTCGCAGCGGGACACTTGACCAGCCAATTAAATGGTGTAGATCGCACCCCGGAGGCGGGCGGAAGATCCGGTCGTTGATGTGGACGATTTCCACGGATGAGTTCATATCAATCAATATCATGAGTCTCAATAAAATCTTTATGCCTGCACTCGGTGGTGATACGACTACCTGCACAGATCCGACTTCGTTCTAGCGGTCTACAAGTACTTGACATCGCAAGCTATCTACGCAGGAGGCCGAAGCTGCTATCGGCCGTTGATACCCTATCTTCTACATGAAACAACGTCCATCTACTTCGATGGTCATTGCAAATAGAGCGTTAAGAGTACTATGAGGTGAGTACGTAGTCTCTGCCGATCCAAGGTTGCTTTGCGGCAAGGATAAACAAGGTGCCATAATAAACTCATTATACATAAAAAGGCCCGGTAAGTATTCCGGAGTACCCTCAGAACCCTGATATTGTGGTCCATAGAGTGGACTCAGCCACACCACGTTGTGGCTTGATCTCTGAATCACTCGCTCCAATACAACTTCTGATTGGCTTATCGGCTACCTGCGATCACGATGATCTGGAGGGGGCTAAACCGGATATAGCAATCACATTCTGCTCAGTGGCAAAGGCCAAGATTATGCCCAAAGATATTTGTAGAAGGCTTCTTTTGGTGTGATATGGAAATGAACTGCCATATATCCAAATCAAATATCCCATCCATTCTCAAAAGTCAATGGTTTTCTATCAGGCTGTGTTTGCTGTGTTTGCTGTGTTTGGTGGCAAATGAGTAGTATCGTTTATTCCGGGGATGACAGAAACTCAACTCCGGCCAAGGATGGCGTGAAATTATGCCATGGCTATAATTCCTCTTATTGGGTGCCTCTATCCTGGAGTAAGCCAGGCGAATGGCCAGAGATATCAACGGCAAGGATCATGCAGGGCGAGTACTTGTATGTACTTAAATGTATTTTTACGGGCTAAGATTCAAAGGGTACTCTGTTGTACTGGCTGCACTGGTCGGGCATCTTTATCCCATGTTTTGTTTGTTTGTGGTAACTCCAAAGCATCACTTTCAGGAGCGGATCTTGGCTGTCGCCATCCCAGGAAACACAGCCACCATCTCGCATCATGATTGCTTCAGCTGAGGTGTACTCTGTGTACAGCGCAGAGAACTGAGCACTGAAAGAGTCGTACTTTTTAGCCTTTTTTAGAGTTTTATGTTCAGTTTATTGAACCAGAGGTCTTTATATTATAGAATAGTATCCCGCAGTACGGAGTAGTATTATCAATAGAGCGATAGTACGTAGTTTGACTTCCGCTGCTATCACTGTTCCAGAAAATTTCATTAATCTCCGCAGTCGCGTCACCATTTAGACTACTACAGGCCCGCCTCCCATCTTCATCATTATCGACACACTTTCATTTCTTCATCCATTACCTATTTTCTTAAATCACCAACTGCTTCTTTGATTACGCCGCGATTGATGGCCATTTTTAGCGCGCCCCGATCGTTTCAATACGCCAACTCCTTGGTCTCGCGCCAGCTGGTATCCCAGTCCGATACGGGCTTCATCACCCCCAGCCAACTCATCGCCAATGGCCGCCATTCGGGGCATCCCTCTTTCTTTTATTTAGTTTTGCTGGTCTTCGAGGCCGTCCTTGAGGTAGTATGCGTCAGTTTACCGGGTTATTTCGCTGCCAGACAGGGCATGTTTGATGCGGATGCCCAAAAGCTGGTCGCTAATCTCAATGTCACCTTGTTCACCCCTTGTCTGAGTATGTGTCCTATATCTAGTGAGCGAGAGTGAGCAGTAATTGACAGATAAATCTCTTTAGTCTTTACGAAACTCGGATCGCAACTCACAGCGGAGAAGTTGACGGATCTGGCCATCATTCCCTTGATTTTTATCATCCAAACTTTCGTGTCGTACCTATGCGCCTTTGTCGTCTCAAAATGCTTTCGATTCAAGAAGCGTCGGTCCAACTTTGTGACGGCTATGGCAGTAAGTGGTGGAGCTGATAACATTTTATTGGATTGCGGTGATTAAGCTAACGGTTACCCCATATGCCTAGGTTTTCGGCAATTCCAACTCCCTTCCCATCTCCCTCGTTATGTCGCTCTCCCAGACCTTGAAGGGCCTTCATTGGGACCGCATACCGAACGATAATGATGACGAAGTGGCCGCGCGAGGAATCCTCTACCTGCTGATCTTCCAGCAACTGGGTCAGCTCGTTCGATGGAGTTGGGGCTACCACGTCCTGCTCGCTCCTCGTGAACGTTATCTCGAAGAAGCGGAAAGAGAAGCAGGCGCATCAAGAATCGAACAGGGTCAAGAGCGGTACACCGATAACCCCGAGCAGACAGATCCGGATGAGCCCTTGATTCGAAGCCGAAGTCGAAGCTGGAGCCGGAGCCGGAGCGATCTGTCTCGCCGGCATACTAGCATCCAAATCCATAATGACGAAGAGTTCCATTCTGGTGACCAAACTCCCGTGGACTCCTACTCGTACTCGAAGACATCCGATAACGACTCCGGTCACGATGAGGGGAGATTGGGTGATGAAGAACATCCGGATCATTTCCCTCCTCTTATCGCACCGCCGCCGCAAGGCCCGTTCCTCCCTCGTCAGAATACCGAGGGTAATATGCTCTCCTTCCCCAATGTCGAACTCGCACACGGGCAAATACCGCAAAGGGGATGTCTGCAGCAATTCCGAGCTTCTCTTCGTCGGGTTGGCAACGGTATTGCGCACGCTTGGGAAAGACAAGCCGGGGCGGCATTCAGGAAACTCCCGACTGGCCTTCAGAAGGGACTTTTCGGCGTCTGGAACGGAATCCGCAAGTTCGTGCATGGCGCATGGGATTTTATGAACCCTCCCCTGTGGGCAATGCTGGTCTCCATTATAGTGGCCTCGGTTCCGTCTTTGCAGAAGCTCTTCTTTGACGATGGGTCATTTGTGAACAACTCAGTGACGCGTGCAGTTAACCAGAATGGTCAAGTGGCCGTGCCCTTGATTCTGGTCGTGCTGGGAGCCAACCTGGCGCGGAACACACTACCGGAAGAGGCACTGAAAGATTTGGACCACCCCAAGGAGGAGCGCAAGTTGATCATTGCGTCGTTGATCGCGCGCATGTTGCTGCCCACCATTATCATGGCACCGTTACTGGCGCTGCTGGCCAAGTATGTGCCTGTCAGCATCCTGGACGATCCGATCTTCATCATTGTCTGTTTCCTGCTCACGGGAGCACCGTCGGCATTGCAACTGGCTCAGATCTGTCAAATCAACAATGTCTATGTCAGTGCCATGTCAAACTTGCTCTTCCAGAGCTATGTTGTTTGGTAAGACTTTTTTCTGAATCTTTCATTCGTGAGATATACTAACAACGATCAGGATCCTTCCGTCGACTCTTGTCCTGGTCATGTGTGCCATGGAAGTTGTCGAGTGGGCGTCCGCTACTACATGAGTTATGTATTCTTCTGTCGTTCACGATATGATGGTATGGCGTTGGTATCGGGTTGTTCTCTTTCTTTCGCTTTTCTCTGGATGATCATGTATGTACACGTATTATTATCCGATAGTATGGAGTAATTTCCCGGGAGTTGAATCTCGTACACTTTGATGTCAACAAGAAACGAGAAATGGTTCTTTTTTTAACCTGTGCACTGATGCCCAGTGGAGTAAGGTGACTGCTTGATTATATAAACCCCACCTTCTCCTCACTTCGACTTCCACTTCCTGCTGTTCTTCTGACAACTTTGTTAACGCTCGTCGAGTATCTCGGATCAAACCCAAAGCGACATCAAGATCCAGATGATGACCGAAGCCCTTGCAACATGGCTCTGTATAGGAAAACGAAGATGTTGATGCCAGTACACCAATCCAAAGCGACAAATCAGTATGAGAGAGATGGCCATGAAAATGAATCCACCAGCCCGACAACAGAAAAGATGGCCGATTTGTCAACCTGAATTAGCACTTTGTATCAACTCCCAGTGCGACCTTTGTCTTAAGGAGTATATATCCCAAGTCTCAGTACGAGTATTCAACACCAACTGGATGTTGACGAGTCAGTTATGAGGATCCATCTCCGTTGCACTTTATCATTCCACCATGCTTATCTGGAGTTGCTTCATGTCTTATCTCGTCCCGATGCGACATTTCGTATCTGTTTGCCTCCTGTGGTCTCTCGTTGGCCGAATGCGGATATATCACACGCGACAAGACAAACGAGGAGCGGGAAAGCTGAACAAGCAGCTGAACGGTTTTGGTCTGTTTCTTATTTCCACCATCACCACGTGCGAGTTCCTGGCCTGATCTTTGTTGGGAAAAGCTTGCGGCTTTTAAAGTGCGTGGCTTTTGAGCTCAAACCATCCGGTGGCCTTGATCCGTATACGAGCAAAAAAGGAAAAGTCACGAGCATGGTCTGATAAGCACCTGACTTGATTTGAATTGGACTCAAAATTTTTTTTGCCATCTGGAGGCATCACTTTTCTTCAATCTTTCTTATACTCTTCCATCGCGCTATCTGCCTTTGATAGTTGATAATTGATATCTCTATCAAAGGACCCTGAATTGACTTCCCCCCCAAGGTTCCGACCGCTTTCTCTCCGGCGTCCCATAAAAAAAAAAAAAGGGAACCCAGGCACCCCACTTGGTGCTCTTCTTGTGATTCCTATCTTTTCCCTCATTTTGTGATCCTCTCCTCGGTCTGTCTTTGTGTGTCCCAAAAGATTCGCCTTGTGTGCAATTGGGCATCATTTTCTTGTACGGGGACTGGCGATTTGGTTGCGCTGCTTTCGTCCGTGGTTCAATTTGATAGTTGACCTCTGAATTCCTCTGCCTCTACCGGGTGTGGCTCTCGCAATAAAAGACCCTCAATCTAGCGACTCCAGATCCCCGCTGTCATTGCCAGAGATCAAATCATGCCCTCGTTCACCGACCACAACAGGGGGGACACCGGTTCTGAGCTGCCAGGTGGGTTACCATATCGCACTGTTCATTTGGTCGTCTGTTCTGCTGTTGCCTTCTCTTGATTCGGCTCCCCTTTTTGCCTTTTCTGTCTGTGGTTCGGCGGGGACTCGTGTCTCGCATGCTCTCCGTATTACAGTTCATACCGTCCCCGCAGCCATCACGTTTTCGTCACTTTTTTCTTTATTTCGATCCTTTACTGTTTCCCCCCTCTTGAAATGAATTCTGACACAGGTCAAGGTATACAGCCTATCCTGGGTACTGGCCTCGGTACCTGCTCCTCTCCCAAGATTACAATTGACAATGGAAATGGAAGTACGACCATGACTCCGCCGGATGGACACGTTCCCAGAAAACACCGTGCATCGGTGGGAAAGAAGACCACCGCGCGACCGCCGGTATACAATGAGTTCGCGCCAGATGATACGGAGCAGAACGGTGCGAATGATCCTCAGGACACTTTGTTCAGTCAGGTATACGAGTGGCTTCAGCATGAGAAAGCGAAGCAGCGGGGTCATAAGTTGCGGATATCGGGCGACGGGAGTGGGATGGATAGTGCGCTGGCGAGTGATGGAGATGATGACGATGAAGATACCGACGCTCGACCGAGGAGTGCTACTTCCAAGAACAAAACCTTAGCCCTTGAGGGATTGGAGAAAATCCTACTGGAATACACCACTTCTCGATATGATGGCAGCAACACCTCCGTTTCCTCTACGCGACGATTTGGCCGCCGGCGCCAGGGTAAGAAGGGTCTGCGCAGGGCTTCCGCCTCCGAGTCTGATAATCTGGATGTCGAGTACGGTGTGCCTTATGTCGATGCGTCGCTGGATAACTCCAGGACACTCGGGTACAGCGGTGGTGCCGCGGAGGACGAGCAGGATGGCACGGTTGACTCGAAGCGCGCCAAGGAACGAGAGGCCTGGTTGACTTTCAAGACCGAAATTGTCCGTCTGGCTCATACTCTGGGCGTCAAGGGATGGCGGAAGTTCCCTATGGAGTGTGCTGGTGATATTGATGTGGTTCGACTTAGCGGTGCTCTGACCAATGCGGTCTATGTCGTGACACCGCCGGCCAACCTTCCACCTCCTCCTAGGGCGGAAGATGGATCTTATACCCTGGTTCCTAGACGGTCTCCGCAGTAAGTTCCTCACACTTGTCTTCGAGGAATTAGTCTGACGTTTATTTTCTACAGGAAACTCCTCCTTCGTATCTACGGTCCCCAAGTGGAACATCTGATCGACAGAGAAAAAGAATTGCAGATCCTCCGTCGCCTAGGCCGGAAGAATATTGGACCTCGAGTGCTGGGAACTTTCAACAATGGTCGATTCGAGCAATACTTTGAAGCCCGAACCCTCACTCCCGAGGATCTGCGGTATCCAGACACAATGAAGTCGATCGCCAAACGGATGAGAGAATTACACGACGGCATCGAACTGGAGAAAGAGGAACGCGAAGGTGGTCCTATGGTCCTCAGAAATTGGGACAAATGGGTCGACCGCTGCGAACAAGTGATCAGCTGGCTGGACAAAGAGATCCAATCCGACCACAATGATGCAAAAGCCCAGAGTGAATCATGGCGTCGTCGTGGTTTCGTCTGTGGTGTCCCGTGGCCTGTGTTTAGGAGAGCGGTTGACAATTACCGCAAGTGGCTTGAGGATACTTGTGGTGGAGTTGAAGAGATTAAGCGCCAGCTTGTTTTTGCGCATAATGATGTGAGTCTCGTCTGCTTTTTTCTTGATTGGACATGCGCTAATGTTCACAGACGCAATACGGCAACCTCCTCCGTCTAGAGCCCAAGTCCGAATCACCATTGCTCCTCCCCGCAAACGAGCACAAGCAGTTGGTCGTTATCGACTTCGAATATGCATCAGCCAACACCCCCGGCTTCGAATTCGCCAACCACTTCGTAAGTCCCACCCCACCCCCCTCACCACAGAAGCCGACACCTGCTAACATATACCAAGTCCGAATGGTGCTACAACTACATGGACCCCAATTACTCCCACTACTTCGACATAACCCGCTACCCAACCCCCGACCAACAACACAACTTCATCTCCGCCTACGTCTCCCACCGCCCCTTCAACGGCCCCAACCAGTCCACCTCCTCCGTCTCCCCATCAGGAACACCCCAAATGCACGGCTCGACGTCCAACCCGCCAACCTTCAACCTCGACGACCACGACCCCGCCCAGACCCAGAAATACGCAGACGCCGAGAAGGCCGCCGAAGACATCCACGAGGCCGAGGTGCAGTTTTTCATGAGACAGACTCGTCTGTGGCGAGTCATCAACTCCGCGCAATGGGTCGCCTGGGGTGTAGTCCAGGCTAAGGTTCCAGGAATGGAAGAAGGTATCGCAGTAGCCGAGGCTGAAAAGGAAGGTCACGAAAACGGCAACGGAAATGGAACCTCGAATGGCTCTACCGAACACCACCCACAGTCAGAGCACAACAGCGAGGCCAAGGCCCCTGCTTCCGAGGCTGAAGTAGACGCTGATGACTTTGATTACCTTGCGTACGCGCAGGACCGAGCTATGATTTTCTGGGCTGATATGCTTGCATTCGGCCTTGTGAAGGAGGATGAGTTGCCAGGGCACGTGGTGGAGCATGTTAAGACTCGGGTTTTGGAGTATTAGTTGCTTATGTTTATCATGATTGATATTGTTATATTGAGTAATCATTGAAAGGCATGACTGACGACTTTGTTGTTGGCCCGGCGTTACGTTATGTAAATAGCAATGTCATTTATTACTGACTGAGTTATATGCATATGCTTCCATACTGTTTCTACATCAAATAAAACCAAAGTGCTGCACTCCACCTCGTTTCGCGCAGACTAATAACTCTCCCAAAACTGCGCATCAATAGCAACCAGCCGATTAAACAACTGATTCCGCCCCTTCATCCCCGTCAAATGATAACACTGCCCAACCTCCCTCCCACAAACCACCAACCCATCCGCAACCTCCTTGCTCTTCACCGTCAACTCCACAATCAACTTCCCCTTCCACCCGAGGCCCTCCGTCTTCTTCAACTCCCGGATCTCAGTAACAGGGATCTGGAAGAGCACCTTACTATCCTTCTGGTTTTCGATCCGGAGATCATCCAGCGCACCGGAATTCTGGGTAGTGAAGTAGAGCAAGGGCGGTTCTTTTGAGGAGTCGATGACGACTGTTCCGCGCTTGCGTTCGAATTTCGCCTCGAATTTCAGCGGGCCCATGGGGGCTGTTATGAAGCCTTTGCGTTGCAGCATGCCCAACAGGTTTTGAGTGTGTGCGGAGCCGGCGATGGCCATGGCGCGGTCGAGGGCGATGTGGGATTTGATAGCTGTGGAGATTGTGCGGCGGAAGATTTTGAAGAGTTTGGTGAGCCAGCGGCGTTTGCTGGGTTTGGGGGGTTCGAGGGAGTCGGCGGAGGGTTGTTTTTGAAGGGCAGTTGGGGAGTCTTGGCTGGTGCTGTTAATGCTGTTGTTGTCGCTGTTAGTGCCATTGGTGCTACTGGTGATGAGGTTGTTGGATTTCTTGCGGGAGATGGGCCAGGAAGGTTCGATGTTTGAGGAGCCTGGTGGAGGGGGGAGAGGAGAGGAGTTCATTTCGCCGATACGGAGGAGTGTCAAGGTGAGTTGGGCGTTGGTCGGGACTCCTTTCAGAAGTGTTCTAGGATTGATTAGCATGGCAAAACAGAGCAGGCGAGTTAAGAGACATACTTCTGTATATCCAGACTGTCCTTCCAGTTTGGAACCTTGCGGTTCAAAAAGTCCACGGTCCATTCGAATATTGGATCGCCAAAGAATCCGAATCCGATAACAAAGCCGATGCCTTTGACGATAAGATAGCTTGATGTGACGAGCGAGGCCAGACAGATAGATACCAATATTCCTACTAATTGCAAACGAGCTGAGATAGCAAAGAATGGCGGTGTTGGGGAAAAGACGCTGGATAAACCGTTAGTATTATTGATGGTCGTAATTCAAAGGATAACGTACTTGGCAAATCTCTCATAAAGATCTGTGATGTCACTAATAACCCGCATCGTCTGATTCGTGGCCTTGGATACCTTCTTCTTCATGGGCTTTTCGGTCTTGTCTTCTGTCGGGCCACTTTCACCCGGCGCGTCTGCTGTCACTGGAACCACCTCCATCGAACCAGGCATGGATGGCGTCTCAGGATTCTCTTCAGCCAGAGTCTCGGTTGAGCTCTCAGCCACGCCCTGGCCATATTTCCCAGCAGCACCTTCGACAGCAACTGTGGCGACCATGTTGACTAAATTGCTAGCCTCTTGCTCAGCCGCTTCACCTTTGTGTTCCTCCGAAACACCAGTGATGCTATCATGCGATTCATGCTGCCCTGACTTTGTATCGGGTTCAGCCGGTTCGGGGAAAAGCAATGGTCGGACTGGCGAGAATATGATCAAGGCGATGAGGACACTGGCGAGAGCAGGAATAAGGAGATCAACGAGCCACGCGACGAAATAGAACTGCGATATTGTCAGCCTCCACGCTGTTGAATCCCAGATATCGACATACTGCACAAAACATTGCTGTCCGCCTAGGCTCCTTCCACGACCGCAGCCTGCTAATATGATTGAAGAAACTAGAGAATCCTATCACCACCGAAGTATAGAATCGCTCCAGAGTTATCCGCAGCTTTTCTGGGGGATATTTTTCTTCTTCGGCGCGGTTAAGGTCGAGCAGCCTTTGGGGAGCATCTTCCGCAGCTTTCACATAATAGATTTGCTGTGCACGTGCTATATTAGCAATTGATCTGGGTCGCATTGACGAGGCGCAAATAAAACACACCTTGTTGAACCGCCGAATAAGCATCCATAAGTCCTCATTCGACAATCCCTCTGCCAGAGTTTCCTCCAGTGTCCTGGAAGATGCCCGGTACTTGATCTCGGGAGGGTTCGGGACGTTCCTAACATTTGTAGCCAGCGCACTATCGCCTGGCTCTGATCGGACTAAGCCATGGCTGTCTGTTTCGTCCAGGGAGCCTGGTAAATGTTCCTGACTCATCGTGATAGTAAAGGTCCAATTGGAGGAGATGTTTGTTTTGTGTTGGGGATTCGAAAAGGGTCCAGTTTTCAATCATGGGTCATGCCAGTCGATGACATCATACCCCAGGGGTATTGGGGCAGTGAAACGATATCTTTTACCCCGCGTCTTTGGCTGTTTACGCGTGTTTTCATTTCTTTTTGGCAATTTTTGTACGAATGAACAAGCATAATGCATGGAATAATTTGAGCAGGCATTGGATGATGTTCCAGTCAAGCTGAGCTTATGCTGTACCTGGTCGGTCCGGGGAGCTTAACGTGGAGAAGCTGGGTGCGGACCAATCCGAAAGATGCAATTATATCATTCCATTGTCCAGCAGCATCATATTAAAGACGAGACAGCCTCGAAGAATGATCGTAGGCATCAAATAAACCATCCCAGGTCTCAATTGAACAATTGGACTCCAGCCAGACACGTCCGTGGCTCTGTGCTGGGCTTTGGGACAAATGGGCTTCTCCAGTATGACCACGCTAGCACTGCAACATAATATCTAGGTCAGGAACGTCACTGTTCCTTTCAATGGTGCCACATATGGGTCGTGGTATAGAGGACATTTCACCTTCTCTTTCCGAATGTCTCGGCGACAGCGACAACCGTTCAAGACCAAAGAGTTAAGGAGAGTGCAGAGATGTTTCATTGGCGAGTCGGTATTGGTTACTTCCCAAGAGACAGCCAAGGCCCCATCAAACTCTCTCAGTTGCTCAATGGTCGTAGATTCGAAGATATCGAATGCTTCATCGAGGTAGTTTTCATTCTCGGTGCGGCTTGAATTTTGGACAGTGCGGAAACCGACATGAATGATGGGCGCCTTAATCATCTTTTTCGTCCTTACTGGCGAGGTAGTATTGATGATCAATGACGAAGCCTTTGTTGGGTGTCTTATGTCCGCTGGAAGTAGGAATGACCTGGACAGCTTTTCCAGCAGTATTCTGAGAGATGTTTAAGCATCCATTACGACCGATAATACTC
This sequence comes from Aspergillus intermedius, assembly GCA_039880815.1. Taxonomy (NCBI): domain Eukaryota; kingdom Fungi; phylum Ascomycota; class Eurotiomycetes; order Eurotiales; family Aspergillaceae; genus Aspergillus; species Aspergillus intermedius. The sequence continues at coordinate 257,329 of JBDODA010000014.1, read as the reverse complement.
CCAACAATATTACCGGTGCAGTCGCCCGTGTCATAAACATTAACAGTGTATGTGTAGTCTTTGAGATTGTCAATCTTAACTAGAACAGAGGTGGAAACACCTTCATCAAACGCAGTGCAGGTACTTGGTTCAGCAATTCGGTGAATCCCAACCTATGCGCTAGTACAGGGTTCGCCAGTAAACTCAAGCACTTGATATGTCAATAAGCGAAGGAAAGAAGTCTGCGATGATTTTTGGTATAACAATTGCTTGCTGGAAAAGTTGGTCGGGCCAGATTCGCCGGAACTTGTCTGTTGGCGTCCCGGATCAAATAGGACAATCTCCGCTACCCTGTTTGCATGCCCCGTTATCGTTGTTTAAGCGAAATTAATATAAATAGACCATGTGGAGTCTTGGTATACAATACCCATCAGTGGCCAGGATTCGGATTAGACTCGCGAGAATCCACGGTCACGACCGTTGCCAAGTATAAATTATGAGGCCTACGGTGGATCTTCCAACAATTTTTGACAGGCAACATATTGAGTGATTTCTGAGACATTGGAAGCACAGTCCACTTCTTGTTTGATTGTCCGGAGTAGGGCACTTTTGTTCCGGGGCTCCGAGTGGGTTGTAGTTCGGCGAACCCCGCGAACAAGTCGGTGATGTCCTATGAACTCTTGAGTTTTCATAATAATATAATTTAGGGCATCAGAGACGAGGTTCAGGATCAATATTTTGATTAAGGATGCCCCTTTTGCCTTGTTGCTAGGATGCTGGTGAGGGTTATACTCTGTAAAAACTTGTTGTTGCCCCACCCAAAACCAATTTCCGAGCTGTGAGCCCTATGCCGCTATCGCAGGTGGCTAAATACTCCAGCAACACTCACATATGTGCTCAATTGTTATAAAGATATTAATCCGGTAGAAGGTAGGGTGGGTGCTTTAGCGAAGCCGGTTAAATACCGATGAGAACATTCTGGTGAGCTCACGTCTACCATATATAGAAGCCAACGAGAAAGAAGCTATCGCTTAGCACATTCACATGTCATTGAAAGGAAGGTGACTGGTGCCCAGATGAGGTAGACAATCTAACACAGCACGCCCGTCATCCGCGGCGGGTTCGGCTTGGACTCGGTTCCCGACAAACGTGACTTTCCATTTAGCACCTATCTGTCCCCATATTTCCTGACATGTCTTTCAAACAAGCAAGCCCATCAATCCAAACGCACAGACATACTATTTATAGGAGTATAGGAGAAGAAGAAATGAGCCGCATCCTTCTTGAGGCTCATCACGAACAATTCACACACACCGACATAGGGCCAAACTCAAAACGATATCCACAACATTGCCCGGAAGTCCACCTGAAACGAAGTGTAATAAATCCTACACAGCCACAAGCCTCACTATTATCGTTTATCACACTCTGTAGGGTAATTCGATGTCATCTGCCAGAGCCGCAATGCAAGTCAATGCAGTGGAGCAGTGTTAGAGGGTGATACAATGCAGGGCAATGTAAGATCCCCACGATGTATACAATACAATGCGATGCAGTGCCACATAAGAGTGATCCGTCACGGAGTAGGTTGTAAAAGGAGTATCTACTCCGAATTATGTATATTGTAGACCAATGGGTCGGGGCCAACGCATAGTGAATTTTCACTGTAGGGCATGGCAGTGGCGAGATGCATTCTATAGGGATTCCGGAACATAAAGGGTCAATTGGATTGGACCGGAGTTGGGTCACTGCTGATGCATAGCAGACGTACTCTGTACGGAGTAATACGGCATGTAGATGTCGATGTAGTACAGGTAGAGCTTAGCATCTTTTATGTTGCATTATTTATTACTCATGGATAATAGCGCATGCTGACCTCACTTGGAATCGTGAATTACCATGGATAATCGGAGATATAGCAATTCTATATCTTTAGAGTACTGCGACTGGATACAATCGTCATCATAATTTATTCTCCACGGAGCATCCGAGAAACATAGAATGACAGCTGAATGCCCATGGTATCTTTCGCGTCTATCGCTGACGCACGTGCCATGTAGTTTTTCCATGCTACCCCAAGGGTACCGGATCTGGTTAACCCGAATCGGAATTCGGGAACGAGATACAGTGGTCCATGTATCCTGTTCCCAACAGACTGCAGGAAAAAAAACATAAGATGCGTCTAGATTATATTATATGGTAAAACGAAGATAACGTATTTTGTCTAACCGTGGTGTTCTCAATCTAGCGAAGAGCAGTGACCACTCTACATTAGCGCGCGATAACTCAGTAGTACTGAATCAGATTGATGGCCGGATAGTCGCACATCATCCACTTGCCTGATGACCAGGATGCTCATAAGTGGAAACACAGACGAACCGGTAGTCTAGCCTTTGTTAGTAGCATTGTATAGTTCCAGGGCATTTATCAGCAAGACTAAGGCGTTGTGCTGACGCGCTATTAGGCTCAATGCGCTAAATTGGCGTCATGGCATGGAAGGCATTTCGACCATAGCTAGGCATCTAGTTTCAGCATTCCATGGGCAATCTCTATTGATGCCTTTGACTGTTGTAGCATATGAAGACGAAGAAAGTAAATGATTAACCAAGTTCATTAAAGACACCCGTTGCGCTGACGTACAGAGTAGGGTGTAGATCTCAATCATGTGATAGTCCGGTAATGTACAAATACAGTAACTGCCAGGGATACGGCGTAACGAGACCAACCAGATCATCAGGGTTGCCGGATAGCTGGATCGATCAATGCTCCATGCTTTTAAAACGGAATCTTTTCATCACTCTAATGTCACTAGAGCAGTAGCCCAGTTCCCTAACAGGAGAGTATGCATTGGAGATAAGGATGGCTGCTTGCTAAGTGAGACATGAAGACATTAAGATGAACCATGTCGGGATTTTCGTATTCTGTACTGACAAGTGCGGAGAAAACAGCATCCATGGCTCTGATTGGGGGCTTTGGTCCAGGCTTTGAGCGGCGGGACGGCAATCTCCGATGCTACCGTTTTGGGAGATAGGTCTATCTTGTTCCATTTTCCAATAAATAGTTCGGATATATCTACGGCGAGTCATGGACAATGATGCGCGAGGTGGTGAATTGGGTTGTTGTCCCGTGGGTGAGAAGTCATGGACCTTCTAGATATCGCTGCATGCAGCGAATTGTACCGTTTTATGGCACAACGTGGGTGAAAGGGAGGCGAGGTGTCAGAGGGTTTTTTTTTTTTGTTGTTGAGGCTCAGTTTGAGTTGGGCGGGTCTTTGGGGGAAATCCTATCCCTAACCAGATTAAGGCAGAATTTGGTGAGATACGGAGTCAACCGAACTACTCCGTGTGCTTCTGATTCAGTATGCTGTCCGCAAGGTCTTTTCTGAGATTCTTATTTGTTTTTCTCTATGAATGATTGGTAATAATTATGCTGAGTTGTTTACCGATAGTTTTCTTATTGGATAGAATTGAGGAAAATCAGACGAAACGTGTCATCGTCCTGAGGCATTCGACAAGTACTGTACAGAGTACTTTTACAGGGCGTTTCGTATCGTATCGTATCGTAATGCGTAACGAAAATACAGGGCCCCCTACGGAGACATGTCACGGAGGATCTCGGTCTTAATTGGCCCACTTTTGACCCCAGGATCTCTGCTAATATACAAATTCGCCAATCACAAACGTCTGTCTCAGCCGCGATGGACCCGGCCCGCAGCTCCGGGCAGCGACTGAAAAAGAATGGGCAGCTTGACAGGAGCCAAACTTTGGGCAGTGTCCGTTTTGTCTTTGCGGTCAGTCCGTGCTTAAAGATCATGAACCAAACCATACTTCTAAACGATCAGATCACGCGAAGTTTCATTGGATTCTAGCTCTGTTTTGATTTTGTCTCTTTGTATCCCGAAGATATATTCTGAGGATGTAATAATGGTACAGAAGCTGTACACCATCACCGGCGCCTGGGGAAAGTGGGGGTTGGCAAAAGACAAGGATCATGCTGGTCTGCGTTCACCATTAAAGTTGTTCCACTAACCAGGCGATGCATTCGAAACATGGTTGGCTATCCTCGATATTACTATGATCATAATTATTGCCCGGAAGTCTGGAGTCACACATCATCATTATGATCCTTGATCCATTGCTGCCATGAGGAGACAGATGCAGTCTTACTATGCAGGAATGCAGGATGTATGTGCTGTGGTTGATATTTTTACAATAATATACTCACAGCGGCGAAGCCGAGATTCGTCCATTTGGCCAGTGAGCGGTCTGATAATCCCAACAGCAACCATAGCACGGAGACGGAGCACAGAGATCCCGACGACTGTACTTGTAGGGAATGAGTATTATTCCCCGATATGGAATAGCACATGCGGCTCTTACCTCATTGATCAAAAACCAACCACGGTTCACTCGGAGCCGGTGGCTTGGCGCCAATCATGTGCCCACCAGACGGTATGGTATCGTAAATACGGTAACAAGACCCCAGGATGGCAGCTGAAGTGTGAATCAGAACAGCAAGTTATGTTTGGATGAGCAATGGAATGGGCATCAGGGGATATTCTAGACAGTTTATTTGCTTTTTCAAGGAAATGAGACGAATAATAAAAAACACAAAGTTGTGGTTCGACCATATCTTCACCACCCAACTGGATCAGCATCGCTAAAAAGGACGAGGCTGTGGACTTGTTCCCACTGGCCCTTTTCCCTCATTGTCCTCTTAAAAGACTTCTTTTAAGCCGCGAGCCGCAACGGTTGGCGGCCCTCTTCTCTTTTTCTGCAGTCCTTCCTAATAAACTAACACGCCATTTTCTCTTCATTCTTCTCTACCCCTCTGCATCTTTTGTTCCTTTTTCTTTTCATAATCTTACTTCTCTTCCCTGTTCTCTTTGTCTACGGAGTATACTACTATCTTCGACAGGGCGTGTTACTCCACGTGCTTGCTCGTCTAGGGTCTCCGTCGCGCTGGTACTGGTGCATCCTGGCGTTCTCACCCTTATATACCTCTCCTGTATACCGATACCGTCGTCTTCTGAAGTGATTTGCTTCAACATCCTTACGTCTCTTTCTATACATCAATCGATATAGATACCCTCTCGTTTTTGGAACCATCTCCAAAATGGTTGGTCCCCGTGGTGGCCCGTCTCGCAAGAGCCACACCAAGTCTCGTAACGGCTGTAAAACCTGCAAAAGACGACATATTAGATGCGACGAGAGCTTTCCGCAATGGTATGGATTAGTTGCAAATAAAAGCATGATAAGCAGACGCTGACACCGAACTAGTCGCAATTGTACCAAGCATAACTGTCGCTGCGACTACATGGACTCATCCGCTGCCAAAGACGCTGCTTCCAACTCACGCAAGGCCCCTGACCTCCTCATGTCGCCAGAGATCGAGAGCGAAATCGAGAGTTGGCACGTCACCGGTGTGCCTCCCTTCCCGGAACTGCTCCACTGCCCCCAGAATGGGTGGCATGGATTGTCGCGGACGGATTTGCGGTTGATTCATCACATTACGGGTCTCTCGATCGATCTTCACCGGCGCGGATTTAGTAACTGCACGACCTGGGCGCGGTTGATGCCCAAGTGAGTATTTCAAATGTATTGGTTCAGGACCGTGGCTGACTGTCCGACTGCAGCTTCCTCGTGGTTGCGTTGTCGAACGATTATGTGATGAACTCTATACTAGCCCTATCGGCGACTCACCTTGCCTGGATCACCCGAAACAAAGATACCAAGTATCTCGCACACCGTCACCGAGGAACAGCAATCAAGGGACTACACAAGGCTATTGGCACATTCTCGAATGACAACAGCGAGGCAATCCTGGCAGCATCGACTTTGCTGTCGTGGCAGACAACGGAATGGCAGAGTTGGGCATCTCTGCAGAAGGGGATCACTACAGTAAGTGACAATTGTATAACCAGTTTGTTCAGTAGCTAAATGGTATACAGGTCTTGAGCACCATGCATCCGGTCTGGAAGCAAAAGTCCGAGATAGCTCAGTTTCTGGAGAGCCAGAGGTATCTAGGATGCACCAACTCCCGAACCATGTCCGGATTCCAATTTCAGGAGAAGAACCTGGTCAGTGTCGACAATACCATCACGGCCCTCGAGAATGCACAAGAACAAGTTTTGCACAGTCACCAAGAGCACTACTGTCGAATTGGGGAACTGTTGGATTTCCTGCGCCACTTCCGTAAGGATCTTCCGAAACAGACTCCTCAAGAAGCTTTCGAATGCGTTCAGCCCTTGCGACAATGGCTGTTCTGGCTGCCTCCTGCCATGCTCCGGGGCGGAGAATCCGATATCAGCGCGCTCGCCATTCTTTCCCAATTCTTTGCTACCGCAGTCACCTTGGATGCAGTTTTTCCTGACTTGGGCGGCGCGTACTTGGGGCCTCTCTCAATGGGGCCCATCGAAGACATCTACCGGATCATCGTTGCTCGTAACACGACAGATCCGTTTAACCCAGAACTACAACTAGCCCTCACCTTGATGGACCTCCCACAGCAAGCAGTTACTCAATACAAAAACAGCTTGTATTTGTCGCCGCGATCCTCCATTGATTATACCTCTCCATCACCACCCAGTCCTTATGCCCCAGTCCAAGACTTCCAGGCGGCTTCTTCATCTTCTCCCTCTACCTCACCCTCATTTACGCCGTACACTCCCCCCCTCCACTCGCCCCCAGAAGTGGGCGTTGCAACCTCTCCATTCGAGTTTGTCGATTACATGACTGCGCCCACGCAGGCATTGTACCCACCGTCACCGGGCTTACTCTCGGAATCCTGCGAGGGCGTGTGTGATTTCTCATCAGCCTATCCCGATGACGTCCTCTGCAGCGGCGGTCTCTCTCGAACAAACGACACTCTGGGAATGATTTTTGGATACTATCCTCCACCAGAGACTAGTCGGGATTTGCTTGCGCCCGAGTCTAACTGGGCATGAAGCGCAATTTATATTTCTCTTTCCGACATTTTACTTACGAGCAATGCTTCACTTCTGATACCCTTATTATTCATTATATTGATTTGACTATATCTGATTTATTCATCTGCTTGAGTGGCCGGTGTTAATTTTGCATGCAACTTACTGGGACGGATTCGTGCTTATTCTTGTTTGGATATGATACCACGGGGCCAATTAACGAGGAAACATATTATCCTGCTATGGGCGCATGGGAATGATGAACATACTCTATTCTGCATACTTTTACTATATTTATCCAGCCTTTTAATGGATTGACTTTTCATCTTGAGGAATGTCCATTTACACTACCAAGGAACGTAAGCTAAGCTTTTGGGTCGCTCGTTATATATAGACTTGCCTTTTTAAATTCTAACCTCGTATAAAACGGTCAAACTCAAAGCGTACGTTGAATCGGGATAATCCTGACAACCAAACTATCTATCCAGCCCTATGCATACTCAGATCTTGTAGTACAACTTTGTACAGTACGAAGGCTCGTACCCCACAATGACATAACTGAGCACGTGATAACAACCACCTTGTTTGCATCATTGTCAAACAATTATCGGCGGGCGGTGACATCGTTTGTTTCTGCTTTCCTCTGTCCACTGCTCAGATTCTACGCCAGATCTTCTCAAATCTTGATAACCTTGTTGCTAGCGGCTCCGACTAAGATTTTTGTACTGCGTTACAAACCTAGATTGTCTACAAGACACAGCAGAACGACACCATGGCTGACGGTGGTGGATGGAGCACGATTGAGTCCGATGAGGTACTCTCCTCCTGTCTTTGGATTGACTGAAGCTAACAGTGACCTCGCAGGGCGTCTTCACATCCCTCATCGAGAACCTAGGCGTCAAAGGCGCTCAATTCGAAGAACTCATCTCCCTAGATGCAGATACCATTCGTGCCTTGAGGTACCTACCTGCCTCCTCCCCCTCCCCTCAAAGGGCCATTTGCTACGCTCCGCTCCGCAAACAAGAACTCAAGGTTAACAAAGCAGCCCCGTCTACGGCGTCATCTTCCTCTTCAAATGGCTCCGCGAAACCACCACCCCTGCAAACCCCACAACCCCCCAAGACGGCACCTACACAACAACCCCACCAGAAAACCTCTTCTTCGCCGCCCAAACCATCCAGAACGCCTGCGGCACCCAGGCCATCCTCTCCATCATCCTGAACCAAGACACCCCCGCCGCCCACAACAACCAACAACCGATAAACATCGGCCCGGAGCTACAATCCTTCAAGGACTTTACGACAGGCTTCCCAGCTGACCTACGCGGCGAAGCACTCTCGAACTCCGAGGCTATTCGCACCGCGCATAATGCGTTCGCCAAGGCATCGCCGTTCGTCGACGAGACTGCCAGACCGCAGGACGAGGAGGAAGGCGGGGATGTGTATCATTTCATTGCGTACACGCCTGTGGACGGGGTGTTGTATGAGCTTGACGGGCTGCAGCCGTATCCGATTAGCCACGGCGAGTGCGGTGATGATACGTTCCCCGAGAAGGTGATTGAGGTTTTGCAAAGGCGCGTTGCACGGTATCCCGAAGGGGAAACGAGGTTTAATCTTATGGCTGTTACGCGGGATTTGCGGATGCAGGCGCAGGAGACGGGGGATGCGGAGTTGATGGAGCGGGAGGAGAGGAAGAGGCGGGGGTGGGCTTGGGAGAATACGTTGCGGCGGTCAAATTTTGTGGGGTTTATTGGGGAGGTGCTTAAGGGGGTTGTCGGGACGAAGGAGGCGCAGGGGCCGGAGGCGTATAATGAGTGGGTTGAGAAGGCGAAGTTGGATACGCAGAGGAAGTTGGCGAGGCGTTAGTTCGTGTACAGTATCTGTTATGCATACCCAGGTCTTTTCATGTCTAGAGTAGTCACTTATGTCGGCAATGCTACAGTAGCTCGATTATTCAGAATGTCTTCAAATGTAGACGAGCTACTCTGTACACGGAGCCTATCTAACTATTAGCTAGTCTATCTAAGTACCAATTATAAACAGCAAGGTAGTACAATCCATTAATCCCCAATTCATAATGCATCCACTGTTACCACAGCTCCCTAGGTTATACGGCGTACAACCACTCTTTATTTCTTCAAGATATACCCTATACCCTAGGTGCATCCATCATCTATGCAGACGCCATAGCAATCAATAGCAATTAAGCAAGCATGCTTTTTTTTTGCAAACATAATAAGAGAAAGAAGAAAGTGAATAAAAGCAATACACGCCAGGTTCATGAAGTAAATAGATAATAGAAAAGAAAAGGAATCATAACAGAAAACATAGACAAGAAGAGATTTTCAAGTATTCACTCCATTCACGACTGATTCTGGAAAGAAGCTCGGAATAAAGGAAATAAATGCAATGAAAGAAGCGCCTTTCGCCACGGGATGTTGGAAACCGATGAACATCTAAATATGGTATACAGTACGAAGTTTTTGAACAGCAGGGGGCGAAAGTTGCGAGAGGAACGAGTCGAAGTTGGGTATCATGTTTTTGTAGCCTTGCAGGACCTATTTGTTACTTAATTAGCAAATGTCCGGTGTACGTTAGATAATAGGGAGGTAGGTTACCTGTTGGAACGAGGTCAAAATGTCACGGTAATCTTCTTGGTTAAGCGTCTTGGTAGGGAACGAGGCAATGGCCTGGAAATAATCCCCAAGACAAGACTCCATCGCCTGCGGGTTCTTCATGACCGCCTGGTTGAAGCCCAAGAAGGCAGATGCCTTTTCGCGAGTAAAGTCGATCTTGGCCATCGATTTTAAGTACGGACCCGCGTACTCCCCGAGTCGCGGGGCGAGCTGGTCTGAGCAGCAGATTCCCAATCGTCCAAGGGCCATTGCAGCGTTCTCGTTAACCGAGTCGATGATCTCTTCGTTGGAGATGATCACGAGCAGTCCTTGGTACAGCTTATCGGCGTACGGCGACAAAGGTGCCTTTTCGTTGACTGCGATTTCACCGCAGGACCAGCAGGCGTTGTTCAGCACGCTGAAACCGGTGTGGCGGTCGTCATCCTTGATCAGGTCAAGATCCAATTGCTTGATCAAGATGGGCATGACGTTCGGAATGAACTGCTCGAGTTGTGGGAAGATGTTGATCGCACAATCACCCAACAGTGCATACGACGACTGGCGAACCTCGTAGTTGGGGTCCTCTAGACAGAAGCAGAGGAGGTCGAAGAACCGCGGCTGTGAGTTCCCAACCAATTCGCTGCTCTTCTGAGGATCGATAGCCTGGATGATAGCACTCAGGAGATCCAAACTGGTAACCAAGAAGTCCTTGTCGGGCTCGTCAATGGCTTGGTTGTTAACCGATGCCACGTACTCCTGTAGGTTCTCGTAGATGATCTTGATGCACCTCTGGAAAAGCGGGGGCGCAAACGGCGCAAAAGCATCACCGTACGCGCCAGCAATGTACCCAAGACACTCCAGCAATGGGAAGAGTTCCCGAGACAGATCTGAAACCTTGTTGTAGCGATCGATAAGAGCAGGCATGAGGATGTCCACAAGGTTAGGCTTAGCCAACTCTCCCATAACGCACTCTGCCAACGTCTGGACACAGTCGTAGAGAATGTACATGTTGCGATACTTGTACTTTCCGAAGCACTGCACGAATTGTCGGAGGATAGGTTCACAGTAGGGAATTAGATTGGCATCCGACTTCTCTTCGAGACTGGCAAATGCAGAGGCAGCTGCCTCCTGCACCTTCTTGTTGTTGTCAAGCATCCTGCGCAGGATTCCTTCCATCATGGGCTCAAAGAATTGGGCCCTCTGCGAAGGGTCTTCCAGGTGCGATGCCCACTCAGAGTACCGTCCAAGACACCAGCAAGTAATCTGTCGCACCACAGGCTGCGCGTCTTCGAGCAACGAAATGAGGTAGGGAACGAGTTCCGGGAGGTGTGGTGTAACTGCATCGCTACAACCATCCGCAACCGCACCAAGGGTTAAGACAGCAGCTTCGCGGTGAGGCCATTGTTCGTGACGGAGGGTCTCTTTCAGATAAGGTAGGATGACCTCGAAGATGGGCTCGTGGTAGACGTTCGAGAAAACATCCAGCGCAGCAGCAGAGCACTTTCTCAACGTCCATTCGTCTTCTGGGTCATCACCAAATTCAGACTCCTCGATCTCTCCATCGCTCAGGTCGTCATCGTCGTCGTCCTCGGGGGCATTGCCATTTTCCTGCCCATCCGGTTGCTTCGAAGGGTCCAACCTGGAAGCTTTCGACTTGGCAAACTGAGGTCTGATTTCCTCCTCGCGATCTTCAACATCGGCATCGTCTGCTTCACCCATCAACCGAATCACCTCATCTTCGTCATACACCATGCTCTCCAGGAGAACGGGGACAATTCGAGGCATATGTGGTGCCAAGGGTTGCTGCAGTCTCGCCTGCTCACCAGCGACCAGCCAGAACTCGGCTGCATCAAGGGCAAGCTCTGGATCCTCCTGGTTGCGTTGCTGCAAGATGATGTAGCTGACCAAGCCTTCCATGTGGGGTATCAATTTCTCCGGAGCAAAGTCCACGAGCTGCGCAAAGGTCTGGCACACAGTGCGCCGCACGTCTGTGCTGGTGTCGTTGGCTAGCTGGAACAGCTGCGAGAGAAAGAGGTCCATCGAAGAGATCAGGGCTTGAGGTCGGTGCGGAAGGAAAATGTGGATAGTACCCAGCGCCATGGCTCGGACCTTGGGGCTTTCATTCGACGTAAATTCCATGAGTTTAGGAAGGATCACGTCCAGCGGACGCTGTCCAGCATAGTCCCTGTCGAGGATCTTGTGGTTGTCCTCACAGACCTTGGCGAGAGCTGACATGGCGGCCTCCTGGGTCACAAGTGGAACGTCTCTCGAACGATTGTCCATGAGTGCCAATAGCTCTTGCAGTACTTCCGGCCATGCGAGCAGCCCCGCCTGCTGGAGCAGCTCCGTGATGATGCTACCCGCCGAAGCGCGCACTTGCTGGTCGTTGTCGCGGAGCCCGATAAGAGTGGCGGAACGGATATATGGCATGCTTTGTTGAGAAATTGTGTGGTATGCCATTCGGATTTTCGTTTTGACGTTCATTGCGGCGGCAACCCGTACCGTGTTGCATGTTTTTTCATCCATGCCGAGCGACGAAGGGTCTTGCGGGGTGCAGAACAGGAATGTGAGGTAGTTGACATAGTCGGGAGAGGAAGTCGCTTGCACTAGCATCTATACGAACGAGAATACAAATTAGTCCACATAATTCTTCTCCAAACGTTTACGGTCCACGGGCAGTGGTGAGGGACCGGTGAAGCAATGCGCGAGCACGGAGGTTGGGAGAAAAACTCACCTGTTCGGCCTGCTTCTGAGCTGCCTTGTTATAGGGGTTCAAGGAATCCCTCAGACAGCAGGCAAGCTGCCTCAATGGCTCTGGTTGTGGTTGCCACTCCATTGTTTGGCGTTGTAGAGAGGGTGTTGGTGGTCGACAAAAAAAAAAGTTAAAAAAGTTGAAATTGTGTGTACGACAAGAAACCCCGCGGTCAACGGTTTCCAAGACGTGAATGTCGCCAAAAAGTAGAGCTGTCAAGTCGCGACAGAGGAAAATAAAAAGCGAGGATTCAAAGTATATAATCGCCCCCAGACCGCAGGTTCAGAGGACTTCAGAGTGGCTCGCGAAAGGAACGGATGAAACGTAGAGGGGAGGTTAGAACGGACGGCCACAGATGCCAACAACGTCGGATTCTCCAGGATTGACGGCGGTCACTAGTGTGGAGGAGGACAAACAATTAAAGAATAGGTAAATTGGATGGTGAAAAGGGGAGCTTCGGGAGAACCGACAGCAAAACGCCCTATAGAGAAAAGAGGTGGGGGTGAAGAGGAGGAGAGCGAACAGGAGGAGGGAGTGCAAAAGAGGAGCGAGTGAAGAGGAGAGCCACTACTAAAGATTACGGTGAGGGGTGTATGTACGGTAACCTGTACCAAAAGCCTTGAATTGGAGTCTCCCCAAGCTTGGGAGTTTATAGTTGTCAGAAGAAAAAAAGAAGAAGCGACGATTCTACTGTATTTCTGCCATTCTGTATCAGCCCGTCAAGGATCCTCATATTTGTTTGGGATGGCTGTTCTGTAGTGCGTAGCCTGTCTGTATGCCCGATACACTGAGCATTAGCGGCGCATCACGCCCCTGGCAGCTCCATACATCCACGCATTGTTTATTTTCTGATTGTTACTTAATACGAGTAATGGAGTTGAAGCTTTTGTTTTTATTTCCCTTTTTTCTACTCCGTACTGTCTGGTCTCTCCAAGTATTGTAAATGTAATATTCAAGAATGAATAAGTTTCTGAATCACTAAATTATGACTAATCACAAGCCTGGCGTTAGTGGTGTAGCGGCTAGCATTGGTGCCTTCCAAGCACTAGATCTGGGTTCGACTCCCAGCTAACGCATAAATTTTTTGGACGGGGATCCGTACAATTTTTTGACTTTTCTATTCGATGTTCCTAGGCTTGTCTTCGTCGTCATTTTGATGAAATAAAATAATTTCTTTGTATTACTAACATTTCCTTTTTAAATGCTTTGTTCTCGAACGAGGCAGAACCCGGCACCTAGTATACATCTCTCCCGCCGCATTTGCGAGCGTGTATGGAGTATAGGGCTCACAATGTTCGACCGAGACGTACTTGAGCTAAAGCCCTAGCTCAAATAATCATTATGAACAAGGCGTGGATGAAAGTCGAGTGAATTTCTAGCTTACTCGTTTCCTTTCATCATAGATTGGATGACGAGTGGCCCAATTCTCATCTTTTCTCAATTCAATTTATTCAACTACTCAATTTCTAGCTGACACTACATCTCCATCGGAACATGGAATCGAAACATAAGTATCCTCTTCCATACAATTGGGATCTAGATCTCGCATCATATTGCTTGAATAACTGACTACCTCGGAGCACAGCTTGCATTGCACATTCAGATCGGTCAAGGGATCACAAAACATGTCAAACAACGAGTCAAGCATGAGTTGAATACATTGCCGTAAATATGACCCTAGACAACACAGGGGAGGCTGGATTCAGCAAGATGAAAGTGTGGAAACCTAATTGTCCCGACACTTGCTGTATTTGCACACAAAAATACAATTCTGGCCACAATAAATCAGCAACAATTGCTGGCACTTGACACTGCAGGAAAGTTTGCAGTATTTAAAAAGACAGTTCAGATATTGCTCCTACCATCTTGCCCAGTTTGTCACAAGCAAACAGCATGAGCAGCTGGTATCTCAAGTGAAAAACTTGGGCCTAATGCAATCTGTGGTCTGTGGTATGGCCCTTGCTGTTGAGCAGCTCAAACAGCAATGAAATTCCCCAATAATAAATAGCTCAGCCGAGAACATGAACGATAACATTATGATTTATGATAGCACCTCCCGAATCAGAGGTTGGATTTGCTTGCTTTCTTGCAAATGTCATGGAATTTGGTTTGTATCCAGCCCATCACTATCACCATTGCTGAACCTGGGCTATAAGGGACCGGAAGCGGGTGTGTTGGGAAAACTGACGAATTCTAAAATGACAAGTCACAACGGTAGGGCTCACAGCGCATGAGCAACAAGTCTACTCTAAAAATATATCGATATCTTCACGGGTTGTCCACAGTAAGCTTGCAGTTGCATCCAACAACCGTTGATCTTGCCCGGCTTTGATCTAACACCGTATGGATTGAATGCTAATCTGATTCCTGGTTGAATTTGCGCTTGTATACGCTGACAGGCGGAGTGTACAACTCCCTGTCATCGACAAAGCATTCAAAAGCTATGGTTGTCTCATGGTATTCTCCTTGATCCTTTGTTCGTCTATGTTCAGTCCGAATTTATCAAGACTTCGGAACGTAAAATACTGATAATAGAGCTTGCACAACATGAGTAGCAATTATATCCCACTTGCACGTCCATACCGAAGCAAGCAGACAATTTCAGGTGTCTGAATGGCTATCATAATCAGCTCACCTGACATTTTAGGGATTTTCAGCAACCCATAAAAGCCTGACGCTGCTGAGAGACAGCCGATTTTATACCCAATATGGCTGCAGGCAGCTGACAGCCATGCACATGGCCCATCAATCTTGCCTGATTTTGATACGATATGATTATGGGCAATTGGCCAAAAGACGAGTGTGTTAAGTTTGTCTGAACGAAGTTCTCGTCGCCCATAACTTCTTTTCTGCATATTTTCCAGTGTGGATGTCAGAATCATATGTCATGGCTTGATATTAGTATGGAATAGGGCAGAATATCAGCTGTCAAAAAGAACTAGATTCTTCAAGACGTTGGAACCTTGCAGGTTTTCTCGGTTGCTACCGGAACCTTACTTTGCGCTTTTTGTGCAAGCTTCTCTTAAACAAGCTACGGCTTGAGATACTTCTTCGATACATTCTAATATCATCTCTGCAGCACATGGGTTGCTTGACCGCAATGAGAGTCGCAAAGCAAAGAAATAAAAAAAAATAAAAAAGTAATGCGTTAGCTGGGAGTCGAACCCAGATCTAGTGCTTGGAAGGCACCAATGCTAGCCGCTACACCACTAACGCGCTGTGATGTTATTCTCTCCGCATTAATAATTTATCACTATTAAGCTCATGCGCACTCGCAATCATCCGAATAAATCCAAGAGTCCAACAAGATGAAAGTACCACACTGGTTATCCAAGAAGACAAATGGTATATACAATTTCCTAAATAATTTGATAATCCAAGACAACCAAGGCCAGGACCAACAAGTTAAACGAATAATGCACCTAAGCCCAAACGAACTTCTTCAAGTCGTAAATCAAATGCTCTAGAATCCCTGTCCGCTTTTTCGCTTCTTCCAATGAGACAATATCTGTTTTCTCGACTAGCTGCCGTTCTTCTCCTTTTTCCTTCTGTTTCTGTTGTTGATCACTAGGTTTCCTAGCTCCCGTAGCGCGCTCGATCTCCTCACAGATACACCGTACCCAGTCAATTTCGGTAACAGTCGCGGAGCCCCGTCTCGTGGCTATACTCTCCGTCACGGAATTATGGAGCGGGAGGGCTTTGAATGACAAAAAGCGGGTGGCTGCCTGTTTGTTGCCCGTAAACCAGGACGCTATGTCCCATTCTTCATTACCAGTTGCAGCGGCGGTAGGAGGTGGTTCGACTGTACTTGGATCAACCTGAGTCTGGACAGTTCTGGTGTTCACGCGGCGGATATTCGCACTATTGTCTGCCTCACGAAAGACGATTACCAGACCGACATTGCTGTGCTCGTCGACTTGGCTATCTGTCAGGACGGAGGTGATATACGTGCCGTAGTTGATGCGGGATATCGACTCTAGGTCGATCCGCTCGAATGAAGTTACTTTGTCCGTGTCCCAGTCGAAACGACAGTTGTAGACCGCTGCATCAGTGAGAAGCATGACTGATTCTTCAAACGGCAGTGTCCGTAGTGTATTCGGTTGTCGGGGTGTGAGCATCGTCCACCCACCGAGGAACTCCTCGGTTTGTTCGCTAATAACGATCTTGCAGCTTGTGTCGATGGCGTTCTGGCGCAGTTTCTGCATTGAGATACCTGGGTCTGCGGTTTGCATTTCCATGGCGAATTCGGGGAAGACCTGCGTGGACACATTGCCCAGAAGGTAGTCGATGCAGGCTTGCGAGAAGTAGTCGTTGACGATGTTGTTGAAGTATCGGGATAGGGTCAGGCCGAGGTCGTTTAGTGCACCACGGTAATCCCGCTTCCGGGTCCGTGTATAATCACCCTTCAAGGCTGCGGTGGACGAGTATTGCTTTGAGATGGCATCTCCGTTGTCTGCCCAGAGTGTATTGAACCATTGCGATGCTGAGTTACCACCCAGATCCACGTCGATGCCTTCTCTCTTCAGTTGATGCTCTAGTGCCCATTGGCCAAAGGCAGATTGCGCAACGCCCGTACGATCAAGACAGTCCATGCAATTCGTCCGAATAATGCCTGCCTGCCCCTGGCGGATCTGGTTATCCTGGACAACAGCATAACCGAACTCATCCAGGGTCGTGTTCAGTCGTTGTACAAGACGGCTCACGTTCTCAAACTTCATTCCACGGCATTCATTGTGGAAATCAAACCACTCCAGCCCAAGTGGCGTACCGTCAATTCCTCCAGACTCGTTCAAAGACTGGGTATATTTCTCATATTGCTCGCCGACCTTCAACTCGCCTGCCTGCTTATCAATAAGGGAAACCGCCTGTACCTTGCCATATCGTCGACTCATATCACGGAAATGCCTCTCGAAAGCGACCTGATTTGTTTGTGTTGAGTGATGAAGGACAGGCACCGGTTTGAACGCATACGGCGACTGAGAAAAGTAAAGCGGGATAGATCCGCGGACCTGAAGATATGTATAGACATTCCTGGAAGCATCCCAATCAGGAACAGAGAGGATCTGCTCGGTCTCCACGGTATTGGCAGTATTTCCGTCGTCATCAACACCACGGCGTAGATACCGCAGACCAGGCCGTTTGGTTGATCGTCGAGAAATCAGAGTTAGGAGGAAATCCCGCTTATGGGCGTCAGGCTCTAGCTCTTTAGTTTCGTCCTTGTTGCCCAAGATCTGACCTTCCGTGTGTTCTATCCCTTTCTCTGTTTCCGGAGATGGGGACTCGTTGGCCGCTACTGTGAATTCTCGCTGGCCGACAAATCCCTGCACTAACGGCAAGACATAGCTATGGGCGTCAATTTCGATGAATGGGGAGATGAGATGTTTATTCCAAAAGTACTGTAGCCTAGGTATCAGCTTTTATCATAGCTACAAACGAGGTATGTGGACCGATGCCACTTACCAATGAATCCACAACGGTGTGCAACGGACGATGACTATTGCGTGGCTCCTGGGCCCCAATATGTCGCGTAATATCATAATCATACGAGAAGAAAAAGTTCTGCGAAGAAGCAAACAACAGCTTCACATAACGGAGCAACTTGGGCAGCAACTCAATTGTATGGTCAGACGATGCCGGCACTCCGGCCTCTGGCAATGGTATTTGCTCCTTTTCAACCAAAACATTCTCTTCGGATTTCGCTTCTCTGCCGACCACAGATTGGCTCTCAGGAGCTTCCTTGACAGAATGACTGCCTTTCCCCAGTAACATCTCTGTTGTATCCTGGTCCACCGTCCCAAACCCGGGTAATCCCAAAGTCTTCCTAGATAACCAACTTGCCGCGAATCGACCAAACCGCACGTTCTTGCCCAGCACATCTTCCGCGATACTGGTAATACTCCGACCTCGTGCATGAGATGACGACCCCGCGGTATGACGAGAATCCAAGTCCGGCACCGTGCTGCTAATATCCGTCTCACCTGCGTCCGTGTCGGTGTCTGCTATACTGCTGCCATCATCGTCATCGTCGGTCTCGAGTTCACTAGCTCCATCCTTCAAAAGGTGTTCCTTCGCTTGGGCAATGGCACGGATAGCATCTGCGCGCGACGATGTGGGAATCAGGGCGATATTGGTAACGGCGTAGATCGGGTTCCCTTGTATCTGGGCAACTTGTCGCCGTTGAGTGATCGGGATGAGGAACGAGTACGGTGCAATGGATAGGAGGCCTATTCAATTCCAAGCGTTAGAATCAAATAAATTTGTCAATTGGCCCACTGAGAAAAGTAAAAGCCGCATACCAACTAATCCATACGCCTCCAACCCAGCATCCTGCTGCTTCTCCTCAATCTCATCCGACAACGCCGATGCCGGACATGAGGAGATCTTGCTCGTCTTGTACTCGATGCGGATCGATGACGAGTCATTATTGCCGCCGTTGTGTCGCGAGCCATTCCCGTACGACTGGAGAATGAGGCCGTCTACGGCCGCGAAGATGAGTAGTTTCCGGATCAAGCCCGGCATATCGAATCCGGAGGTGGGGAGAGAGGCTTCGAGGCAGGGGATCTTCTTGCTTTCTTTCGGCCTTTCTGTTCCGTTAACCTGCACAGTTGAGAAACGTCAGTAGAAATTGCAGTATCATGCACTGCATAGCTGTCGCGGATAGAAGTGCGTGGTGTGTTAGTAACGACATGATTACTCCTGGTGCCTCCGTTGGCATCTCCGACATCATAGCTGGCGGGCCGAGAGTTGCGCCGCGGAGAGAACGACCGATAAGACCCCCTACGACTATTGGAGACTATTGCCTCGAAGCAGACAAAAATGTCTACACAAAAGATCTATTCGAAGGTTTTGAAGTCTCTAGTACATATATACAAAGCGGATTTTTGTGTCTCAGGCATTGCGCGTCGCAAATAGTTGTCACCCGGTCAAGGGTGCAACGATAAAATCGGAATCCAAAACCACGCCCAAAATCATTCATGACATCTCTTGCTCCTATCCCATTCATTCCAAGTAGAAATACAGTTGCATCCAAAAAAAAAAAAAAAAAAAAGTCAAATGCGAAGAGGTAAAGAAAGGGAACAAACGGAATACCCCGAAGGAAGGAAAAGCGGGAAAAAGCATCAATAAACTGGATTTTATCGTAAGGCGGAAAGATAGAGGTGGTGAATCATAGGGAATAATGAGAAAAGAAAATTCGTATCGTCACTAGCTCTGGGCCAATTTGCCTGTTCGCCCGTTATCCTGGCTTCGCTTGTAGGTTGGGCCTGGCTCCCCATCGCTCTCCTCGGCCAAGTCGGCTAAACCATAAGCCTGATTCTCGACATCGTACGAGCTCATGAGACCTTCTCGATCCCCATGGCCGTTAGCAAAGGCGGCGAGGCTGGACGAGCTGCGTCGATGAGGTTCGTTGCTGCGGCGGGATTGCATGGAGCGTCGGGTCTGAAAGCTCGCAATCGCATCGGTGGGGACGGCCTCGTCATCAACTTTGTTAAGCAAGTGCCGCCCGTCGGGGTCATGTCTTGAGAGGTTCAGAAGGTAGACACCGGAGAAGATGATCAGGAATCCACAGAGCAGGGAGATGGTGTTCACGGCATCTGTGGTGTTGAATCCTTTGAATAGAATAAACGAGGCGCACAGCGTGGCGGTAGTAAACGTTACGTAGTACAGAGGGTTGACGCTGTGGTGCAAAACGTTAGCATTTCCCGCCTTCCTGTCAGCTTTTCTTTGTTTTGCTTACATCGATGTAGAGAACTGGTTCAATGCCTTGTTGAAATAGTTCATCTGCGTCAGAATGCAGAATCCAGTGACGATGGCAAAGACATAGGTCGAGGGCTGAGTGAATTGGTTGTGGCCTCCCAATGTGAGTTTCAAGGCAATACCAAAGGCCTTGACAGACATGACCGAGACAGAACCAACAGTCGAGCAGATCGAGATGTAAATGAGCGGGTTCTTCTTTCCGTACAACGGTCCTACTCGGTAAATCATGACGGTCGAGAAGATGGCCACCGCAAGGCAATAAGAAAGGAATCCTAGGGGGAAAGTGTCAACGGCGTTCTTTTGCAATGCGCTCGTTGGAACTAAGGAGCATACCTGGCTGAAGAGCATAGTGGAGGATCTCGTCAATTCTCTCGACAGGCTTGTCCGGAGGCGCATGGAGAACGATCACGACTGATCCAAGCAAACACATTGCGCAACCCAGCTTGCCTAATGTACCCAACCTCTCCTGGAGGAAATACGAACCGAGGACGGCCCTATCGTACAAACGACATTAGCACCTAAGATCCCTGCAGCAGCATCCGCAATGCGTAGTCCTTACCCGATCAAAACACTCAGAGCACCCAGCGGTGTAACAAGGATCGCGGGGGCGAAGGCATAAGCGGCGAAATTTGCGATTTCTCCAATGGCCACTATAAGACACCTATCAGCATATTTGCGACCGCTGCTATAGCAAACAAAAGTCTTCGTACGTGTAACAACACCACCCCACCAGACAGGACTCTTTAGATATGAGAACCCTTCGCCTTCAAACCCGTGTCGTTCGCTGGCTTGCATCAAACCCTAGATACCATATACGATCAGCCTTGTCCATTGTATAGAATATCGATGCGCCGAATCGGTAATTGCAGTCATAGTAATTGGGAGGGAATATATGCGCGAGGATCGAATGCGAAGCGACGAACCTTCTTCGTGATAACAAAACTGGTGCCTAGGATCCGGTCAACAGACGATTCGAATGATTGGAAGCCTGCAAAACACCACATACCTATTGCCATTGTTGATAAAATGGCCAAAATAAGGCCGATGTACCTAAAATTAACGGAAACAAACACCGGTCAGCTTATGGGACAATGAAAGCGCTGGCAACGAAGGGCACGGAATTGGCGGGACTGAGAACACAGTACTTTTCTGAAAGCATTTCCATTAAAACGTAGGAGCTGACTGCTCCCTGTATTGTCGATAAACTCCAATTTCCGCGATGGTAGAGAAAGTGTAAAAAAAGTAGAGAAGTGGAAATCGAGAAAAATGGGAACTCGATGAATGGATGGTTGGGAAAGGCCGGCTGGGAATCTAGCCAAGCATCTGGGGAGCGAACGCGCGGAAGTCCGGACAGGCACAGGACAACACAACTGCAGCGATTATTGCAGATATTGGAACCTGTCCACGATTATTCTGCGGTCAATCGAATGCAGCTGGTTATTTAAAGCAATGAAAAAGCACTGAAAAGGGCAATAGAAAGAGCGTGGTTGTGCAAGGGGGGAAGGGTTTGGTTATAGCGAGCGATAAAGCGAGGCCTGCCTGGAGGAGGGGGAAAGAAGAAAGAGAAAACAAGTCAAACAAGAAATGACACAAAGGAAGTTTGCCAGACGCCGGTCGGATCAGTCAGTCACAGGGTCTCTGTCCACGTGCACTACGGCCGAATAAGCAGTTGAAACGAGGCAAAAAAGACCAGGCGGAGGAGAAAAGATGAGCGACGATGGAGGCTGTGGAAGACGCGTAAGTAAGGCACAACCAGGGACGGATCCTATTGCATCCGTACAAATACAAAGAGCCTCGGTAGGGGCAAGTACAGAGTAATAACTGAACAAAGAATACTTGGAAAGGATAGAACAACCTAAACCAGAGCGAATCGCTGTATCACCACCACTAACGGGATTCCGTATGCATCTGGCCATAGTTCCGCCATGTGTGTACTTTAATTAAATTATGCTCTCATACATCATCAGCACACAAACTTTACATTGTTTCATCCACCATTTTCATTTCGCTAACCCATTCCCCTTCCTGTGGACGGACCTGAAAGTGCGCCCGCAAGTCTGCGATCGGCGTTTCATCGACAGTTGCTAAGAATAACTCCTTGCCATCTGTTTCCGGCAGGACTCCTCAGCCACAGCTTCTCAGCCACGTAGCCACAGCTTTATCACGATCTATGCCTCTATGGCTCCTATTCGCTTGGGCCATTCACTATTAACAGCCCTACAGCCAAAGAGGCACCATAGACTGGGAACAACCAGCAAGTTGATTTCTATATGATTGTATTATTATAGCACAAGAAGCCCAATGAAACTTTTGATATTTTCCCCAGGTCATTTTAACAATTAATCGGCCTCGCAATTATTACAATCCCATTATACTCCCCAAAAGAATAAACATCCCGTAACCACCTCGAATGTGTAGAGAAACAGAGAAGCCGCCAACTATCAAGAGTAAATAGCTAACTAAACGCGAGAGAATGATAGCCTGTCCAGTCCGGCTGCCAAGAAGGACCCTAGGGCTCTTCACAGCAAAATATCTATCTTGCCCTTAGGGTACAGTCCGGGGAAGTCTAAGAAAAAGAAAACAACCAAACCACGAAAAAATAGAACAATCACGCCGCCACCGATGCTATAAAAAAGAAACAACAAAAACAGACAAGTAAAATGGAAAACATGCACCATAGACGCATAAAACGCCAAACCCCAAGTGCAAACAAGGTATCACAAATGTTCAAGACATGAAATAACAGTGGCGATAGAAAGAAAAGAAAGAATAGTGTCCATATACAAACCTTGTTGTATCCGCCTCTAGATGGCAGATGATTAAGAGAGTAGGATAAATGTCGCCAAACACCTCCACTCATATGATGGGATAATACTGGGAAGAGTAGGAGGGGATAGGGACCACGTACCTGACACGACATTGAATGCTTCCATATATCGAACCGCTTGGCTGGGTTCACGGTTAGTACTTGAAGCGGGGAGCTGTCTCCGTGCAAAGAGCAAAACCGCTCTGATTGTGATTTAGTGACCCATTCGAAATGCCGATTGAAAAACCAAGGCATCGCCGGAACACATGGAAATATCACAAGCATAGATAAGCAACATTCATGAGGATCGTGAGCGTTTGGCATCCGGAGTAGTTTCGGTCAAATCAGTTTCATCCTCGGTATCGCGTGTACGTTTGGTGGAGACGTTGTGGTCGGTCACTGCATCAGAAACATTCGTCTCTGGGCCAACTTCATCGTCGAAATCCAGGTTGAAGAATTCATCATCGTTGCCATCAAAAGTGACTTCTTCGATACCTTCCTCGGCAGTTGCTGATGAAACATACTCAGCGTCATTATCCAAGAATTCACCAGAATCTGCGGTCTCGTCGTTGTCCTTGGCGTTCTTATATTGAATGCTCATTCCGCTTTCCGCAATTCCGAGCAGTTCATCCGCACGCTCTGGAGTAGTCCGAGCTTCATCATTCCGTGCTGAATTCGAAACACCGTCCTCATTACCTTGGAAGGCTTCATCGGCGACGTCTTCTTGCGGAGTACCGTCTTCGTCTTCATCCCCATCACTTGCGTCATGGGTCTTCGACGAGAGCTCTTCGCGTTGCTCCTCAGCATTCTGTTCATCGTATGCATCGTTGACATTGTTGTATCCTGGCTCCTCGGAATACTTGCCATGCTCCGGCGCATCTAGATTAGTGTTATCGTTGGGGTGATCCTCCTCCCCTGTGCCTTCGACTTCATCGTATTCACCATGGTCACCATCTACCTCAGTGACATCAGCAGATTGCTCAACGTCTTGCTGTCTGTCCGTTACAGGCAAGGGGGCAATAGTGGCAGTAGAGTCCGTCCGATGCTCTTCCGAGTCAAGTGACCTGTCGTTAGAGGGGTGATCTTGATTTTCGAGCTCAGGGTCGTGATACTCCTGAGCATCTTCCTCGTACTCCCCTTCATCAATTTCCCCATGTTCATCATCTTCGCCTTTTGCAGTGAGCGCAGCATCCTCAACTTCCTCGCCAGGCTGATGGGAAGCGAGCTTGTCATCGCCTTGTTCCTGGTCTTCTTGTTCGAATTGAGCTCCCTCGTGGACAGCGGACTCAGCCTCGTTGGCAACCTCGAGTTGGAGTTCGAGGTTACGCCCTTCCTCGTGCTCTACGGCATCCTGCTCGGGAACTCGAGTAGCTTCGGCAGCTTCGACCTGTTGTTCATCAGATGCTTCAGGCTTCTGTTCTTCAAGCGCCTCAGGCTCTTCGCGCCCTGGCTCGACATGTTGTGTAGGTTCTTCACGTTCTTGATGCTCTCGAGGTTTCTGGGGCTCTTGAGACTCATCCAGGGCTTGTTCTTGAAATTTGGGGTCAAGTTGAGGCTCAGAATCAGGCCCTGCTGAGATTGGCTCTACTTCGTCATATTCATCCCAAGAGAAGATTTCGGAAAGTCCTTTGCCTTCATTCGCAGCAGCGGCAAGTTCAGATATAGCCGCGGAAGCGGTCAGCTTTGTGCTCAGCGTAATGTATAAGGATTCCGGTTCGCCAATGCTTTCATTATCACAAAGATGCAAATATACGTTGATGATTTGACGTAATGTCACCATAGACGAGTGTTCGGAATCCTGCACAGGCAAGTTAGCATCAGGAACAATCCAAGCATATATGAAATAGAGCCACGTACCTCTGTTAGCTGAATATTCAGAGCATTAATATCTACGACTAGAACATCATTTTCTCCAATATGCTCCCGAAGGACTTCACGGAAAGATTCAAAAAGCTTCCCAAAGTTCCCGTAGGCAAGACTCTCATCCTCGAGGAAGAAAGTTTCAGATGAATCACCTTCCCGAGGGGGAAATAGAGAGACCTCATTGTCCTGGTAATAGACTTTCACGGGATGTAAAGCTACAGGCTCGTTCGAGTCGGCCCCTTGTTCTTTTTCCTTAGTCTCCTTAGACTTCTCAGTATCTTGTACTTCTGTGGGTTCCATCTCTTGCTCCTTGGGTTGATCAATGGGCGCCTGGGCCTCGGTTACTTCACTGGCACCTTCTTCGGGTTCCTTGGAATCCGTAGAATCCGTCGGGCCATCTTTATTAAGATCGGGTTGCGCGCTTTGCACATCAGTCCGCTCTGTCTGGCTAGTCTCAGGGATCTTATCACCCTCCGATTTCTCCGGCTGAGCTCCGGCCTCTTGAGCGTGCTCAGATTCAGGATGGTCGTGCTGTTCCTGTTCCGTCTGTGGTACCTCGGCAGGTTCAGTCACATGTTCCTTCGTAGGTTCCACATGGGTTTCCAAGGCAGGTTTTCCGCTTTTTTCTTGAACAACATCGCTCGTCTGTAGGGGTTCTATTTCAAGCTCCGGTTTCTGACCAATGTCATCCTGGGCAGTTGTTGGGCCTTGCTCATCCGACTTGGGCATGGGAACGTCGATGTCCTCATCGTAGTCGTCCTCTAACATCTCTGCTTCGTATGTCTCGTCCGCCGAATACTGCATCTCGACGTTATCGTTCGCTTCCGGATATTGGTCATCCGCGTCGACCATAGTCGGTTCAGCGACATCATCCATCATATCCGCATCGTTCGCTCCATCCCGAGTGTAATCTATCTCGATGGACTCATCCGGATAATCGTCCGCGCCCATCATGTCCTTATCCGCATTCGAGGCTTGGTCTTCCATGACATCGAGGTCAATGTCGAAATCATCAGCATGTCCTGGAAGGGGCGAAGCCATCTCCATCGTATCATCCGCAGCAGGGACTTCCATAGTGGGAAATGCTATTGAAGGAGCTGTTGTCATGGCAAAAAAAGCATCAATAGATAGGCGAGCGACAGGTACGCGTAAAAAGTTTCAGTGGCGTTCCCACACCGTGCCAGGACGACAACAGTGGCAACGCGCAGAAGTATACAGACTCTGGGAAGGGAAAAGCGATATACAAAGGGAAAAGAGCGACAACAATAATGCCTTCTTTTACCTATGAAGTTGATAGGAAACAGTTATGGTAGAGTAACGGAGGAGGTTGAGTGACTGGCTCCTGCTTGTGCTGTGGTAAGCGAGGGGATAGCGCCCGTGCACGTGCCAACGGGGACGAAGAGAACAGCAAGCGACTCCGCGGGAGACCATCTGGCTTCGAGCAGACAACCTGACCACTCTGCTACGTCCAGAAGAGCGTGCTGTTTTTTGTTATCATCATTGATATTCGATCTTTAGCTATCCCAAAGCCATGGTATGTCTTTCAATTATGCTATTCCCTCGAATTTACGCTGACCACCATCCACAACAAACAGGTCGTTCTCGCAGCGTCGATATGCACCCGCGGGGGCAAGGCAGTACTTTCACGCCAATTCCGGGAAATCGCTCGCTCTAGAATTGAAGCCTTGCTCGCGTCCTTTCCAAAGCTTGCTGATTCGGGAACCCAGCACACAATCGTCGAACAAGACAATGTGCGCTTCGTCTACCAGCCGCTCGATGAGCTGTACATTGTCCTTATTACCAACCGCCAATCGAACATCCTCCAAGACATTGACAGCCTTCATTTGTTTGCCCAAGTGACTACCAGCATCTGTAAAAGCCTGGACGAGAGGGAGATCTTGCGCAATGCCTTCGAGTTGCTGAGCGCGTTTGACGAATTGGTGACATTGGGCTACAGGGAGAACCTGACCCTATCTCAGATCAAGACTTTCCTGGAGATGGAAAGTCACGAGGAGAGAATACAAGAGATTATTGAGAGGGTATGTTTACGCATGGGTGTTGGTCTCATTTGTCGCGGGACAAGACTGACTTGCTTTGCAGAACAAAGAGCTAGAGGCCAGTGAAGAGCGCAAGAGAAAGGCAAAGCAACTGGAGCTGCAGCGGAAGGAGGCAGCGCGGACGGGTCGTGCCCCCACACCAAGAACTCCATCTTATCCCGTCTACAGTCCTCCGTCGCGACCTGCTGTGCCCGATACTTATGATTCCTACGAAGCAGAGAAGAAGAAGACGTTTGCCAAGTATGCACCCCTAGACAGCACTTCTTTTTTGGCCATCGTGACTAATGTAAATCGAATTCAGGCCCCTTCCCACCCGTGGAAAAGGAATGCAACTCGGCAAGAAGAACACAGATATCTACGAGAAGATTCGCGGTGACTTGGGCCCTGAAGCCGAAGAATCGAGCCCCTTGGTGACTCCGCAAGCCTCAACCCCTGTGGTCGACAAGGCACCATCCGCCCGTGCTTCCCTGTCTGCAGACCGAGAACCAGTCCACGTTACTATTGCCGAGACCATTTCCGCCGCGCTTACTCGAGAAGGTGCATTGAGATCCTTTGAAGTCAAGGGCGACCTCCAACTCCGTATCACCGACCCATCTTTCACAAAGCTCAGACTCGACCTTCTCGCCACCCCTACACATGGCGCCCAATTCCGCACCCACCCGAACGTTGACAAGACTGCCTTTACCAATTCATCCATTATCCAGTTAAAGGACACGACCAAGCGGTTCCCCGCCAACAACTCGATCGGCGTCTTGCGCTGGCGTGTCGCCAGCTCCGGTTCGGAAAATGCCGACATTCTTCCCATCACATTCACGGTCTGGGTGAACAAGGGCTCCGACTCGACCACTGTTACGGTTGAGTACGAGCTTACTGGCTCCGATAGCTTGCGTGACGTCGTCGTTACTATTCCGTACGGCGCAGCCGAGCCCGTCGTGTCCAGCTTTGACGCGGTGTATGAAGTTTCTGGGGATAGCTTAGACTGGAATATTGGCACTGTGGATGAGAACAACGCGTCTGGCAGTTTCGAGTTCGAGTCTGCTGACGGCGGTGACGAGAGTGACTACTTCCCAATGAACGTGCGGTTCACCAAGGCCAATCCTTTCGTCGAGGTCGATGTTACAAATGTTGCTCTATTGGAGATGGAAGGTGAAAGCACCGGATTCTCCAAGGATGTTAAGAGCGTTGCGGAAGGCTACACGATCGATTAATTTATTCCTGAGCTGTATAGAATAACTAATGATGTTCGGACTTGCGATTTGTGGCTACTGTGATTTCTCTTCTTTTTCCATTCCGGTCAGGGCTATTGTTTTGTTTTCTTAGGTGTTTTACTGAAGCTTTAGATATCATTTTTCTTATTTCAAGATATTCTCTTCTATATTCCAGAGTGGTATAATTACCCGAACATAACCAAATGGGGCTACCAAATAAACTTAGGCACATGGCCCTTTTGTACTAAGATCACCACGGACCCGAAAGCAACCAATCGGAATAACACACCGTCCACCAACAACAACTCACGTCCAACTTCATGTCTACTTCCTAGAGCCTTTACTTTTCTTTCCACTTCTCTCATATCTGATGGCAGCATTGCCCAAATCTCTTACATCCTAGTCGGACGGCTCGTCCTGATCATTTGGGCGTAATAAAGGCACGTCAAGATTATCCTTCCGTCGCCTCCTCCCCTATGTGGAAGGGAACCACGGACCTGAATAGCGGACAGAGCTTGCTGGTAGCAGCTCAGCTTGCCAGGCACTATGTCACTCCTGATTCTAGACCTCCGTGCCTCGATCGCTCACCATGGCTCGTCTACGCACTGTTCAAGTGGTGGCTGGATAGCTGGACCCGATAACGGAGCTGCCCTTCTAGCTAAGGGAAGTCCGGGGTATGCATAGTAAGTTCAGCTTCAATCACCGGCGCCACTCCGTCTCAACGTCAATTTGATGAGTCGCTGGAGGCGCTATTGACGGCGGAATCCATTACCCAAAGAGACTGACACCAAAACTGATCACAGATTCCCTTGGCAGGGGCTTGGATTACGCTCGATTCGATAAGCTGCTACGGTATACACACGGCTCTATATGCTCAAGTCTGGGGATGCACAAAAGGATCTGTGGATGCCTGCATACTTGCATAATGCCCCGTTTAGATGTCAGGCATTCAACTAGGAGATTGCAAGTCCGGGGTATCCAGAGATGGACTCTCGCTTGCGTCCTAGCCATACCCCCAAGGCCTCCCCAGCTTGCAACCGCCCACGGTAAGGCACGAGGTCCCATCTTCTTGATTCTCTACAAAATCCATGAGCCCTTTCCTAGCATGTCGGGGATAACCGACAGAGTATAAGCACCGGAAGCGGTTAAATCCGTCTAGGGGACTATCTAAGGACATCATCGTTGCTATAGAGGCAAAATCTTAAACATGATGGGTATATTAATACTTGCCACTAGAGCGCATGCCCGGTGAATCTGAGGGGGAACTGTCAATCTTCGGGATTAGCTGCAAATCGTCTGATCCCCGATTCCCGGATCACAAATCATTTGGTTCAGATTCCCTAATTGAAGGTTCTACTTCTCATACGCTTGAGTGTCCATGGAAAGACTTCCGGGACGCTCATTCCCCACTCGCACTTGAGTTCCGGTCTTATACAATGCATAATCCTTGAGGTCCATTCATTCTCAATTCAGCTTATACTCTCTGTTTCTCCCATTCACCATCAACTTTCCCCAGTCCTTCGAGCTCTCAATCAATCAATCTTCCCCACAATTCCAGTTTCTTGGGATACTCAATTCATACTTCACCTAACATATATATTTGACTTCTTCTGTGGGGATGCAGCAGCATTTCCTCTATGAACGGTGAAAAATGCCCCATGATGTTCTGTGTTAGGTATATCTGACATAATGTCACTAGCTTGAAACCACCCCACACATTGCCGAGTTGTTGAGGTGAGCACAGCTTCTCCACGGAGCAATTGTGCTAAGAAACAGCTAATGCGTTTAAAGTGTTCTCTCTCTTCACAATTCGCAACATCTACCGACACAATGAGCAATTTGCAGTTCCCGTCGTGGGCAGAGCAGCCAACGTTGTTTAAGTTGCCTTATACTGATACGGAGACCCCACGTGTGGTAAGCGAGCTTTCTACTATACCCCTCTTTACAAGCAGCAGAAGCTAATTGGATTTGTACGGGTAGGACAATCCCATACCACATCTAGCAGGAAACGATGCAGACCGCTTGGGTACTGGAAAAATGGCCATACCAAGACTGGCGGAAGGTACAGAGTCTGCTTTCACCTCACCAGGCAGATTCCATCGCCGCCATGTCCGTCGAGCGTGCGAATCGTGTAGACAAAGGAAAACAAAATGCACTGGAGACAAGTCTGGTTGTCGAAATTGCCGAGAAGCCGGAATAATATGCTGCTATACAGATGGTAAACGGGAGAAATCCAAGAGGTAAGATTCTTCCATCTCCAATTACGGCAAGTATCTTGACTAACATATATGGCTCCATCTAAAGACAACTAGCCAGTCTGTCGGCCAAAGTACAGGCCTATGAGGACGTGATTCGAAAACTGAGTAGCCGATTTGGCGTCTCGGATGAACAATTGATGAGCATTGCTTTGAACGTGGTATGCCATAAGCCCCTTTCATATACTCGAGTATGCCTTTCCTAAGCGGTAACAGGAAACATCCTCCGATATGAATATGCAATCTGATGAAGCTGCGTCCGGAGACTTGAAGCTATTTCCATGGAGCTCTGGCTCTGAATCGCCGTCGCGGTCCTCATCTGTTGGGCCTTTTGAAGTAGTCGCTCATACAGAAGAAGACTTCAACAGAGATGAGACCGCGCGCGCCACTGGATTCATTGGCAAGAGCTCCGAGATAAACTGGCTGCAGAAGCTCAGCGGAGAAATTAGCCAAGAATGCGATGCATACGATCCTGATATGGCTAATAGCACGGGACTGCCTTCTCCTACCTTGACGCCAAAGGCAGAGGGGAGGAATGACCAATGGGTGGCTTCATCGAATTACTACATTGATGACCTTGACATACCAGTGGCTGAGCAAGTTGATATGTATGAGGTTCCGTTGCGAGACATTGCTACCAAGCTCTTCAATGTCTACTTGACCTCTGTGCATCCTTCTTTCCCCATAATCGGCATCTCAACCTTTGCCTCTCAGTTTCAGGTGTTCTTCAATCGGCCATCCTTGAAGCCAGGCAATAAGTGGCTTTCAATCTTGAACCTGATCTTTGCAGTCGCTGCTAAATATGCCCACCTTACTGATGAGAGTTGGAAGGGTAATGAAGACGATCACCATATATATTTTTGCAGGGCAAGGGCTCTGAGCATGGAAGGCCAGTTGTTCCAGCATCCAGATCTGCAGCAGTTACAGGTCGAAGGACTTGCCGCTTTCTATTTATTGGCGTCAGGCCATGTCAATCGGTGTGTTTTGCCCATCTTTCATTAATCATCTGACGCTGACATTCTTGGTCCAGATCTTGGAAGTTGACTGGAAGTGCTATCCAAGGCGCCTTTGCTCTTGGATTACATCTACAAAACGTAGGTGACTGCACTTCGGATACTTCTAAAGAAATAAGATACCGCGTCTGGTGGTCTCTGTACACCATTGAGCACCTTCTCAGTGTCCTGACCGGGCGACCTTCATGCATCGTCGAGAGCACCTGCACGACGCCCCTGCCAGTTCCTTTCGATGAAACCGACTTTCAGAAAGAAGAAGTTTCTCGCCTGATTAGCAGCCCGAATAGGGGAGGGCCTAGTCAATTGGCCCGTATTGCTGTCAATTCCAGCACTTCTAGCCTAAAGGCTTCATTGGACTGCGATACCAACGATCCAGCGCCCACAGCTAACTCTAAAGATTCGGATAACAGTGGAAACGAGTATATCAAAAGTCTTCCACCTTGCATGTCGCTGTATTTCCTGCAGCTGACAACCTTGACCTCCATTGCTAAGCGGATGACGAACAAGCTCTATAGCCCTGAAGCGGTGCGTGCACCTTGGGCTAGCACTGAATTCGCCATCCAGAGCCTCATGCTGGAGATCGACTCTTGGTTCATGAACTTGCCTGGTTCGTACGATTTTACGTCCACGCAAAACTCGCAGTGCCCTGCAAGCCAGAAAATGAGCCTCGCCTTCCTCTTTTACAGCACCAAAGTCGGCATCACAAGACCATGTCTTTGTCGCCTGGATTCAATCCGCCCACAAGGCGACAAAGCATACGACTTCTGCAGCAAGACCGCAGCCGAATGCGTCGAGTCAGCCTGTCACATGTTAACCCTCTTCCCCGAAACCTCCGACACATCCCTCCTCTACAAGATGTGTCCATGGTGGTGCATCCTCCACTTCCTAATGCAAGCTACAACAGTCCTCCTCCTCGAACTCTCCTTTCACTCGCAACATGTCCCCGAAAAATCCTCTACTGTCTCCAAAGCAGCCAGAAAAGCAGTCGAATGGCTCTCCCTCATGTCCAAAACCAACCTCGCCGCCGAACGAGCCTGGAAACTCTGCGACGGATTCCTCCGCCGCCTCGCACCCCACATCGGTGTCGACATGAGCGACCTCCCCTGCTCCGGCGACTCAACTGCAGAAGCCTCGCCAGAGGCTAGCTTCGACGCAACCACTTCTGCGGCCAGTGCGGCGGCTGCGGAGAATCTTGCTGCGGAGCTGGACTCTATCACTTGCTCGCCGATGGATCAGGATCAGTCTGGTAGTAGTCCACTTGCGACGCTGGTGTCGTATGGGCTGGAACCGCCGGAGTTGCTAGGGTTTATGAAGCCGGAGAAGACGGCCGTGGCTGGTCGGAATGGGTATGAGGATTATTTCCCGTATGATTCGGCGACGGGGCAGATGTCTGGGTCTTTTTTTCCGAATGGGACGAATATTGATCTCGATTTGGGGTATTTCTGGGGTGACCCTATTTGCTAAGGGCTCACCATTGTTTCACTTTCTCTGATGTTGCAATAGAGGTTGGGAATCATCCAGACTGAAGACCATATAGACAGGACAAGGACAGACTGCCTTGTCGGATTTGCATTAGATTGTCACTTATCAGTTTCGTTTTTGGGTTTCTCTTATCTTCATTATCTTTCCTGTCTTCTTCGTCTCTACTTCTATCCTATTCATACCGCATTAAACGCCATTTCTCATTCTATATAAATAACAAACAGGTATAACAAAATTCTCAAGGCTTGAACTGGCATTGTTTTGTTTCGTTTCTAATTCAAAAAAAGCAGAAAAGAAAACAAAGAGTTATTTGTTTCGCTCTGCTTGCGATGCTTCTTTGGCCAACCTGATGTACAAAATGAAACAAGACGAATGCATACGGCTATGTATCGACACTCTCATATCTCTTCTGGTTTTAATATATATCACATCAGATCGTGTCTATATACACTCCCTATATAATCTCGGGACATATATCCTATCTATGAAAAATGCAGGCTTATATACTTCGTTCTATGTACATCATGCAGTGACCAAGCAGATACATCTATGCCAGCCCAATCCATTCCACTCAAGCCAGGAGTGCACAAGGACGCGCAATGCCAAATGCAAATAATGGTACCAGCGGAAGCCCGGCCCCATAGCATGTCATACTATAACGTCATCGTCATCGTGCCAAAACCATTGCCATTGCTGTTGGAGAAAGCAATCGAAAAAAGGAAATATAGATAAGGCGGCCCACAGGAGAGCGTGACGTCCACTGAATGTAATCCAGGGAGGGGGTTTTGGAAACTGGTGCTTTCCTCCGAAACAGCTCCAGAAAGGGAGAAAACTAAGCCTCCCAATGCCGTTTCCTCGCAGTGAAAAGTAATCGTGCATCTTCCTCCTGAGAAGCAGAGCGCTCCGGGGACGGAGGCGAGTAATGTATCCCACTAATCCTCGAGAGACGTATATCAACACGCTGCGCTCGCTTCACAGCCCGATTGGTCCACGAACTCGCCGAAACCGGTGTCCTACTCCCATCATTATCTTGCCGTAGAGACACACCTAGTAAGCCCCTACCGTCACCAACGAATCGCTCAATGCAATCCAGGGCGGGGATTATGCGTCGTCTGACACCGCAGCCTGTGTGGCTTGAGTCGATTTGGTAGTCTGGGAATTGCTTCAGGGAGGCGATGATTGCTAGTATATCCGCTGGTGGGCCGGCTGACATTGTATTCTGTGGTACATCCTCATCATCAGAATCCGCCGTGAAATCCGGATCAAGCAGACTCGATCCTAAGAAAATTGTCTTCGTGCGGAGCGCAAAAAAGCGGACCATTTGTCCTAAATGAAATGCGTCGCAAGCGTTTGAATTGCCCATTCCACAACGACATTGGAATTCGCGAGGACGGATTGTTGTCGATGTTGCGGGTACTGTTACGGGATGATTTGTGGTGGATGGTTTGGGGCCAGTTGCTTCTTCTAGGGCGCCGTAAGCGCGGAGGAAGTAGGCCTGGAGGTCTGTAATTGTGTTGAGGACATACTGACGTCTGTAGAATAGTTCTTCTGCATAGCTGTTAATACTCGTAGAAAAATTAGGATTCGAGAGTGTTGAGGATACCTTCGAGCCCATCCGCAAAGTACTGCCACCGCAAAGTACCATCTTCAGGATCCGGTGGTGCTTCAACTCCATTAACCCAATACTTCGACCCAAGCACAATCAATGTATGCGTCATAACCTGAAAAACAGTTTGTTCATTGAGAAAGTGTGCAATGTATATAATGTGCCGAATACGATCCTCACTCATTTTCAACAACGACTGATTGAGCTTCGTCACCGAAACCCTCCCCTTTCCATACGCATATCCTGACCTTTTAAGCGCTTCTCGGACAATCTGTGGGGAATTGAACGTGTCCGCAAGGTGAATTAGTCTGGCGATGTTGGATGGAGGGAATGGTTTCAATACTTTGTTGAAAACGTGTTTCTTCCCGTTGTCTAGAGAGTGATATGATAGGACCTTGAGGAAGAGCTCAATGATGTTTACACCGAGGCGCCGGGTGACTGGGTCCACTGGGAGGCTGAGAGTAGGAAGCGTCCTCAATGCGTCCGTGTTAGTGGTCAATAATGATGGTAACATCGATAATGGTTGCTCTGCTGCGTTTTCATCGCCATTTGTTTCTGATTCAGCAGCAGCAGTCAAGTCTGCCTTCTGCTTCATGAAATCTCTCCCCTCAGAGAATTTATTCGGGTCAAGCAAAGCCCGGAAATAAGGACTATTTTGTATCAAGTCCTCACTAGCGACTAGCCACCGAGATACAAACGATGCAGAAGGGAGTCCATCCTGATCCCGATCCGCATATTCAACAATCACATCCCCGTGACTCGATAAGACCATCACATACTGTTGGGGCTCGTTTTCTGAAGTAGACTCTCGTGCTTGTACTTCAGACGAGATAGATGGAGTGTTGGTGCTGGTATTGGCCGCTTCGCGGAGAGGC
This sequence comes from Aspergillus intermedius, assembly GCA_039880815.1. Lineage (NCBI taxonomy): Eukaryota > Fungi > Ascomycota > Eurotiomycetes > Eurotiales > Aspergillaceae > Aspergillus > Aspergillus intermedius. The sequence goes on along the minus strand of JBDODA010000014.1, from coordinate 222,139 downwards.
GGAGTCTGAGTAGAGGGAGATTCAGTCCCTAATTCAGGACCAGGGTCTCTTGATGGTGGCAACGGAGGGTAGTCAGAATTCATTTTCGAATTGGAGGTCAGAGGAGACGGTTGTCTTGTTTCCAGTGTAGTTGCCTTGGGATCTTGGGGGTTCTATGCGCCGCTGTTGATGAGGTGACGGAGAGCATTTGAACGAAATTGAACGGACTTCGCGGCTAAAAAAAGAAAAAAAAAGATTTACTAAATCAGAAGTCGAAGATTCATGTCCAATGTGGGCTGGTATCAATAAGCCATACTGCTTGAAAGTGGCGGCGTGGCGGGGATATCGCGTATATGTCGAAGCAAGCAATTTCAAAGCGAGAAGATGAAACTGTCAATTCTTGGGTGGCAATTTGAAGCACCTATGGAAGACAATCGGGCAGACGAGATGAAAGAAAGACCAAGAGCAGCGCGCGTGGCCAGTTCATGCAGATTTGACGTCGATGCCAAAATCCACATTCGGTAATCATGTCATGTGACTTCACGGTGGGTTCCAACCCAGGAATCAAAATAATAGCCTGCTAATAGTTCTATGAGAATGTGCTGTTCTGTTGGAATATTTATATTTTAAGTGCAGTATATACTACAGGTATCAATGACATTGCCACCCTTGATAATCCATCCAAGAAACCAGAGAACCAATCAAAACGTTTTTCATAAAACACAAATTGAAAGAAAATAGACAAAACCCGAAAGCACAGAGAGCATCATAATATGCTTTCATAGATATATCGAAGAGAAAATTATAGAAAATGGCTGCAAAGTAGGTATTTACTCTGACCGAAGTAAAACATCGCAAACAAAAAAAGAAAAAAAAAGGGAAAAAGGAAAGAAAATCAAGGTAACGACACAATAGGAATGTGCATGACCCTGGGTGATTTTCTTGTGTTGTTCGTTTGCTCGTTTGTCACCACCTCGTCATCATCGTGGATAGCATCTCGCATCTTCAACGCTTGTCCAACGATCGATTCGAGTTTCGTTGACAATGGGTTGAACACGTCCGCGGATGAAGTGTTTACTACAGGCGTCATAGGACTCAATGGCTCGCCATCCTCATCTTCGTTGTGATCCTCGAGGTGCTTGCCATGCATTTGGTTCAGTCGGTGGGAGATGAGCGAGAACACAGCAAGGTGATAAGGCTTATCCTCGTCCCAGTCGTTTACCGGTTGCTGCTCCTGAACCAGGTTGTCACATTCGGGCATGTCCATATCCAAAAGGTCCTCTTGATGAGATACAAGATGCCACTGCCCAGCCGACAGTAATCCAATGACGAAATCTTGGTTGGCGCGAGCGGCAGCTATGCAACTTCTTCTGTAGTCTGGAGTAAAAGCGTCGGTATATTCAGAAGGCAGGCACAGCACTAACCCACGCGCCAGAAGTGGAGGGGGAGGAATCGCATCGTCATCCGGGGTGATTGATGGTCGCTTCTGCCCGCCATTCACCGACAGGTGATCTCCCACATCAGACTTGTCGGACTTGAGCGAAGTAAAGTCTTCTGTCGAGTCTTCGGTATGTTGTGTAATAGTCTGAGTAAGAGAAATTGTGGAGGCTTTCCGTGGTGGTAAGCCCAGGTTCTCATCATCGACGACAACGTAGTCGGAGGTGAGATGTTGCGGGTCATCATCTTCAGCATTATCGTGAGACGGACGGTGATTCGGCGACTTTTCAGCCGTAATTTCTGTCCGGATAGTTTGTGTAGTATTGGCAACAGTTTCCCGTGCGGCCGCTTTCAGGGCCGGAATCAAGATGTCGGCTTCTTGGTTGTCCTCGGCAACACCAGACGCCCACGCGGTCGCGATACCCGCCCACGCAGCGGTCTTAATCACGCCCTTGGTGTATTTCCTCCGGACCAAATCCACCAATTCATTTCTCACTTCTTTCGATTCGGAAGTGCCAGTGATGTCAACAGTCGAATTGAGGATGCGGCCTCCCTCCCAAATCAGGAAGGCGTGCTGCTTGGCCAATGCGGTCAATTGACGGACTGTGTCGTCGGACCAGTCGTCGATAATGTCGGCAAAAATCTTCAGGATGGCGATGTGAGGGCCAATGGACGATGCCAGCTGAACCAGGGCATTTGTGGTGGTGATAGTGTGAGAGGCACAAACACAGACGGGAATACCATGAGGGAGACCTTTCTTGGTTTCAGTCAAGGTCTGGATATAGGAGGTTAAGCGATTCCCGGGGAAGGTGAACGAGTCGGACAATGGCGATTCCATGGTGAGACAGGTGGGAGGGGAGTCGAGGGAGGGGGTATATAGTCGTAACAGAGGTTAATTGGTTGGGAGGTTAACGAGAGTAGAGATAAGGATATAGGGAGAGGATATAGTGAGAAAAGAAGATGAGGAAGAGAGAGAGAGAGAGAGAGAGAGAGAAAATGAGGCGGGAGGGTGTCGTGTGTATATTAGAGCGAGAAGCCGGGGTCGAGACCGAAGGATTGACAGGTGGCCAAAGAGACTCCACTTGAGACTGTCAGCAGGGATGTACTTGTATATACAAGCAAGTGGAAAGAGAGGGAGGTTGAATATTTATGAGTCTGCACCGTAACAATTATTGCTGCCGGATAGTGGGAAGATTCGCAATAATAGTCAGATGCAAGTAAAGCGCCCAATGCGTGCAGCACAACAAACTCAAATGTTTCTTTTTGGGGCAACAGATCAAACGGTTGATTGATTAAATAGATCGGGATCCGGGTCTATATCCAGTACTTGTACTGGTCCCCCCTGATCGGGTCTGTCAAGCTTTCCCTTCCCCTTTCCCCGGTCACCCAAACAGCTCTGCTGGACTCGGTCACAATGGACGACGTTATTACAAGTAAGAGACTGATCGACCTGGGGGAAAAGAGCAAAAGAGCAATTAACATGATTTTACAGTAATAACGGTGTATTACTTCAGTACAGGGGCAAAATGCACACCGGATCCGCTCGGTCGGAACGGGTATCTCCTGTGTACTGCCGGTATTGGAGTCTAGCCGGAAACGATAACTTTAGGTTCTCGTCCGACTCTTGAGACTTCGGACAATAAAATAACAAAGCAAAGAAAACCATAAAAAAGATGCGAGCATTTGGTTGACTTTTCGAGTCTGGATTTTCTTTTCTTTTTTGCCGTATTTACCGTATTTTACTAACGTTTTCTTTTGCTTTTTTGTCCTATTATCATCCGGTTGCACGCAAGTACTACTGACTGGTAGGAGCTCCGAAAAATTCTGTCCCTGAGGTCTCACTACCAGGTTCTTACTACAGAGTACGGCCCAACGGAAAAGCAACAGGATCTACCCCTACCAGATTACACTTTTGTCCCAGAGGCAAAAATCAAAGAAACAAGACCAGTCACACTCTGACCACTATTTTGACGTACAATCGATGGCTCCGAGACGGAGCTCTGCTTCCGTCTCCAAAACAGACAAAAGTCCATGTGACGGCTCCAATTAAATCTACCCCTACAGAGATCATGCTGCAGCTTATGGTGCAGCTTGCAGACGGGATCATCAGCCCCATCAATCGGAACGTTCTCGTTGGTCACCGGCATCGGATTCCTCGACGACCTTGGATCTGACTTTCGGACGACCCCAACTTCCTTATGTATGGGGTTCAAGGCTGCATACGGGATCTCTATCCAGAGTTTCCTGTGCATATACTTATGTGCAGATTGCACATAAAGGTAATCGGAACTGCGCAATGGTTGTGATATTGCTAAATTTGTAGTTGTGCATACAAAGGCACATACATATGTGCGCGAGAAGTACGGAGAGTATGTACGGGATCCGTACTCGGTACTTTGGAGGAGATTCGATCCCGGAAATGCTTTGCAGGAGGGAGAATCATCCGTTATTTCCGCCCATGAAACGAACAGAATACGTACTAATGGTTTTGAAAAAGGGAGCCTACACGAAAATTAATCTTTAATTAAAATTTAGCTTATGGACTCAGCTCAGCGCCTTGCTGTCCGGCAACTCGGGTCATCCTAACTGGAGCTTAGCTCTGAATACCATCGGGTACGTACCTCCGTACTTTGCCTGTACCGAAATATCGCCCAATTGAACTGACTCGTGTCAGATTATTGACGGCTCCGTTCCAATTGGGCAGTTCGAACTACCAGTGAACCGATTGACAGCTTTATGATGATCCTGAGCTATTCAGGGTCATCCTTTTTGGAGCATTCTGCACACAAGCGAAATCCGACCGAATCCCTTAACGCGTACTCTGTCCGTAGGCACCATTTAGTGGTCTGTTCCCTTTTTTCTTTTTTCTTTTCTTTTCTTTTTACTTTTTTTTTTTTGACATTCATCCAAAATTTCCGTACTTTCTCCGAATTTTCAGCTGTCTCGAGGTCTCTGTACGAGTACGGAGTAACTCGGGGTGACGCCGTAAAGGTCACAAACGACGTGGCCTTTAAGGTACATTTTCGTGGCATTTCCGTCCTGGCGCCGCCTCTTTGAAGCGGGTGCAGGTAAAATTCCTGAACATTTAAAGTGCAAATACACTCACGAGCAAGTAGAAGAAGAGGAATACCAAAAATAGACTCGCCAAAGCAGCTGTCAGAGCAGGATGCAAGGTGCATACTGCGAGCCAAGGAGCAGATGGAGAGATTGAAGGGATGGCAAGAATAGAGACTATTGAAAGATTCATGAAACAATGAAAGAAAATTGCAGAGTGGCTCCCAGAGATTGAAGAAGGAACTCGAAGGCATTGACGAAAACGGCAGTACTGGGAAAAGGCAAAGAGAGAGAGAAAGAGAGGGATAATGGAGTAAGTGAGTAGAGGATAAAAGAAAGACTAGAAAGTGAACAAGAAGAAATAGGCATAGAAAATAGGGAACGAATAATAGAAACATTAGATTGAGCAGAAAGAAAGGTGCCCAAAAAGGAAAGAGTGAAGCCATCATGAAGGCTGTGCAGAGGAACAGAAAAAACAAAGCCCGCGGGGGCAGAAGCCAAACAGAAATACTGACAAAATAGACATCTTTCAATAGCGATAAAGGGCCTTATAGACTCCAGGATGAAGGAGAAAGAGAAGAGAGCGAATATGGAGAGCAGAAGCAGCAGCAGAAGTGCTGGACAGTCACGAATGGCTTTTAGTGGGGGCAAATGGCAGAATGGGAAAGGCGGTCAGTGACTGTACTGGTGGCATTTCCTACCTACATACTTTGAAGTTGACAAGATTCTCCTTTCTTTCTCATCCTCTTCCTACCTTCTCCATTAGATAACTATCTATTATAATATCAGGTGCTTATCATCTCCAATTTGATTCATAGTCAGTCTTTGACAAGTTTTAAGGATCTCACTTCTTAAGCAAACATTGGACTCTGCTATACCAGCGCCTACAACTCGGCTCCTTCCATAGAGAGCTGCAATTGATTAGGCATTAACATACATGCCCACCATGAATTCAACTTCCTCTTCACCACCATTGGAGTCCTTTACCCCTCCATCTTCTTCACCTTTGTCACGGGCTCGGACCAGTAGATACTAACGAAATGATATTCCTATCTAAACTAGTGTAGCCATCGACAAGAATATCGAATCTGAAGAAGAAAGAAAAAAAGAAAGTCTCTTTACGCGAAGAAGTCTTATATGGTTGTGTGTGGCCTCGCTAAATAGCTGTTTGTCTTGATTGATTTCATGGCATTGTTTGCCATGTTGATGGTGTTCGCTGATAAAGGCGCTGAGCCGCCACAACCTTCATCTCTCCTCTCACAGTCATCTACATTACCCTCTGCCACACAACGGCAATACACTGTACTCATCATGCCAGGTCCATGTACCTTTCAACATGACAAACTCAAGTGTATTTGCACCCAAGGGAAGGTCTCTAGGGTCATTGACTCAAATTTCAATGATGCTCAGACCTGTGAGGATTGCGAGCATCCGATAGCCATGCACCTTGATTATGGTTAGTTCCTTGTACCTCCTATAGGGAGATGGACATGGATGCTCTGTAAGAGAGTGTAGAAGAATGTAGAAGGGTGCAGGAGATATACGCTGCGGCTTAATTGCGAGGTTCAATTCCCACTGCAGTTAGCCTATTCAGCGCTTAGAAGCTCAGCAATCAAACATAGCTCCTAATCACCCTATACGAGAAGTACACGGGACTCTACATTTGGATATACAAGATCCTGCATCGCGATGGATGTACCTTTTAATATGCTTAGGGATAGCAACAATCGGGGTTAGCTCTAACAGTCGTGTCTGTGTCTGTATGTTGGAACAGTCTAGTCGAATGGCCTCACAGCCTCAAACAGCAGTCGTTTCATTCTATCTTAGCCAGTGACGTGTAAATAGTTCTCTTGCTGCTTCGTTCCTGAATGAATGTCAGGGGGGGGGGGGGGGGGGAGGGAGGGAATGCTCCCGAAAGGGTTTAGCGTGAATTTATTCCAGGAGAATCAGATGATTTGTTGTTGTTAAGCGATTACCAACCATACCGCATCAGGCCACAGTTTCTTGAAATTTGGTTAGACCTCGTGCGAGATCTGTTGCTCAATATTGCCGTCTTTCAGTGTTTGGTCAATAGAGAATAATAGCCGCTGCGCTCATTCGCGGAAGAGAAAGGAAACGTCAACACCGAAAATTCGCGGATCGGACGGACCCGTGATAATTCCATCGACCGCTCACGCCACTCCATCTCCGATCTTTTATTTTTTTCTTCCTACGCTTCCTGCATCGCCTCATCGCATCCTGAATACTAATCCACCATTCCAACTTTTCGCCGCTGCATCCTTCGTGTCCTTCCGAACGTGATCTAGCCAACTCGTGTCAACATCCCTGGATTTGCTGTCCTGCCTCCTTTTAGCGACAATGCCGGGAAGGACCCTGCCGACGCTGACCCAAGCCGAGGTCGAGTCGCATAACAACGCCAAATCTTGTTATGTGACCATCGGCTCGAAAGTTTACGATATCACCTCGTTCGTCGATGACCACCCCGGTGGAGGCGATTTGATTCTCCAGTATGCGGGCAAGGACGTGGGTGAAATTATGGGCGATGTGGTATCTCACGAACATTCCGAGGCGGCCTACGAAATCCTAGACGACAGCTTGGTCGGCTTCCTAGGCACTACTTCGACGACAAAAGCGAGTGCGAATGGAGCTACAAGCGCGGAGGAACAAGCACGGGTTGTCTATGAGAGCACGGGTATGGCGACTGAGGAAGACTTGTCCGTTGAGACGGATATCACCCAAGATTACCAGAAGCACAAGTTCCTTGATCTTAACAAGCCTTTGCTTATGCAGCTGTGGACTAGCGGCTTCAGCAAGAAGTTCTATCTTGAGCAGATCCATCGTCCACGTCACTACAGGGGTGGTGAATCTGCACCGCTCTTCGGCAACTTCTTGGAACCTCTCAGCAAGACGGCGTGGTATGTCGTTCCGATCATCTGGCTTCCGTGTATCGCCTACGGTACCACCGTGGGCCTTTCTGGTATGTCAAGTGTGTCCGCTGCTGCTGGCTACTGGGTTTTCGGGCTCTTCTTCTGGACTTTGATTGAATACGTGATGCACCGGTTCCTGTTTCATATCGATACGTATGGTTACCTGTCGTCGACCTGTCTGTCTTTCTCTAACATGCTCTTTCCAGACTTCTTCCTGACAACCGAGTCGGTATTACTCTGCACTTCCTCCTCCATGGAATCCACCACTACCTGCCGATGGATAGGTACCGACTGGTGATGCCACCAACTCTATTCGTTCTTCTCGCCGCGCCATTCTGGAAATTTGCACACGCTGTGATCTTCTATGACTGGTACGCCGCCGTGCTGGCGTACTGCGGTGGTGTTTTCGGATACGTTTGCTATGACATGACACACTATTTCCTACACCACCGGAAGTGAGTACACCCACGGGCAAACATCAAGAATGCACGCTAACAGCTTACACAGCCTTCCATCATACTATAAGCAGCTCAAGAAGTATCACCTCCAGCATCACTTCGCCGACTTTGACAATGGTTTTGGTGTCACCAGCCGCTTCTGGGACGTAGTCTTCGGCACTGAGCTCGAGACTCCAGCGCCAACCAAGATTGTCAAGACCCAATAGAAGCATACTCGGGTTTGATAACTCTCGCTCTCGGAGACATGCAACCTCTACTCATGCATACGACCTAATGATGGGTTTATGATTGACCCAGGCTTCGACTATTGTCATTGCTTTCTCATAATTGCTTAGCATTGCTAGTTTCTTGTACAGCAAGCCCTGTCTTTGCTGCCGTGGACAGTTCATGGCTACGGTTGTTTTGCTTGGGTTGATTTTCTTTGATTATAGCATATCTACGAGTGTATATGATAACCTAATTCATAATAGATAACATCGTCATCGTTTTAATGCCTAAATGCTAGTACTGTAGACGTTGTATACTGAGTAGGGAGAACCGAGTCGGTGGTAGAAAACGCCAAGAGTCATGTGACCGGACCACATTTTCGCCTCCGCAGAGTTGTCCCTTTTCCTGAGACAACGTCCACATGTACGTACCATCTTCGCCGTAAACAAGCCTTAGTTACAACATTTTTCGTTAGACCGATATACAGGTGCAGAAATACTGCAGGGGAAAACAGGAAACAAGACTTGGTGATTTGAAATAGAAGGGTTCGCGCAAGTCACGCCCGATTCGCCGCCACTCTCTAACGCCTGAAAAAAAGTGATCCAACCCTCTCCGCGCTATCTTCTCGTTCCCCAGCTTTACTCCGGAAAAGAGGAGTCATTCTTCTTGAAAGAAAACACCAGTCAATATGTCAGGTCTTGACGTTGAAGCTCTTCTCGAGTCCACAGCCGCACCAGCCCCTCAACAGGATCCCACTCAACCCCAAGACCGCGACGATGACCGCTCCAAATCCGAACAAAGCACCGACCGCCGCGATGGCGACCGCTCACGAGAAAGAGAACGCCGCCGCCGAGACCGCAGCCGTGCCGGGCGCCGGGACCGAGATGCCGATGGGGATGAAGAAATGAGGAGTCCGAGAAGCGAACATGGCAGTGCTAACGGAAGCCATAGAAGCAACAGAAAGAGGAGCAGGAGCCGCGACAGCCGTCGGGGGTCTCGCAGAGACCGCGACCGCGACCGCTACGGTGACGATTACCGCTCCGGTGGTGACTTTTACCGTGGTGGGGGCCGCGCGCGCACGCGTTCTCGCTCGCCTTATGATGATCGCTACTATCGCCCCTCAGGGGGCCGTTCGCGAAGGGACGATGACGAGAGACGCTACCGCCGCCGTGATAGCCGTAGACGCAGCCCGACTCCTAAAGGTCGTGACAAATCGCCCGAGCTTACTGAGGATGAGCGCGATAGGCGTACCATCTTTGTACAGCAACTTGCCGCACGGCTGAGGACGAAGGAGTTGATTGCGTTTTTCGAGAAGGTTGGGCCTGTTAAAGAGGCCCAGATTGTCAAAGATCGTGTCAGTGGAAGGTCTAAGGGGTGAGTTCTTTCTCCCATTCATGGACATAAGAGGATATCAGACTAACGCTTTCTTCTAGTGTCGGCTATGTCGAATTCAAAAACGAGGAGTCAGTCCCACAGGCTATTCAACTTACCGGGCAAAAGCTTCTAGGAATCCCGATCATTGCGCAGTTGACTGAAGCGGAAAAGAACCGTCAAGCTCGCAACCCCGAGGCTACCAGTAGCAATAATCACGGGGCACCCTTTCACAGGTTGTATGTGGGTAACATTCATTTCAGTATCACTGAGAGTGACCTCCAGAATGTCTTTGAGCCGTTTGGTGAACTTGAATTTGTTCAACTGCAAAAGGATGAGACCAACAGGAGCAGAGGTTATGGTTTTGTGCAGTAAGTCCTATGTGTCCTATGATGAACTTGATCGCCGATCTAACGCATATAGGTTCCGTGATCCAAACCAAGCCCGTGATGCACTTGAAAAGATGAACGGTTTTGATCTTGCTGGTCGGGCAATCCGCGTTGGCCTTGGAAACGATAAGTTTACCCCTGAGGCGCATCGTAGCCACAGTGCAGCCCCACCGGTTTTCCAGGGTTCTTCATTCTCCGGTCAGGGGGGACGTGGTGTCCAGGCCGGTGGCTCTAACAACTTTGACCGTGCTGGCGGCCGGGAGAACGAGAAGGGGACCGGCGCTAGTGCTCTCGATGACACAGACGTTGCGGGTGTGAACTTCAACAACTTCAGTAGGGACGCATTGATGAGGAAGCTTGCAAGAACAGATGAACCTTCCGAGCCTACTGCCGATGACAAGGCCAAGATTCTCCGACCCAAGACGGAAACCAAGCCGTTGCCTGTTAATGTCAACATGGCAAGTCGTTGTGTCATGCTTCGTAATATGTTTGATCCTACAGAGTAAGTATAACTTCTCTGAGATTATGATAATAAGATTGTTAACAAATAGCAGGGAAGAGGGCGAAGCCTGGATCAAAGAGCTGGAGGATGACGTCCGCGCTGAGTGCGAAGATAAATATGGTCATGTCGTTCACATTTCCCTAGATCCGAACTCGCAAGGCGATATCTATCTTAAATTCGACCGTGTCCAAGGTGGCGAGAACGCCATCAAGGGTCTGAACGGCCGATTCTTCGGTGGTCGCCAGATTACCGCTCAGCCCGTCGTCGACGCTGTCTACAGCAGCCTTTTCTCCCGCACAAAGGCTATCTAATTTCGATCACCTACAAAAGTCTTGGCTTTTCTCAATGGTGGTAGGTATCTGATCTAATTGTTAATTAGGCGCTTTTACCTCTCTCTATAGTACCTCTGAATAGCTTGACATGTTGAGCGTCTTGCTCCGCTTACTCTTGGATGACTGTGCCCCTGGTAGGTGCCAAGTCCTTTTTATACTTCTGTTGTTTACTTGTGTGAAGGCATTTTGTGCAATGATACTTGTCTATAGGGGCTCGATTCGTATCCTTGCTGTTTTGATTGGCGTGTTTATTTTAGTTGAATTATACCTTTCTATGTTTACGATGCTCCTAAGTTAGCCCTAGATGTCGTAAGTATTGATTGTAGTCGGACGCGGTAGTCCAACGTCTCGAGTATGTCCCGAGTAAGACGGTCTGTTGATATCTCACCTCTGAGGGTAAATTTTGGTGATAATTGTCTTCCCCCTCCCCTCCCCTTTCATCAAACCAAAGACAAACCCGGTATTCACTCACAATGGACTTTACTTAATGAATTCTTTATTCCAGGTCCCTCACTGTTTGCCCTCTTTTCTCTTCTACTTGGTTATTTCCACTTATTCTGTCTCGCATCGTCCTTCCCTTTTCTTTTTGGATAACCATCCTAAGAACTCACCACACAACTCTGCATCTAATTCTTAACCTGTTAGTATGGAACATCATCCATATCCATCAAAACCACTAACAAAATAACTACTAGTCCAGAGCCCCAGCCTCTGGCACTCAACCCACCATGGCCATGATCACAGTCTCAAGCCTTGCCACGCCAAACAGCACAACCCCAAGCCCAACCCCAAACCCTTCCCTCAGCCGCAGCCACCACTCCCGAACCTCCTCATCAACTCCCGCAACTAGCTTCAGCGCCTCCCAGCAGCGTACCCACGACCTCACCCTCGAGATTGAATACCTTCGCGCCCATCTGCACAGCACGCAGGAGACGCTGCAGACCATTTATCTGGATCTGGAGGATTCAAGGGCGCGTATCGCGCAGGATACAGTGCTTATTGGGGGCTTGCAGAATAAGATTGTGGAGTTGGAGGCACTGGTGCAGAAGCAGAAGGTTACAATTAGTAACCAGAGCAAGACGATTTCGGATCCGAGGCTTATTAGGAAGCATCAGCAGCAACAGCAGCAGCAGATTCCTGGTTGTGGTAATGGGGCTATTGTGCCGATGACACCTCAGCGGCATGTGCAAGGACAAGGACAGTGTCAGGGTTTGTCGCCGTTTGAGAGTCCGTATTCGGCTAGGTCGGGGTTTTCTGGTGCTTCTGGCGCGTCTGGGATTGGGGCTGAATATCTGCCTCCGCCTCCTGTATTCGATGTTGACAGTAATGGCTTTGTTCCTATGTTTCCAGGACAGTACCAGGGTCAGCCGCTGCCTGGTGTTAACCCTCTTCCTCTACCCTCTATTTGGGATCCTCTTGCGTGGTCCAATGGCAGTCCGCACACTATCGCGTACGTCGAACCTACGGCCTGCATAACAGAGTTCTCTTACCGGCTTCGTGAGCTGTGGACGAAGACGGAGCTGTTTGGTCAGGTTCATGCGAATGTCCCCAGCGTTTACAAGGATAGTCATCTGGACAAACGGGTGAAGGAATATATCATGTCTGTGTCTGATACACAGGGGGCGTCCTCCCTGCTGGGTAGTCCTGCTACGCGATTCTTCCTCGTTGCAAAAGCGATTAATGCTTTTTTGGTGCGTAATGTGCTGAAAGTGACGATTATCAAGGGCTTTGATGAGCAGGCGGATATGGAGATCGGGGGTATCAAAAAGCAGCTTTTCCCGGGTGAGTCCCTCCGTGTATATATCTACCCCATCGGCGCGACTAACATACTCATATAGACACACCCACCCCCGTACGCCACATAATGATAATAGCCATGACGACCAAAATCCAAGCCCTCAAAACAAAGCCCAACTTCATCGACTTTTGCCAACAAAAAACCCGCGACCACATGCAGAAACTCTGGCACCTCATCGGCCCCCTAACCCACCCCCAATCCAACACCACCATGGACCCGATAACCGGCAACAGCCAAGCCTGGACGGACCTCTCCGCAATTGTATCAGAAGCCGAGATGCTCGCGCTGGATATGTACTCCGTGCCGTTCGAATATCGATCTGAATTTCCGGCTGTGAACGAGGCATTTGATCCGGTTACGATGGTTAATAGTGATGCGTTTGTTACGGGTGATCCGATGGCGTTGGTAGCTAGTGATTGTCGGGTTCGGTTGGGGGTCACGCCTGTTGTGAGGGCGAGGGATAATTCGGATTGTGAGGTGGGGGTTGTTAGGGTTGTGAGTTTGGGGAGTGTGTTGTTGCGAATGGGTGGGCATAAATGACTCTGACTGGATTCGGCCTTAGAGATTTTGATTTAAGAGAGATCTGATCTTGGTTGGAGAATCGCGATGGTTATCTGATTCTATGTTGCTGCGGGTTGTTTCTCTTCTGGTTGAATTATTCGCGGACTTATTCTCCGCTTCGTTGATTTGATTTATCTAATGATGTTCTGGGATAGGGCTTATGATTCACGAAAGGTATGTTTTTACGATGTAAACCCAGAGGTCACATAAAGCATCTGCCTACAGAGAAGATTTTGACACGAAGGCAGGGAAACATCCATTTACAATATACAACGGTTCATCATACCTCTACCTTTATCCAAATCTAAACCATAATCAGACCTTCTCAATATGCTCCTCCCCTGCACCACTCTTGTTATCTTCTTCAGTCTCCCCCTTCACTTCCCTCCTATCCATACCCAGAGTACTAACCCGCCCATGCTTCCGCCTCTCCTTGGTTATCTCCTTCGACAATTTGACAGGCCTCTTATCCGAGTTCGTAAACAGATAGTCGATCTCCTCGAGCGTCATCTTGGCTGTCTCGGGGTAGAAGAAGTAAATCAATGGCACAAAGGCGAAGTTCGTGCACATGAAGATTAGATATGCTTTCCATTGGAGGCGGTTGATGATAACGGGGGTTATCATGACAACAAAGAAGTTCTGCATTCAGTTAGCAGATGATCTTTCAGTAATATAGGAGGATGGGTTACCCAAATCCAATTCGACGACACCCCAATAGCAGTTCCCTTCGTTCTAGCATGCAATGGCAGAATCTCTGGGACATAGCACCATGGAATACAATTCACCGATGCCCCAAAAATCAACATATACACAAAGAAAAACGCCACCGCAGCCGACGATGTCGCATGTTCATTTGCCTGCCCCTTGAAACTAAGCAAGATAGCCACCATCATCATGCAGATACCTAGTCCAAAGGATCCCCACATCATGGGCTGGCGGCGGCCAACGCGGTCGACGAAGATGGTGGGGAAGAGGGAGCCGATGACGAACATGATTTGCACACAGCCACCGATGATTTGGGAGAGATTTTTGGAAAGTCCGACATTGGTGTTTAGGACGGTGGGGATGAAGTAGACAACGAGGTTTATACCGCCGACTTGGTTCATGAATTGCATGCCGTAGGCGAGGAGACTAGTTCTATAAGTGACATTCTATGGGGGTTTGCTTTGGGGGACGTACACTCTGTAGCCAGTTGAGACTTCGTCGCGCTTGAAGATGTTCCTGCGCAGCTTAGTATTGCATCATATGCGAGAGTATGATGAACTAACCGCCACTTGAATCCTCCATTTTCTGTCTCTACGGAGATTGCCTCAAGGATCTCCATCTGCTCAGACTGAATTTGAGGGTCGTCTTTTGGTTTACCATAGACATCACTGAGGATCTGCAGTGCCTCGTCGTTCCGTCCATGCTGGTAGCAGAATCGTGGCGATTCAGGGAGCCCGAAGACAAGCACAATGACGATCTTCAACTGTTAGACTGTGCCACAGGACACAACCCTAGAAAGGCAAAACTCACAAATGCCCAAACCATCTGACATGCAATTGGCAACCGCCAGGCAATCTGTCCTCCAACAAAACTCATCCCGTAGTCGAAGAAGTAACTGATCACGATGCCCACACCAACCAGCAAGGGCTCACTGCATACCAGCTTTCCTCGCTTGCTAGCCTCGCATAGTTCCGCTTGGTACATGGGTACCGTGGATGTCTCAATCCCAGTGCCGATTCCGCATACGAACCGGCCGACCATCATGTGTGGGACGCTGTATGCTGAGCATTGAAGCGTAGCACCAATCTACAACCGTTAGTCAATGCAATCGTAGTTGCTTCTTGATGCGCACAGACTCACAATAACCCAAGCCATGGCAAACCACATGGCGCGTCGCCGTCCCAGCCAGTCGCCCAACAGGAAGTTCACTATGCACCCAGAAAAACACCCCAAATTGTATATTGAGACGATGATACCAGTTAGGCTGTCGTTCGGATGGCCCATGGTTTCTAGATAGTTGTTGTTTTCCACGATTCCGGAGAAGACGCCTTGGTCGTAACCTACATATAATCAGACTGGTTGAAAACAGCACCATCAATATATAGCTCACCGAAAAGAATAAATGCCATCCCACAAGCCACCCAAATGGCAGCCTGAAGGGCAAAGCCCGTCCCAAAAACATCAACCTTTACCATAATGACTCCTATCGTATTGTTACAAATTGAAATGATCCACGGCACATACTCCGAGCATCAAGAAACGGCAAGCTTTATATACCCTCCTTCCCCGGTCACCACGCCGTATACAACAATTGGGGAAATAACCTCCTCCAACACAGAACAGCCCTTGCATCAGGCAATTAGAAACGCCCATTATCCTAATTTGGTAATCCGAGCCTCATGTTACCCCGGATTGCGGGAGTTACCCCGCACACCCGCTAAACCCAAACCGACGCTTTCTTTATGGGGGATCGACGATTATCCATGTGTTTTCGGTCTGTTCTCCGGTCCTCATGTCGGGGATATAGACGTCATATTACTATTCAGTAGTATGTTTATGGTGCTTGGCGGTGCCTGAGTCCATCCCTGTTGGTGTAACGTCGGAATTGCCGTGTGGTGTAGTGTGGTAAACCTCCAGGTGTTGCAGAATGGCCTCACGCGTTTGGCTAACGGTAACATTCTTATCGAGTTGTACTATTCAAGTTCATGTGGGGGCTGGCGGCAGATGGTAGGTACACTTGTACCCGGTGGTCTGTAGGCATGCAGAGCCAATGACTGTTGTGGAAGGTAATATACAAAGCCGAAACTTTCTCGCATAGCCAGAGGAAAAGTGTATGTATCGGCTAACTTTCTTGAAATGTTTTACTGCGCGGTGCACATAGGAAGTGAGACTAATGGGCGTATCGTTCCCGAATGGGAATACTTGAAAGACAATAGATGGTCAGGTAAATTGATATCGTAGGCGACTGGCCAGAGGATGAAAGAGTCAGGCCATTATTTATCCGGACGCTGCAAGTTCCTTGAGACAAAATGATGCATAGTTTCCAAATATGGGATGATTTGTGAAAAACAAGCAACACAACTTTCAAGCTCATCTCACTGCATCGGCTGTGACCACTCAAATCACATGCATTAAGCTCTTCAGGCACATAACACCATCAGAGACAGCATTCGCAGGTAAGGGCCTTTGCTTACCCAAAAGCCAAGTATCGAGGCTGAAGGATGACGAAGTGAATTGAAGGAACTGCTACTGATTTCTTCTGTTGGAAACTCAACTTCCATCCCAAGACTTTATAGCTATCGTCAATCTATCCGCATTTCAATTCTTTATTTTTTCCATCTTGTACTCTGGGTCGAATCTTACGGGCGCCTTTGGAGTATCCATGACAATGTGACAATCGTACGAGAGGCGTTGCAAATGCCTAGTGTTCGGACAACTACCAGTACCATGCCCGGAGACCATCGGGGAATAGACGTCTCTCTAGGGGCCCTGATATATCATGGAATAGTGGAAAGGACCACAGAAAAATATGAAAAATAAGCAAAATCAGTCGGATACTGAAGTTGAATAGACAGCAATAGTACCGATGCCTCACTCAGATTTTATGCGTGGGATTCCAAACAAACCTTAATGTGTGGCTCAAGACGCGTAAAATTGCGATGTATTCTGCCCTAATGGCATTCGATGCATCTTCAAGCATCAATGTCCGTAAGATAAAAGTCATTGGAACCACTCGCACTTGCAGCACATGATTAGCTGTAGATTCTGCTCTTCCTGGCATTCGATGCCCCAGAAAGCGATATGTTCTAGATGGGATAGGAAACTTACGAGGGTCGATCCATCGCTGCGTATTGCCTCCTACAAAATATGGCAGAAAAATCCCATGCCTCTGGTGAGAGTCGATCAAAACAGATGAGGCCGATAAGAGCCAGTTGGGAAACTGGCTACGTCGAGACGTGGACTGGGGTGAAGACCCTAATGACCCTAATAGTGAGCCCTGTAGTTGGTCATATATCGTGATATTGCGTGACGATAACCAAATACCATTCAGTTGATTCAAGTCATGCAATTCAGAGACTTAGTCCAGTTCTAAGAAAGATTTCAGCTGCAGAGGAATGAACTATACCGCGGAGAAATCGATGAGCGTTAAGGGGTTTGAGGAACTCTGCCATACGCAAACCAAGTCCCTGCAATATGAAACATTATTAGAATACACATGCTATGTAGAAAACGATTCATGATCAATAAGCTTGGTAAACTGGTTTATATGCTTTCCAAAGCATCGTATTACATCCGCCAACTGCCGTTGCAACATTCCGTCGCATGGAGGCTCGGGCCGCAAATTCATCCTCCCCGCTGCAAAGAATGGGAAAGGGAAGTCTCTCCTTTCTTCATCCACACTGTATTCTTTTCAGTAAACACTCATTTGCTACCTTAATTGATCCATTTCAATGTCTCGATATTCATGAGTCTGTCCTTTGCGAAGCGAGCGACTGTCCGGGTTCGCGCCTTGGCGGACAGTTCTTGTATGAGTCCTTCCCTGGCCCAATTACCCTTTTCATGCGGTCAATCATTGTCTAACATGCTACTGCGAATAACCCCCAGGCTTCATACCTACTTTCAAGCGCAAATACAGTACGCCCCAGAGTAAAAGACGGCCAGAGTTCCACGACTACTTCGTCACACACCTCCCCTCGTCATCGCTCCATCCCGATCCCCGCGGCCCGCTCGCACCCTTTCACAAACTCCCCCGTTCGGAGTCAGTACCTCATACCGGAGAGATCTCACATTCGCCCGCCGCGTTTCAGGCTCTCACGAGCCGCGATGCCACCGTCGTCCGGATTCCACTGCGCAGCGCGAAACACCACTTCGGCGCCTCGACCTCTCGGGGCACTCGCCGGTCAAATGAGGATACACACCAGGCAGGTGTGATTGATTTGCCCGCGTTTGCGAATCGACCACCGACGTCGCTTACAATTAAACGAGGGGCTGGTCCTGGGCCTCGTGAAAATCGCGCAGCGGACAGTGCCAGCGGTGATCCGCAGGTTTTCTATTTCGGAGTCTTCGACGGACATGGTGGTACGGAATGCAGTACGTTCCTTAAGGAGAACCTACACGAGTATATCCAGAACACGGCGGCGGAGTTTGAATTGCGGTCGAGTCTGAGGAACAAAGGAGAGGAGGAATCGAAGGAGGAGCCCGAGACTCTGCCAATTGTCCAGGGAGCGAATCGGCAACAAATTGGCGAGCTGGAAAAGGAGCTCGTGAAGAATTGGCGGAGTCTTGTTGGGGGTTACTTCAAAAGATTCATTCCGCCTCACTTCTCCTATTTCGGGCGGGACGATGTTGCAGACCAGTCCGACAGAAAGTCCCGCAAAGAGGGCGTCACCATCGAAGAGGTGATGGAATATGCCTTTCTACATGCGGATTACGACTTTGTGTCAGCACAAGCAGCCAGACGAGACGACGAATTGGTTAAGGCTGGCCAACCTCTACAACAAGACGAGATCCTCTACGGTGCAGACCACCCAGCGACGAGCAAGAACATCTCAGGCAACACCCGATTCAAGGGAGGAAGCACCGCGAGTGTTGTGCTCATTTCCACCCCCACCCCGGCACCATTCTGGTACCCGACTACGTCCTCTAGCTTGTTGGTATCGCATGTAGGCGACACAAGGATCCTGCTATGCTCCACGGTTACCGGGGAGGCTATTCCTCTGACCTCAAACCACCACCCGTCCTCACCGCCCGAGGCGGCCAGACTCCGTCGCTACGCCACGACATTCGTGACCGACTCGTTTGGCGAGGAACGCATGAGCGGTCTAGCGAACACCCGTTCCTTCGGAGACGTCCAATCCAAACGCATTGGTGTTTCTGCGGAGCCGGAAATTTATCGCCTCGAGATGGCCCCCGCCGAATTCTCGTTCCTGGTCCTAATGACCGACGGTATCAGTGGGACTCTCGACGACCAGGAGATTGTCGACATTGTTAAGGAGGCTCGCACGCCGGAAGAAGCGTCCAAGGACGTCGTCAGCTTCGCGACTGAGGTGACCAAGGTGGGCGATAATGCTACCTGCCTCGTGGTCCGGTTAGGCGGATGGGAACGCCGGCTAGAAGGCGGGTTGGGAAGCATGGGGACGAAGGAGTCTCGCGACTGGCGTAGACAGGAAGCTACTGATCCGCGCAGGTCACGGACATGATGATTGATATTCCCAAGGTATCTATGGTTTGCTTTCCTTTGCTTTGTTGTACATAGTTTCCTGGTGTCATCTTCGGTTCGGTCATCGATCATCGGTCATTGGGTTTCTAATTTTTCTTTTAACTTGCTGTACATACAAAATCGATACAAGGTTTTGCTGGTTTTCTTTTGTTTGAATGTCGAGCATTATCTGGGGTTATGGGAAGCAAAGGTAGTTAATATCACGGAAGGATCGGCTTATTGCAATATGGTCTTTCGCTTATGAAATAACCATCCGGGCTAATCTGTGTCTTTTGTTTGCCAATTTTCCACACCATTGATGACCTCCGGTCCGGACAATTTTCGCATGAGGAATGAGCCGTAAGATGTTGCATCGTTTTTCATGATGATTGACACCACAGATCGAGATGAACCCGAGTTGCGGAACCTATGCTCGCTTTGGCCCATTTTTAGGGATATTGCTCAATGGAATTGGTGAGTATGGCAAGAATAGGGCAGTTCAAATGGGCAATCCTGCTTATTGCTGTCCGGCCATGTCATTTGGTGCTAGTTGTCCTTGTTTGCTTTCTTATGTCGCAATTTAAGGCAGCTAGTTGCCTTGCTACTATTCATAGCCTTCTAGAAAAACTAGAATTCGAATGTAGATCGTAGAGAGGGATTGCCAGATCGCAAAAACGGTTACGTCTCCTGGCCCCTGAGCTTCCGCAAACAGTAGAGTAGCTTCCGTGGTCCCATGAGGGAGAAAAGATAGCAGAAAAAAAAGACAAACTGCCAGATAATAGCATCTTCATCATAGAACAGATCACAGCTTCACTACTTGAAATTGACCAGCAGTTTGCTACTTCCAGCTAAAAGCGCACCGGCGAACGTCAGAGTTCAGACCCTGATCGGGGTGTTATCGCTCTTATCGGCAACACGCACGCTTAGTTCGGATCTCCTGACTAACTTTCTTCTTTTCTTCCTCAACTCTTCGAGGTTCCTCTCTACCTCGAGTGCTTTTCCTTCCCCTCACTGTCATTCTTTTCATCTTTTCTCTGTGCCATTCTTGCTGCTTCTCCAAACAAATTCTTTTCTGTGGAAGCGCGTTGATCTCGTGACGTGTAGGTACGTTGCAAAAAATTCCCGTCAAACAAAGCTTTGCTGGCCTTTTTTGCTCTTATCTCGGACCCCGCTGCGCTGCAAGCGTCGAGACTGGTTTATACCGTGAACTATGTGGCTAACTATCCGCGAGACTTGGTAGATCCCACCTGTCCTCTTTCTCGTTTCGCAACGATCGGTCCTTTCAATCCCGGCCGGTTTCCGGATAAGGCTCCTGCTTGCTATTTCCGCAGGGTCCTTTGATACCTAATACATACTTCGATTCCTTTCTTGATTTCCTAAACTATCCACAAATATGAGCGCAAAGACAAGGAGACAAAAGGCCGCGCAGGCCGCGCAGTCCGACAGCGATGTGCCATCGCCCGCCAGTAACGGAGCCCTGAAAGCACCGAAGAGGAGCAAGAGCAAGTCTCCTTCTCCTCAACCGGAGGCGAAGGAGAATGTTTTCCTCTTTGCTCCTAATCTCATTGGTAGGTGTTTTGAGACTATATTCTATTGGCGCGGAATCTAACCACTTGTCTGTCCAATAGGATATTCCCGAGTCGTCCTTACGATTGCCTCCCTCTACTACATGCCTCTCCATCCGCGTACCTGCTCTATTCTCTATAGTGTTTCATGTCTGCTGGACGCCCTGGATGGATATGCCGCGCGATATTTCAACCAATCCACCACCTTTGGTGCCGTGCTTGACATGGTGACGGATCGTTGCACAACCGCTTGTTTGCTTGTTTTCTTGAGCTCTGCCTGGCCGCGGTGGGCTATTGTTTTCCAGGGATTGATTTGCCTGGACATGGCTAGCCATTACATGCACATGTATGCCACCCTGAGCCGCGGTGGTTCCAGCCAGAGCCACAAGAAGGTTGATGCGACCAGAAGCTGGGTTCTGTACCAGTACTACCACAGTAAGGTGAGTTGGAGACTCCCTGAATGTTACACTGACCAAGGCAGCTGACCAATATGTACTACAGACTGTGCTTTTCATCTGCTGTGCCCTTAATGAGCTCTTTTTCATTGGTCTCTACCTGCTCTCTTTCTCCTCGCCTACTCTTTCTCCATCTCTTCTACAACCTACTGAGCAGCCCGCCTGCGCGCAGCCTGGAAACCCTGCTCACCCGGCCCCAAGCAGCCTTTTCGCTAGCCCATGGAGTGCAGGTGCTCTGGAAATGGCCAGAGCTAATAAGCTTGACAGCTTCTGGCCCTGGGTGATTACTGCTATCTCTGCTCCCATCATGGCCTTCAAGCAGTTCGTCAATGTTGTGCAATTGGTCAATGCCAGCCAGTGGTTGGCAGAGGGTGACCTTGTAAGCCGGAGGGAGGCTCGGAACGGCAAGAAGCGATAAACTGCCGGTTCTTATCCAACAAGAACAGGGCGTCGATTGAGGAAGTTCTCCTAATAGCATGTTTGTCTTTGCCTCCTGCCGCGTCCGTTGGGTCTTGTCATGAACAGGGTGTCTGCAACACTACTTTCGTCGGGTTATCACTATCATTCACATTACTTAGCTTTCACCTTCTTTTCCTTCTCCTTAAGTCTATATTCTCGTTTCTGTCTGTTTATTTCCGGCTATTCATTCGTCAGGTCTGAAAATTTTGGGAGGAAATCAGTCTGTTGACACAGATTTTGCAGCATTTGAATGGCCCTTGCTCGTTTCTTATTACTTTTTAGTATTCTTTCTTTCGACCCCTTTTTCATTGTTGCTTCTTGTTACCTACATTTTGCTTTCATTTGCTTTTTATTCATTACTTTAATGTGTGCCGGGGTATCAGTTATGGACATACACAGTTTGTATTAATATCCTTGTTGCTATTTCTGATTTATCCATATTGCCTGGAAAGAGATGAAAACAATTCAATAATGATATACCGAATTCGAGTTATTCTAGTGCTTCGCAGTAGTCATTGTCCATCCCTCACAGGCTGCTCTAAGCCGATACAAACCGAACCACTCCGACTGCGGCTCCGGTGTCGGCGCGGGGTGGACCAATTCCGCCCCGCCATCTCCAGTCGTAGTGACCATTATTCTATTATTCTCTCGAATTCCTCCAGAATATCTTGTTCACAGCTTCAATCACTTCTTAAAAACAAACAGTCATAATAATGGCCCCGTATAACATCGTTGTCTTTGCTGGTGACCACTGCGGTCCCGAGGTGAGCACCTCTTGAGTCCATTAGTCCGCAATTGATGATATACTGACTTCTGAATTATAGGTTACCGCTGAGGCCCTCAAAGTGAGCAGAATTCTACGAGAGACCAGTTTTGAAAAGCTACGGAGAACTGATGGAACTTTTGTGATTAGGTCCTGCGCGTCATCGAGAAGAGCCGCGATGACCTCAACTTCAACCTTCAGGACCACTTGCTCGGTGGTGTGAGTACCTATTCCCAACTTTTATGGAAGGATTGGGCAACATTTGCTGACAATTGGTTTGCTCATAGGCATCGATTGATGCGACTGGATCGCCCCTGACCGACGAGGCCCTGGAGGCTGCTAAGAACGCCGACGCCGTTCTGCTCGGTGCCATTGGAGGACCGGTATGCGGCCATTGTCCCAAAGCCTCGGAGGAAATTATAGTTAACAAAACAGAAATGGGGAACCGGTGCCGTCCGCCCCGAACAAGGCCTCCTCAAGCTCCGCAAAGAAATGGGCACCTTCGGTAACCTCCGTCCCTGCAACTTCGCCGCCCCCTCTCTCGTTGAAGGCTCGCCCCTCCGCGCCGACGTCTGCCGCGGCGTCGACTTCAACATCATCCGTGAATTGACTGGTGGCATCTACTTCGGCGACCGCAAGGAAGACAATGGCGACGGTTACGCGCTCGACACAGAGCCGTACTCGCGCGCCGAAATCGAGCGCATCACCCGTCTCGCGGCCAACATGGCCCTGCAACACAACCCTCCTCTCCCCGTGTGGAGTTTGGACAAGGCTAACGTTCTCGCGACGAGTCGGTTGTGGCGCAAGGTTGTCACGGAGGTTATGGAGAAGGAGTTCCCGCAGGTGCAGATTGGTCACCAGCTTATTGACTCCGCGGCTATGATTATGGTGAAGGACCCGAGGAAGTTGAATGGTATCATTGTTACTAGCAACTTGTTTGGTGATATTATCAGTGATGAGGCGAGTGTTATTCCTGGTTCGTTGGGTCTGCTTCCTAGTGCCAGTTTGAGTGGTATTCCCGATGGAAAGAGCAAGGTTAACGGTATCTACGAGCCTATTCATGGTACGCTCCTTTACCCCCTCCCCACTAACAATTACACGAATGATACTGATGAATACAGGCTCCGCCCCCGACATCGCCGGCAAGGGCATCGTCAACCCCGTCGCCGCCATCCTCTCCATTGCCATGATGATGCAGTACTCCTTCAACCGCATGGCCGAGGCCAAAGCCATCGAGACTGCTGTGCGGAACGTGATCGAGGCCGGTGTCCGCACTGGCGATCTTGGTGGCAAGTCGTCGACTGCGGAGGTTGGCGATGCTGTGGCTGCGGAGTTGGAGAAGTTGTTATAGAGGATGGTGTTTGTATATAAGATGTGATATAAATTGTTTTGCTTATGTGGAAATGAACGTGGTATGACTTCAATAACCGAAATATTTCTTGGAAGCGTTTTCAAGCCAGTTCTTTCTACTTGGAATATTATACGTTTTGATAGAGTCTTCAGACAAGTCGGCTCTCGAGCTCAAGTAGGAACTAACCCTAGCATTGAACTGCTCTGTATGTTTAGCCCCAAATATCGCTTCAACAGTTTACATCTACAGAGTATGCAGAGGGGATTGTATCTTAGTAGAAAACAAAGGACTTTTATTTCGTTCTGTTAGACCTAAAAGCTCATTACCAATTGAACTATTGCCCCGTAATTGAAAATCCTTTTTCTGTTTCTACCTTTCTCTTGAACTGAGCACAGATGAAATGTTAAGTAACGCCACACTTTCCAGTCCACACTCTTCGTCTTCTTTGTCCTTCTCAGCATCTCTGCAGAAAAGAGAAAGCTCATTCACACACTGAAAGTGACGTCCCAAGAGGGCTAATCGGCTGGCTGCGTATTGTAACAAAACATGGATGCACTTCATACATCATAATAAGTCCCTATGCTGGACAAAAACCCAACCCTTGTGGGCACGATTGACAGCAACTGTGGATTGATCATACCACACTGCGCACTCATTTCTGTCTAATCAGCAAGCCATTGGCTTTGTGGACGAATTGGCAGGCCAGAGCAATGTGACAGGCGTTGATATTATAATTTTGAGATCTAACACGCCCGGCTAGTGCCTGGTGATATCAGTGTTCATGGATGGTTTTCTGTTGGACTCATGTCTGTATAATCGCTTCTCCAGACCCTTGCAATATGTCATAACTGCCGCATTACAACATAGCTGACCAGCTCCAACGAACTTCCTGAAGGTCAAATGGCGGTTCTCTTTCTTGCATATGAGTTGAGGCTAGCGTTAGCAGCCTGCGCTTTGATGTTGGTTTCAGTGAATCTAGCAATCTGTTCGGCCTGGGTAAGGTTGGAGCATGAGGGGTTGGCCACTGTGCCAAAGTCAGTACAGAGCCTCAATCAGTGATTCTGCAGGTCCATACTTGCACCAGTGTGCCTAAGCATTGCGAATGTGCCGGTGGTACTGAACGTGTTAGCTAGGAATTATGTTCAACTTTACAAGTAAGCGTATCATACATAGGAGGGCGTAGTATTGAGCACTACTCATATCTCCAGATTCATTTCGCTGACGTCGAATGAGAGCCTGGCTTTCAGCAAATCCCCCCAAACGCTGATTCTGGATAGGACATCGTCCATTAGACGGCCAAAAAAAAAAAAAAAAAAAAAACTACAAGGTGTCTTAAATGGCCATATGAGTTCACAGTAGGCCCAGTGGAGTGATTATTGTAGCCATGTGGTTTGCTATGATCCTGATGGCGTTCTCGAAGAAGTATCGCATACTTTTTGGGTCTGACGTCGGAAACAACAAGGTGAATGTCAAAGAACCATCATGAAACAGAAAGCATGTCTTTTGCGTATCAGGAACCGTAGCCGGACTTGCCATATGCACTGGCTTTGTACCAGTAATGTACATTACCAGTAGTGTACATTTTTACGTCTTTGGTGGGACTAGAATCAGTTCGTGGAGAATAAAAGAATCCGTACATTCCTAGCATCTGCGTCTGAGTCCGAGTCAAGCTGAGAGCGAGGGAAAACAACGCATTAGGTGGGACAGGGCACTGTTCGTCCCAATCTGACAAGTATCTTGAATAAGTATCTGTCTGGCAGGTTGAAATTGCAGAACACGGTATCAGCGAGGATTTGTTCCCGGCCTCACTAGCACACCGGTCATGTATTATCCTTGGGTCCAAATTTCTTCTAGAACATCATCCTCTCCTATCTGCTCAGTTACATTCTAACAGAAACTCAGCATGAGGAGCATTCCGAAGAATTTCTCGACAGTAATAAGACGAGGCAAGTTGCTAGGTTTCAAATATATGTGCAGTTGAAGAGCATCACCGTCACAAGAAATCTTGTCATGTGTTGCATGTCTTTGGTGGCTGTCCACAGACCTCGATAGGATGTACTATTTTATTTCCCTCGTGAATGCGGCTTCGGATACTATCAATGCATACTGGCTCATATTGTTAGTCACTATCAAGTTGTATATCAAAGGGCCACACTTATGTTTACAAATTCTGAGGGCGTAGGGTTTTCCTGGGAGTTCTTGCGTTTTAACAAAAATTGGACAAGTCCACATCCTCTAAGGTATCATATAGAATCAGCTGAAGTTCAAAATATTAAAGTAGGGCCGACACTCACTTCCGCCCATTGATATCATTGTTCAGCGGCGGTCATTTGCGTACAAGCGGTATAACGGTAGAAGACCAGAACCAGACCACGGTTGAACGCAGCGTTTAGACCTCGATTTGTTTTGGGGCTAGGGATGTTGGCTCACTTAAATATACAGAGTGATAATTAGTGTTTGAGGTGAAGAGGCCCAGTATCTACAGAACAGAGATATTCAGACCCGATCCAGTGGGCCAACACGCCGCTGCGGGCTGGTGCTGGTCTCATATTGCTGGACAGCACTGCCCTAAAGTGTGGGATGTTGTGTCATTCTGCCAGTATAACATGTAACTTGGATGGACTTTTGGACAAGCAAGCAATTGCAGCCTGTTTTGTAATATCCATCATGAACCCATCCGCCGCAATCTTCTTGCCGGAGAGTTTGCCGAGATCGTTCGGACTTTAAATTTCGTAACAGGTGTACACTAGATCAACACCTGAAAGCACTGGTTGCAGCTGTTGAAGAAATGGCTTTAGCCATAAGTAACTGGTACACGTTAGTGATAGCCTAATGAAACAAGTTGGATCTTGAACAAGCGCATACTATGACAGACTATGTTTCTCACTGTGTCAATGATATCCTTACTATGGAGTCCGAAGTGACACATTGTAATGGTGATCGGGTAAATTCGTCAAGATATCCCTTATATCTTTAGGACCCTCGTCGTGTTCATACCGGGACGACGAAGGCGCTCTGATTTGAGAGCAATAGCGAGAGGATTCGAATTTGTATAGGATCGGTATTCGAGACAAACCAATGATATGGTATGCAGCTACTGCCTGATAAATGGATTGTGAGTTTTGTCTCTTGGCTTTTCCCTTATCCTATACCACACACCTATGACTTCAAATGTTTTGGTTCTGTTCCCCGTCTCACTAGCATTCCATCAAGGCTGCCGTGATTTGTATCAATTCTGATCTCTTCATCCAAACGTCTACCATAGGTGTGCAGTTGAAGAGCATCACCGTCACAAATGAATTCACTGAATAATGTCGCGTCTGCTGAGCCACCGAGCATTATATCAACTATACATCGAAGCCGCAGGTTTTTGGCGGTATAAGTTTGTATGTAGAGTACCGGTTGTCGACTGCTGTATATACGGTCGTCTTGGACCGTCAAAACGTATTCGTATAAGGCTATTAAGGGTTCCTTTGTCGATTGATGGTTTATATTGCTTGAAAGATATATAGCCTATAGCCCTATGTGGATGTGTTAGTGTTTGATTGTATAGAGGGTATGTTCATCTGAATAGTAGTCCTTGAAAATCCTTGGGGATGAGAGATGCAGGCAGGAATGAGTTATGGTTGTCATTGAAGATAACAATGAGACAGAACCGTCAAACGGAAAATGACACTAGCCCTAATAGGGAAACCAGGGGCATGCGCCACAGCTATACGCTGTCTGTGAATACATCTGCATTTGCAGGGAAAAAACGGTCTAGTAATATCACAATCATGGGTATCATATCAGCTCCCTAAACCTCACAAGCAGTGGATGATCATCGAATAACAGGCTCCCCCATCCAATCCGGTTCTTCCAACCCCATAACCTTACCCCCGTTATCCTCAGCATCACGTCCCTCACCATCCTTAACACTCGACTGTCGTAAACTCTGTCTCCTTACCCGCCCATCTGCAGAAGCAGACGGGGCATTGCCCGCGCGGCGACGGTCATCGTCTCGTGCATATACCTGGAACCCGCGCACATGTGTATCTTTGCCGTTTTGGTGGTTCTCTATGATTTTCATCTGGATGACCATTGCTTTCAGCACGTTGCCTGCGTACGGGTCGTCCTCGTCATCCTCATCAGCCGTCTCGTCGTTATCGTCTTCGTAAGCGCCCTCGTCGTATTCCGGGTTTTTGGAGTCGGAGAATATGTAATCGTAATCAAGCTTTGCCTCAGAAGGAGCCTTCGCTTTTGCTTTCCCCGATACAGAGGCGCGTTTATCGTTCGCACGGGTAACTCGCTTTCGTCTCTTCTTCCTAACCCAACCGCCGCTTCGACCTCCCACGTTCTCCAGCGGTATGTTCACCCAGCCGCACGGCGTGTCTCCTTCCCAGGTTGCAAACTCGACGAGGTCGTTACCGCCCATTCCTGCCAGAAAGACCATTTTCGTGGGTGTATAGCTTTCGTCCATTTCGAAATCGAGGTACACGCGAATGCGGACAACAGCGACAAGTTTGAAGAAATGGAGACTGAGCGTGTGCGGTTGGGGGCCGTCAGATTGCCAGTACTCCGAGGGGTTTGTGCTACGAAGAGCAGCGACACCGCAGCCTGGTTTGTGTGTTGAGACCGTCCACGAGGCTAGTGACGAGATCTCGCGGAGGTTAGGCGGGAGGGGTGTCGGGGATTTGTCTGGACAATCGCATAGCACGTTAGCGTGAATATTTAACAAAGGATCTTATATAAATACACACCTCGGTCCTGCATTAACTCATCCTCGTCCTCCCCACCTTCCATCTCCTCATCAAACATCCCTGCGGCCTCCTCATCAGACAAACTAACTTCATTCCCCTCCGCGTCAATGGTTATTCGCCTCGGCTCTTCCTGCGCAAACGTATCATTCAACCCATCATCCGACTCGTCATCATCCTCATCCATCATCTGCGGCCGCTGTCGACCGCCCCGGCTAAAGAGGCCGAAGATGGCTGCTTGTGCCGCTGCGGCAGGGTGCACGGATTCCACACTCTGGATGGGTCCCGACGAGGGGTGTAACTGTGGCGTCGCGTGTGAAGGAGGAGTCTGAAATTGTGGCTGGGGGACTGCATGTCTGGGTCGTGGTCTGCTTGGTTGTCGATGTCGGTGTGGAGAGTCCGGAGTGGGAGCGGCGGGTCTTTGGAAGTTTGGTTGGGGTGGCATTGCGTTTGATGTTAATTATTTCGTGCTGTAATAATAGTATGGCATTGCAGGTTCATAGAGTTCAATTCTATTGAAGGAAGAAGCTCGGGACGGTGTGCAATGTCTTTTGTTTATTCGGGCATCTTTGGATGGAAGGTGAAGCTCCAAGCAATCTCGCGACAAACTCCGCATCGGCCAATCACGTGCGACATCTACGATAACCGTATCAACGTCATTATAAAGGGCAAAAAAAAAAAAAAGAAAAAAGACAGATCCAGGGCTTCTAATAGACTCTATTGAAATAAAGGAAAGTGCTCGTCTACCCAACAAATATGCGTGAAGATATTGGTATACTACAAAACCAAATGGAACAAAGATCCATACAGAAACCATGCCGTAACTCCTGGGCAGTAAAATGTTAAAACGAAGGGGAACGATGAAGAGCGTGCGTAAATAAGGTGGAGATATGTTGAAAATCTCCCTCTGCCCAGGGGAGAAGGGAAGGGAAACGAAAACTTTTTAGAAATGCGTTTCGTTCACTCGTCGACATCCACATATCCCAACTTCTGGCCAACCCTGATTGTTTGGCCCTTTTCAATGGACCAGTTGAATCCACCTTGTCGTTCACCTTCTTTCCAGCCTGCATCGAACGACAACCGGCGGCCAACGGGAGCTTCAAACACAAGGACAATTGAGCTACCCAGTTGGAATCCACCCATTTCCTCTCCTCGCTTGAGGGGGTGCCCACCAAGCGTTCTGCTTGCGTGACGATAGGTGGCTTCGACAAAACCAGGGAACTGTTCGCCCCGTCTGGCTGCAAGAGCAGCTGCCAGATCGGCCGCGGTATCAGTGGTGAGGCTGTTGGTGCGTAACTCGGAGTCAAAGTTAACCTTGATGGAGCCCACATTAGTGGCACCCACCGGAGTGTAGCTGAAGAATCCCCAGCGCCAGCGACCTAGAAAAGCAACTCGCTCATTAAGGGTAAAGAGGCCAGGAAGATGGCGTTGCAAGTATGGGGAAACCGAATAGAGTTCTCCCGCGAAGTGACGGCGGCTCTCAACCACCCACGGAACTGGAGAGTGGAAGCGGTGATAGTCACCGGGCGCAAGGTAGATGACCACATAGAACAGAGCGTTGTTTGACGTAGGCTTGGGAGAGTACCACGAAGAACCATCACCAAGTGCCAGGTCAGCTTTAACCTGGGCCTCAGAGGTGGGCTTGGACGATGTCGATGCATCCAAGGACGCGGTCCGTTTATTGGCCCCTCCTTGGTCACCTGCAAGAAGGGTCGGAAGCGTGTAGGAGATACCGTTGACTCTTGCAAATTCCTCGTGCGAAGCCATATCAGCTGCATCCTTCGGGGAGAGTTCTGACTGGTGATCGGTGAACTTCTTCGAATGGTCAGCGTGCGATGGAGTGGCCGCACCCAAGAGAGCATCCAAACTGTATGTTACGCCCTTGACCTGCTCAACCTCTCCACGCTCAATCAAACCGTACTGTAAAATCCGGCCATCGGAAGGGGCAAGAATAGCCCGAGGATCAGGGTCGAGTGGTCGACACCCAGGCTTCAGTTTGCGATAGAAGAAAGCGGCCAAGTTTGGATACGTCCGAAGATCCGGCTCCGCAACCTCGTCAAGATTGACCCCGAACGCCCAGGAGTAGAGCTTGAATCCTGGAGCACGAAGCCAAAAAGGAAGCTCCAGCTCATTAAAACGACCCCATAACCGAGAGATGGCCTTCAATGGTAGTGTCGACATGATCTGAACCTGCCATGGACCACTAGGCCTAATCCTGGGGCGGGGCGGGGGCTTCCCAAATTCCCATGCTTCCCCAGATTCTTCTCGTTCGATCCGTAACCGTTCCGTGCGTTGTGACTTGTAGAATTGAAGCAGCCCTAAAAGACCGATACCCAATCCGACGGGAATAGGATACCATTCCACCTTGGTTTTTCGTAATGCTGACCGGAGACGGGACCCGAAACCGCGATTGGCCGATTCGTTATAGTTATGACTTTCATGGTGGTAATGACGGTATTGTCGCCAATTCTTAGAGGAAGATGAGTACTGTTTTGCGCCTTGGCGGCGTTGGCCAGTGGCCCTGAAAGTGACAATGTCCATCACGGCAGTCCTGCCCTCATGGGGGAATACAGCAAAGAGCGCTCTAGCAGACCTTTGACGACAGATTGTAGAGCAAGGGGCTAGGCACACGGCCATTACACTGTCTTACACAGAGAACTCCATCCCTGGCGGGGCGGACAAGGGCTGACAAGGGAACAGGACAGGGTACTGACTGGAGGTCTTCCGTCTCAATGAAGTCGAAAAGCGGAGATGTCACGAGACAGGAACGTCACGGGCCTTACCGCCCGGCAATTCGGAGACGGACAAGGTGTCGGGCCGGTTCATGCGTATTTAGTGGATGGCGGTGGTTGATAGAAGGGAAGAAGGGAATGAGGAAAGCAAAAGAAACAGAAGTTAATAAGCTGTGTTGGTGGAATACTGACAATACAGAACAAGTGCGATTCACTGGGCCGTGGTGTGGTGGACGAATCTGTGGTGGTCAGCAACAGGGGGACATGGTCACTTGTCCTCATCTCTCAATCTGTCTTTAATCGATCTCCTCATTCAACTTCCCTCATTTCTATATCCACGATAGCTCCAGGACAGAGCTCAAGTCTGTACTGTACTGTTATTCATTCGCTTAGTTTGCTCATTGGAAAGCCGGAGATACTCATACTAGTGGCCACCACTTGCACATCGTGACGCATGTTGTTGTTATTATGAACCTGTGATTGCAATTGCCCTCCATTCCAACTCGTTATAGACCAGCCTCGTCTACTGAAATGGCTTCCAGCGCATTCCCAGAAGGGGGCTCTGTGCCTTCAGAGCAATCCGAGAGCGTCCCGGCCAACATTGCCCTTCATGTTCTCAGTCCTTCGTTGCCTCCTCCCAGTCGCTTTACCCTCAACGATTTACCTCGTTCGACCACAGTGGCCGACTTAAAGACTCGCATTTCGCAATCGATACCGAGCCAGCCGTCCTCAGTGAGCCAGCGCTTGATATACCGGGGAAAGCCTCTCATGAACCAGAACGAGACGTTGCAAACTATCCTTGAACCGCCAGACGTGAGTAGCTCCCCTGATGTTTGTTTATTGAACCATTGCGTGCTGATTTATTCGAATTTAATTTCAGGAATCGGAATACTCAATACATCTGGTCCTTCCCCCCGCTCCTGCACCCTCTGCTCCTGCCTTCGCGGACTCGCCGTCGGCCGCGCCTGCCCCAACCCAAGAAGCAGTCGGGGGAGCTTCCATCAATACTATGCGCAATCCCTTCTTAGCGGCCAATACGAATCCCTTCGCTGCGTCGAATTTTCCACATGCTCAAGGAATCAGATTTCGAGGGAATGTACCAACATCTACTAGAGCAAACGATGCGGACTTGGCACATTTGAGACCTACAATTGAGGCGATCCGTCGGCAGGTAGAACAGTTAGAGCGCGGCGGAAACCAGCAAGCACGACCAGTGTCGCAGGCAACCGCGACCAACCCGTTCGGTTCTCACGTGCAGTCGCCATCTTTTCCTCAGCAGACTACCTGGCAACGAATGTCGCACGGGTTCTCAAATCCATCGATTTCTGCTATACCACAGCATCCTTCATCAGTTACTACCACTACTTCTTCATTACATTTCACCATGCCGTCGACTATGGCTTCGACTACATCATCAACTGCAAGGTCGTCAGTCGCAGAAAGTGATCTTACAGACTTTACCGATAACCAGCAACTCCAGCTGCAGATTCTACGCCATCAGATTGCACTAGGCGAGGACCAACTGAGCCGAGGGATCGCACCTCCATTTGACCATATCGTGCGGTTGCGAACTCAGTTATTTCAGATCCTTGATGATCAGTATCGCAATCCACTTGCTCGACGTGATGGATCCGTGGAGTCATTGCTCACCCGTGTCTCAAACATGTACAACCGAGCGGATCAGCTACGTATTCTGCAAGCGCGAGCGAGCATCAGTCTGCAAAACAACCTCGGAAGCTCTGTGATGAATCCAGATCCTTCGACAGCACCTCTATACCTACTTTCCTCGCCAGATGGTCACCAAAGCCTTATAACCTCATCACATGGAACAGGATCGATCCAGGCAGCATTTCGCACAGCACATATCCCTACGTCAACCACACCCGCCCACACCATTGGGCAAGCACCCGAAGCGCACGTGCAACCAAACCCAGCCGTCATGGAGAACGTTGTTCGCCAAGCCGTTCTTAACCACCAACTTCATAACCAAGACCACCAAATTGGGCTTGCCCGAACCATTAGACGAATGTGGCTGTTTATCCGGTTATACTTCTTCTGCTACATGTTCAGCGAACCTGGTACTTGGACTCGAATCTTCTTCGTCTGTTTAGCTGCCATGATTTCGCTATTGTCAGATACGGGTGTCCCGCAGCAGTTGCATAGTATGTTCATCGCCCCTGTCCAACGCCATATGGAAGGAGTGATCCAGATCCCCCGACTTCGACGACCTTCTGCCAGCCAGAACGCCGCGGACCCAACAAGACAACCTACCAGAGACAACCATCGCGAAACTCAACCTACCGGACTGCGACACAATGTCAGACGAGCAGAACGATCTCTCTTGTTTTTCATGGCCAGTTTGATTCCCGGCGTCAGCGAAAGATATGTCGAGGTCAACAACGCAGTCGAAGCGGAAAATGCTCAACGTGAACGTGAAGAGGAGAACCGTCGTCGACAGGAAGAGGCAACCCAAACTGATGCTGATGCCGACAACGCGGATCAAGAGACGGTTAATCCTCATGCTCATCCGGAACGAACCGTGACGAATGCGGATGAAAGATACACTGCGATACCCCAGGAGGAAGATAGATAAGCAGGGTATAGATTTCTTTTTTTTTTTCCTTTCTTCTCAAATTTTTTCTTCTTAAGCCTTTCTTTAGTTTTAACATTAGCGTGTTCTCATTTTCTTATACTCGTTTTGTGTATTAGCGTCGCGGAATAGGGAATGAATCTATTTCTTGATTGAAGTGTCCTGTCCATTGTAGAGGTATATGTGTTCCTATCTATGTTACTATACTAGTCGTGCTCTGTACATGTCAATTAGGTTCTCATAACTTCGTAGCAGGCGTCTCATCCGAGACAGGCGCAGGATCAAACGACTCGTCACCATTGAAGTGCCTAAACAAGTCAGCACAAAACCCTCATCAAAAAAAAAAAAAAAAAACACAAAAGGGTAGACTTACCACCCCCTCTCAGCACCACCGCTTAAAAAACTACAATCCCCATTCCCAACACAATCCCAACCACCTCCAACTCCCCTTCCCCCCTCCCACTCCGGCACCATTCTCATCTGAGGCCTCAGCGTCGTCGTTCCAGGCGCCACCAACTTCTTCGTCGCCCGTTCATCATTCTTATCGACATGCCACGTAGCACCAAAAGCGCCAGTCAAAGGAGCAGTAGGACTCCTCCGCTTGAACGTACTCAGCCCCGTCGTGAACACATTAAAATCTTCCTCTCCGCTATCATCGGGCATATTCCCCGTTAAAACCCGTCCCATTGCAATCAAAGGCGCGGCGTGCGAGCATATCAAGACTGCTTTGCTCGTTCGTTCACTTTCGGGTAGCCCTTGTTCTTCGTGGGAGATATGGAGGTCTACGTCTGCGATGATGGCGGTCAATGCTAGGGCGATGCGGTGGTGCAATTGAGCGATTGTCTCACCGCGGGTGGAGGGCTTGAGGACGGGTTTGTAGGTGGCACCGTTGATGTTTTCGTACAGGAGGTTTGGGAAGTGTCCTGAGAGGACGTCGGGGGGTTCGGGGGTGGGATGGTGGAACCAGGATGTTGGGCCGAACCACTCGCTGTTGTTGTTAGCAACATCCTTATAACTTAGTAGCAAATGTATACTCCGAAGGGCGGGTATAAATATAGCATAAACTCACCCAACCCCATCCTCAACCTTCACACGCAACAACCCATGCTCCCAATCGTCCGGTACGTTCCCATCCACTCGCACCGGCTCCGGCAGCACCCGTAACTCCCGCAATTTCTCTACAGTCGGCTTTATTGTCTGCAGGCATCGATAGTACGGACTCGAGTAGATTCGGAACGGCTTGGGGTGGAATCCCGGGCTGGAGAGGTGCGCGGCGAGTTCGTGCGATTGCTGCACACCGTGCGAGGTTAACGTTGGATCTGCCGGGTTATTGGTGGGAGTTGGGAATTGAGAGTGGTATTTGCCGGTTTTGGGGTCGACGGTGAAGGTTAGACGGTGCTGTTGGTGTTAGCACTGTATTTGGTGTTGGATTGATAGATATGGATTGGTGAGGGGGAATTTGGATGGGGGAAGGGGTGTATACCTACGCCGTGACGGGTAAGATATATTGTGTCAAGCGGCATTATGGCTGTTGATAGGAATTATAGAATTGAAGAACAGAAGGATAGAAGTTATCTGGGGCCTGAGGACTTGGGATGTCTTCGACCCCAAAACTGCGGAGTCGGCACGGCAGAATGCGGGCGGTGACGATGAACCGAGGTCGATATTGAAGACGGATGAAAGCGTTCTAAGAACAGTTTACAGGAGTACGGTGCTACAGCAAAGAAAAAGCAGTGTTGCTTGAATAATCAGAATGGCTGACTGACTGTTGGTTGACTAGGCAACTATCTAGCGCATCTGCCAGAGTATATCCTCAAATGCCCGCCACGAATTTTACATCGAGCGTCCTCATCGGTACATGACAGTCACCCCAGCGCATCCCGATCCGTCACAAGACATAACTTTTGTCGGTTTGGTCGTCTAGTAGAAGAAACCGAGGAGCTTTCCAGCAACGTGCTTGCGACGAGCCTCCTCGTGGTCCATGATACCAGCAGAGGTGGTCAGGACGAGGAAACCGAACTGACGAGAGGGCAAGAGCTGGGTGGTCCAGGTCTCGAGGTCACGGAGCTGAACGGGGTAGCGGGGGTTGATGACACCGCACTTGTTCAGACGGCCGTTAAGCTGGATGACGATCTTGCCGGAGCGGTGGTCGTCAACCTCCTCGAACTCGCCAATGTAGCCTGAAAGAAAGTCAGCATGAATGTCGCGAAGACTTAAAAGTTAACCAAACACAGAAAACAAGAATGCAGTTTCGGAAACTTGTAAGGCCTCCGCTATGTGTAAACACAATCCTTAATATATCGGACACTTAAAAGACAAACGTCGTGGATTAATTGAAACGTTCGTCCAGTTATCAGCCCGAATGATTCTCCCTCCTCTTAAACAAGTTTTCGAAATTGCATCTCCATATCTGTGTAAACAGATAGACGTACCGTGCTTCTGCATGACGTGCAGGAACTTGACGATGACCTTAGAAGAAGGGCGGATGAGCACCTGACGGCGACCCGACTTCTCGGCGTTGTTCATGGCGTTGAGCGCATCGTTGAGGACGGAGGTGCGGACCATTTCGGCGGTATTGAGGAATCGAGATTCTCAAATCGATGAAGAAATGGAAATGAGGTATCTGAGAGAGCAAAAAAAGGTTACGAGTTTTTCCCCTAATGATACTCCACTACCTTTTACCGGCAGTAGGTATGGGAAAAATTCGAAACCGGAAAAAGTCAGCCACCAGTAGTCTTCGAGCGCAAAGAGTGCCCCCACTCCAAAGAAAAAAAAAATTTCTTCAATCAAGGGTTCTTCAGCCCGGGCCGTGATGAGAGAAGCGTATCATTTTGCGACTTGCGCCCAACCTCATTTCGCTGGAATTGGCAAAGGTCCTAAATGATTGCTCCTCCCAGACTAGCTGAGAGACTGTAGAATGGGACAACAACAATTATACATACCTCGAGGGATGTCGATTGACGATGCGTGGAGTGTCCGAGCTGAAGGGGAAGAAATCCGGCCAGAGGGGAAAAGAGAAAAATATGGATCAAATTGGACCCGCGCCGATCGCTAGTGTGCGCTCCTAGGGTTTACCGAGTGTACCCTTATCAGTCACGTGGTGATAACATATTGCTGCCTCAGGCAGAAAAGATTACTATGCGCGTTGCCCTAGGCAGGTATACAAATGTATGCGTACCTTGGAACAAAGAGGTAACAAATTGCCAATCAGGGGCCTCAGGTGCCTGGTGAATGTTAAAGTGACATTTACTCAATTCATAAACTTAACTTCAACCTGATTTGCATCTTTCATTTTCACAACAACAGTTTTCTAGTCTGCAATCTCTCCTGTGGCCTATTACCGATCCACCCATAGCTTTCCATTTCTTCTCTGCAATAGTACCAGTTGTAAGTAACTTCTGATACTCCATGAAAGCCCCAGACCAAAGTTCCCGAAGACTGGACAACCAACTTGGCCAGTGTCGGCTTCACTACTCCCTATCATCCTTCCAAGGCCGGGATACGAAGGCAAATGTAAAATAAATGTAACGTGAAGATAGCATAGATTAGGTAAAATAGAAAGAAGAAAGAAGAAGATGATCATGAATAGAGGGTATCTCAGACCCGGCATAATAGCCCTAGCCTCGCCGAAGTTCAATACACCCAGCTCACCAAATCTGGTCTTGACTTTGCTAAATTTTTTAGCATGTATCCATTCCGTACATTATTAAGAGAGGTAGTTCGAAAGTGAGTAGTATATATCATGGATTTTATGAGCATATTCTTCGTAAACTTGTTCGCTCAGGTACTCAATTATGAGTTTCTGTATCAGTTAGCTATTCCAACTTCACTTAAACTGGAATGGTAGAGAGGAATCTCAATGGACAATTTTATGGTACATTTCGCAGGAGTTTAGTCCATTTGACAAAGGGAATCTAAGAGATACGCAACGAAGTATGGAGTAGAGAACAGATTGATTGTTTCCGGAAATTTAGAGCAGATGTACTGCTCATCTATACCCTTCACATGAGTGAAATTTTAATGATCTTGATTGAGGGAAAAATGCTCCCTTCCAGTTTAACTGACAATGAAATGCAAGGGTTGATCCTGCAGAATGACTGCATAACACCTACTCAGTTGACAGAGAAGGGGGGGGAATCATCTTGTTTGTTGTGGCATGACGAAGTCTTACAAATGCCATAGCCTGTGCATCTTTTGATTCTTCACCAATTAGCTAACTCAACCAAGTCCATATATACGAGCAAGTATCAATAGTATTCATGTGAATGTACAGCCATTGAAACATCCGTGCGCCCCAGCTACATATTCGAGATCAAAGCGAAATAAGAGAAAAAGGGGAGCAAATTATACTACAGGAGTAAACTGGTTCGCGCATAAAGAAAAGCAGAGAAAGGTCAAGGAGGCCAAGTCGAGACATCGAGGTCCTCTCGATACATCTGGTTGAACATGTCTTTGCGCGGTGTATAGCAGCTAATAATTAATTTCCCAGTAATTGTCACGGAACATGAATACTCGCTAGCTATAGCATGTTTGATAGCATGTTTGATTACTTTGGCCTGTTTGGCGTAGGACATTAACTGAGCGTCGCTTAACCCCTCGCACACACTAGATAGCTCGTCGCCGGCTTCTATCCTCATGTTATAATTTCGTTAGATAGTCTACCAATAAATTTCTATCGTACGAGACCGTCACAGTAATTGTGTACCATTCTATACCATATCCTGTCTTGAGACGCATATATATATTCTCTAGGATAAAGAACTCATTGATCTTGATTCATATTTGCACCCAATACAGAGTACTCTACTAGCCAGCCATCAACGTCATTGCAATAAGTGTTCTCAATTTTTTGAGCAGAGAGAATGGTAATATACACTCAAGCCTCTGAAAGCTGTGCACTCCTGACATATTCACTAGAAGCATACATTAACTTGGTTGTCACTAACTACAACGTAAGTAAGCGCTTTCATGCATAGCAGCCCCATATTTCTCTTGTTGGGACTAAATAAAGCCGTGTAGGGATAGACCAGGGTGAATAAATGAAATAATTCCTACTCAACGCTAATAAATTGACAAGCTGTGTTCTTTTCACTATATATCCAGAATATTTAGATGTTTGCGTCCACGAGCACATAATGGAGGACTACGAAGTCTATGAAAAATTCGTTCGTTGATCTATATCCGGATCCTAAATCAGCTCTATTAATACATCTAGGACCTCATAATCGTGTACGAAAGCCTCGAAGCCTTAGAAAGATATGCCAAGGACATTGAAAACATGTATATATTGCCCACATTATCCTCCCGTCCCTCTTCCTTTGACTCTCCATCTGTCTATGTCTCTAACTAGAGATCCGATTCCAACGACCAGAGTCGCAACCAAGTACAGCGAACCAGGGGCTAGGAATTTTTATTTCTATTGCCCAGGCGTTATGGTCCAGTGTGTTGAGTATGTTGACACTCCATCTCAACGCGTTGGGGGGGGGTTTCCTTTTTCTTTAAATTACACGAAATACTAATAAAAACCAGGTTTGAGGCAATTGAGAGTGATCTGGAAGTCATAGAGCTGGGAGATGGCATTTCTACCACCATTGGGAAATTTTCCAATTGGCTTCCCGAGGTAGCGGTCGACACAGATGATGAATGTTAACATAAACGGGGCTTAATATTCAGTAACTAACTATGAACGTCCGGAGCGAGCATATTTTTTTTTCTCATCGGCACATAAGAGAGGCAAGCTACGGAAGAAATGACATGAGATAAATCTATTATGCTATAGCATACTCCTCTTATTGGCTATGAGCATTGCTGTGCTTGTATATGCCCCATGTAGGGTAGTACAATAGACTTTATATATCCGTGCTGGAAATCGTTCCCCAGAGCAGCAGTTCCAAATTACTCTTCCAGCAGTCGCATTTTCAAACACCAATAAAGGTTGCTATAGATAAGTTGTACAAGCCTATACAAATGAATTTAGCTATTAATAAACACACAAGCACCGGGTGAATACATGTACTAATCTCCCATGAATGACAAGCATGGAGGGTACACAGTACAGTTTACAACTTCCTGGGCTTTTTTCAGTCAAAACTGAAAAAGATTATAGGGTATATGAATGATGAAAGCACCGGTGAACTTATACCCATAGTTTCAATCAATCGCAAATCTCATTCCACGAATCAAAAGAAAAACAATAGGATTAATCAAGTCATAATTCGAGATCCAATGTTCTAACCCAACACTTGCTCCTTATCTAGAGACTCTGAGAACTACCCAAGATACACAGATAGCATTGCACACTCGTATGTTATTCCCACTCTATCTGTGACCTGCCTATGTACATTGACTGATCATTCACCAGGGTCGAAACCGAGTACAGTCAGTTGGGAACAACTTACATCGTCCTCGATCCAGAGGGCCACTGACCTTCCAGATCGACGCGTACGTTCGGCACCCTCAGGGTCGTTCTTATTTATAATGAATGCTGACCGAGCTCAGATTTGACGCACCAGCCTGCGCACGTGAGAGCTTGAATGGCATAAAGTTGGGAGATGGCATCAGGACTCAGTTATCGTTTGAGAACGGGGGCGTGGTGCGCTAATCGTGTTCCATAAATGTGAGGTTAAAAAAATAGATAGCAATAACCGATACCCTGATTGACTGCTTCCCGATGTATCTAAGCCAGAGCTGCGAACCAGTACAGAATTCTGTCGTTAGGGCGATTCGATGAATTCATATGAGTCTTGTCGTACCTGCTCTGTACACATGCTCGGGTATAACCACCCTGGATTACACTCAGGCTGAATAATACTGAGCCTCCATACAGGATACAGGGCTGCACACATAGCAAACAAAGTATTCAGGCCCTGGTAGAAGAAAGGTCCTCTCATCAGGTTGTACAAACCCTGACAGATAAATGCAGCGGCTAGCCTTAACACAAATACCGGATATACTTGTTGTTTGTCACATCAAATAAGACTACTATTACAGAGCGCCTTTCACACACTTCATTACAGACCTAGACTCTTTTCAGTCAATAGTAAAATGAAGACGCATGTCAGAACCCTGAGGTATTATAAAGGACAGGACACCTGCCTCTGCTTTCGCAACGATCAATGAATCGACCTGTTCTCTATTATAAATATCATCCCTCAGTTAAGTCCACGCCCCATCCAGTGCACGCGAAAAATCGAAGTAGCAAGACGAAAGACTACGTTCACTGAGCCCCATACCTTAGACCTAAGCAGCAATGTCCTAGCCCATCTCTATCTAGATATTCTGGCTCTACTATGGTGGCCTAGAAATCTATCAAAAGTGTAACAACAGCATTGCAAACTTGTATGGATCCCACGCTATCGATTTCTATATATCTGATCGTGTCTAACCAACCACGTACTAGGATTGAAACCAAGCATCGTGAAATTGGTGCTACAAATTTCATCACACTACATTGAACAAGAAAGTCACCTTTTTGTGTATGTTAGATATTGCCATACCTACCTTTCTTCCGTTCGATTGCATACTAATGAGATTCAGATTCGAAGCGCCAATCGATGCAAGTGATTAGGTACATGCCTTGAAGCTGGAAGACGACACTATGATTGTGTTAGAAGAGCTCTTTCTTGGCGACTAGGGTAGCCTTAATTGTACCGTCTTGATTTTTGGGATCGATCTTACTAGCAAGCAATCAAATCTTTGTTCACTTATACTTCTCTGTCCAATGTACGTTGGACAAACACATCTCTGACATAATAAGCATCCCTGTTGATATGTATACAGTGTCCAACCGGACTAAATGGAAATGGAAGACACAATGCATATAAGCGTAAAGACCCTTTGACCATTGTATGCACTACATACATAGTCAGGTGGCTATCGATGTACAGACTCTCATTATATTAAGTCAGCTTAGCTAGCTTCCCCTCAGCTGACAGTATATAAGCATAAACGTGCTTTCTACACTCTAGAAAGAAACAACCCTTTTTGCAAACGCAAACTCCAGAACATTGTTAGAAATGCACAAATACGTTCGTTAAATCTGGCTCCCTTTATGTCAATTTAACACTAACGATATACATTACAATTCAGAGACTCTACATAATATTCGACACCAATACTGACCCCGCTGATCAACGCTACTATCGCGTTAGGAACCTGTACGCCCTGCTGATCTCCCCTGACTCTTCGCTTCCATTTTCAGCTAGTCTAACAACGCCAGGGTCAAAGCCAAATATGGTGCCGTAGGCGCCATGAACTTCGGGCAGATTTTCGAAAACCTACATGATTGGCCTCTTGTTCAGGTGATTTAGTACGTCTGACCTTATCCTCCCCAAGTATTCAGGTTGTTTGTTCTTTCAATGCTGATAGAAACCAGCTTTGGAGCGCCCGAAAACATCCCGTTGGAAGTCCTACAGGCTGTGAAACTGGGAGATGGCCTCTCGACTACAATTCAGCAGGTTGAATAGGGAGGGAAGAGTATGTTCAGGCTGTCCCCATGAGGCCCATATATGTAGGAGATGAAGGGTGTAATAACCCTAAATGCACTTATTCATTTTGTATATCTCTTGCCCTCTACCTTCCCCAGATGAATTGACGCAC
This sequence comes from Aspergillus intermedius, assembly GCA_039880815.1. NCBI lineage: Eukaryota > Fungi > Ascomycota > Eurotiomycetes > Eurotiales > Aspergillaceae > Aspergillus > Aspergillus intermedius. The sequence continues at coordinate 179,691 of JBDODA010000014.1, read as the reverse complement.
CAACCCCATTCCATCAAACAAGGCATGTCCAAAGAAAATCTTCTCCTCTCCGCTTGACATGGGTCTACAAGCATGCATACACGCATTCTCACCATCCACCTAACCCCGTCCCAGTCCAGCAAACACCTGCATTGCCACGTAGCGCAGCCTCACTAACTCAGATGGTGTCATGCGTATGCCCAAGACATAAGATATATAGATTTGTATGCTCATACGTGCTAGCACGCCCATCGCAGGAACTTGCAATCACTTATCTTCATCTTCTCCATCAGCACCAAAGCCGCGGAAAAAGCAGAAACCAAGGACCAAGATGCCTACCTACGTATGCTTACCTTCTCTCTCTCCATTCTTTAAACTACCTCGATCAAGTCCATTTCAAACTCACATTCATACTTGTGCTTAACCAGACCCTCACAATCGAATTCGAAGACTACGGTTTCGCAGAGCATTATCATCACATTGATAAACTGTACCTTTCCCCTTCCCTCCTGTCTTGTTCTATCCCATTCTTTCCTGCCCCTATGATTTCCTTCTTCTGATATATCATACTACCTGCGTACCAGAGTATCAATAAAACTCCACGAAAAGGGCGCTATTTCTTGCACGCCGCTTGGGAGGAGTCGGCTTAAGAGTTTGGCTAAGGATTATAGGTATTTTACTTCGATTGTTCTTTTTTATTTAATCCGTGTGCTAATGAAGAGGCTAGCTTCGAAGCACCAGAGCATATCTCGCCAGGTGATCTGAGAACCATGAAGCTGGGCTATGGCATCTCGACCACCATTTACCAACGAAATGACGGCAAAGCATCTATTTATTTAAAAAACACCTCATAGAAAATCAATGTCATAGCAAATGAGTATCTTTCATTCTCTCTTCGATTCAAAGCAAGTTTACATGACTTCTTGGGGCATACATGACTATCTTTACCATCGCAATGCTATCACAAACAAAACCGTCTAAATTAACCGACGTAAAAAAAGAAAAGCAGAAAGGACAGGGGCCGAACAGATGAAGAAAAGGAAAAGCCGAATAGTAATAATAGGGATGAGAAAAGAAATCAAATGAAGAAAAAAAAATAAACTTCCTTGGGAAAATGCGAAGGGGAGGTTCTACTAGGGAAAGTGCCTAGAAGGTACCTGAAGATGGGTGGGGGGAGGGAGAGGGGAGGCGACGTGTGACGGGGAGAGGGGGGGTACATATGGGGGATTGCAGTGCTAAGATCGAGGGTGGGTGATAAGGTGGAAGGGAGATTTCGACTAGGGTAGTATTGGGGTATGCCGAAATTCAATGCTGCAAAAGCGGCATGGCAATCTGCTGCAATCAACCGGTGACACCACGTCCATGTGTCCGGATGCCACCTGCAGGCGAATGGAGCTATCCAACAACGGCCTCGCTTCCATCCGGAACACTAGATGCACGTGGCGTGTTGCGCGGGGAGCTGGCTCAGGAACAGCAATCAATCACAGAAATTTTGACTGGAATGCTTTTATGACATGGCAGCAGTGGCGATGTTGACCTGGCGCTTGACTTGCTCGCGCGCCCACCGGGCAGTGTCGATGGTGCGGGGGCCGTACTCGCGGCTTGTCCTGGTCTCCCGGACAAGGGCAGTAACCCAGTCCTGGCGGAAGAAGCCAGCAAACTCGCCGTTAGGGTAAGCGTCAACTAGATCACCCATAACGCCCATGGACGCTCTCATCAATCCCTCGCTCCGGCTGCCAGGGTCTTGCGAGATGATGTGAAGAAGCTGGAAGATCGACTCGACGAAGGGCTGCAGTTGGGCCACCTGAGGAGTGCCCTTATAGGACAAGAGGATACCACCCCAGGCATCCATGATACCCTCACGGAGAGAGATGATGTAGTCGAGCATCTCAATGGTGATATCGGTGCTGGTGGTAACGGTAGAGGCCTGCTGGAGAACCTGAGCAACCACAGGCAGGTAGGTGTCGAACTGAGTTCCGATAGCTTGGGCAATGTCGCCAAAGGTCTCGAGGATGGCAGGCTTGAGCTGATTAGCGGTGCTTCGGAGATTGTTGAGCAAGTGGTTCATGAAGGTGTCGCAGAAGGGTTGGACCTTCTCGTTCAATGCGCGTGCAATGTCGCTAACCAAGCCAATGGCCATGGAGCAGAGACCAAGCTCCTCCTGGTTGCCGAGAGCGTTGTAGAGGAAGGGGCTGAAAGGCTCCATGTACTTGACGAAGTCTTCCTCGAGAGCGCCAGCAATAGCACCAATAGTAGCAAACACAACATCCGGAACACTCGACTTGGGAGGAACAGTTGTGAGAACCTGGAGCATGGCGTGCATGATGCGGTCGGCCTGGGGCTTGATCTCGGTTTCCAGACGCTGGACGATGGCAAGAACAACGCTAACCAAGCTGGTCTGCATCTCCTCCAGGGTGATACGGTCTTCGACGCTGACAACCTGGGTCTGCATGGGAACGGTATGCTCGAGACGCTGGAGCATGACATCAGACAGAGTGGCAACCATGGGCAGGCTGTCATTGGCAGCATTTGTGACGAAAGAGTTGAGAACTTCGTATCCAGCAGTGCGGAGCTGGTTGTCAGCGTCCTGTCTCTCAGTGAGAGTAAGAAGGGACTTGACGCTCTCCTCAAAGTGTCGCGAGAGAGGGTTGGTCTGAGCGCCGATTTCGCCAGCGAAGCGGTCGGCAACGTTCATCAAAGCCCAACAGCAGGAGCTGGCAATCTTGGGGGTACTGGCAAGACCGTTGAAGAGGCAAGAAATCAGGGGTTGGAGATGAACCTCGGGGTCGAGAGTCTCGGAGCAGAAGTCGCACACACGACCCAAGGCGAAAGCAGCCGAGTCGCGAACCTGGACAGAACTGTCCTCCATCATACCAATAAGAACACCCAGAGCCTGCTTGATCAGGGGCTCCAGGATCTTGGGGTCGGGACCGTCCATGATGGCACCAAAGGCGGCAACGGCAGCATCACGACGGCGCCAGTCCTCGTTGCGAATGTTCTCCTCGACGAACTGCAGAACGGGCTGCATAACCTCACCTTGGACACACTGAGCGTAGAGCTGCAGAGCCTGGTAGGAAGCGCGAGCGATGTTGTACTCGTCCTCGCCAGCGTCCTCATCCTGCTTGCACATGTCCTGCAAGAGGACGGGGACAACCTCTCTGCATGCAACACGAGCAAAGCCAAAGAAGGGACGAATATCTGTGACACCTTCGGCCTGAGCTGCAGCATTGTCATCCTCGATCGCAATTTCCTCCTCGCAGACTGTGCACCAGAATTCAATGGCGAGCTTGGCAACATCCTCCTCCTCGCTCTTCATACCCATAATACTGAGACCAAACAGAGCCTTCTCCATGTAGAAGCGCATCTTCTCGTAGTACGAGCCCATGATACGGTTGAGACAGCCAAAGGCGCCGGCCTGGACACGGAGATCGTCGGCCTGGGTAGCCTCGCAGACGACCTGCATGATGTAATTCCGCTCACCCTCGTTCTCCATGTTGGTCCGAACAAAGTCGATAGAGTCACCCAGAGCGGTCATGGCGGCATTCCGCACGTCCATGTTGGGCTCCTCGCGGCGGGCACCCTGGACCACGGCGGTGAGGATGGCATTGGATTGGGCAGCCAGGCTTTCCCGGAGCTCGGGGTCCTGAGATTCGCAGATATACCCAATGGTGATCAGGGAGGCCTGCTTGAGTTGATCGGAGCCGGTAGCGACGTTCTGAACGAGGGTGTTCATGAGTTCCGGCCACTCATTGCGGGGCAATTCGATGGCAGCGACGGAGACGATGAACTGAGCGGAGGAGGTGGCGGCACGGGCATCCTTGGAAGTCAATGTCTTAAGGGCAAGCTCCTTAACCTGAGACTTGATTTCGGGGGTGATCTGTTGAATCCACCTCCCTTGCACTTCGCGTAGTGTGGCCAAATCTCTGGAGGTGAAAGCGTTTTTAAGCGCAAGACCGGCGGCGGTTCTGATGTGCGGTTGGGAGGCTTCGTTTGCCAATTCTTGACCAAGGGTAGTGAGGTAACCGGCCTAAACGAAGCATATATCAGCACTCGCATTCTTAAATCAATATTGTATCATTCAAAAAGGAGAAGGCACCTACAAAGTCAACCTCCGCAGCGTGGAGGAGCTGCTGTTCGGCATTCGTACGTGTCGCCGCATCTGGAAAAAGCACCCGATCAGTAACAGCAATACAAGGCACCAACAAGATAAGTCAGGTAAAGATAAAGAAAGAAAATACCTGGCGACAGGGTGCTCGCCAACACCTGAGTAACATCCATCTTGGTTTATGTCGAAAAAAAAAAAAAGTCGCCCAACTGGTCTGAACAGATCGGAGAAAAGAAAATCAAGCAGCCAGGCAGGAAAAATCAACCGCCCAAACGAGATCACAGAAACACAAACAGTCAAGAGAAAAAAAAAAGAGTGGTTGAGTAGGTACAGGAGGGGAGGAGAAGAAAGGAAGACGGGAATTATTCGTGGAGAGAAACCCGCGGGTTGTTTTTGTGGATTATTATTATGACGCCCTCTTCGATTTTTTCTCCGGAGTTAAGGCGGAGGAGAGAGACCGGTAGTGACAGAAAGTATGGTTGACCGTCGACACGGCAATCTCAGAGCAGGTTATGGAAGGTTAGTAGAAAATGCGAAGAAGCAGGAAAAGAAGAGGAAAAGAAGAAAGAGGAGAAAGGAGAGGAGAGAGAAAGAGAGAGGGGAGACTGAGAGACACAGAGAGAGGAATCCATGATGCTGTTCTTTTGCCCGTCCAATCACCGCCCACCGCCTACTGTCATATACAATCAGTGATTGGCTGAGAGGACTGTGCCGCCCCGCGATCCTGCTTAGTCAGTTCACGTGACATCCCTTGCGAGAATGATACATCAGACTGTATTTGTACAGTAGTAAACACGGTGAACGAGTACTGTTACTGAGACAGAAATATGTTGGAAACCCGCTGAATTATCTTGGAGATGTATATAGATAGTAGCTGCAGGTGTGCTGTCATGCATAACAGGCACCATGTGAGGTTGCCTGCCCCTCTGCTTATTTTGGTTTTTCTCCTTCAGTCCACTCAGGTGCCCAGGCAACTGCCCACAGAGAATTCTACTGCTTTCCGTCAACAATCCTTTAACTGATTCTATTAAGTATGAGTTGAAGTGACTGAGATGATTAGAGGAAATAATAATGCGTGTGTCAGTACTGAAAGCTAGGTTTAGTGTCATCCTCTTTGAGTTTATCGTGGGCTAGTAGATCCTTTGGCAGGGATTACCCCTCCATACCTACACAACTCTATATAATAAAATGCTCATATTACACCATGTTCCATAACATCACTGAACACTCTCATCCTCTTCAACAACCTCCGCATCCATGTCAAACACTTCATACCTCCCTCCATCCCCAAACAGCGCACAAATCGCTCTCCTCCCCTTTCTCCCATTAACATCAATCCGTCCAATCCGACCCTTAGCCCCTGCACTCGCGGAAAACGTATGTCTGATCAGACTGGCATGTGGTGAATCCTCCGCTAATACATCTAACGCCACAACTGTGGTCGATACACTGCAGTCTTCGTAGTGAACGACAAGGTCGGAGGGGAGTTTGGCTTCGGTGCCGTAACTTGTTGCGGAAGAGGGTTGGAAGGGGAAGTTGAGGAGGTAGGAGGATCCGTCTGTTGTCGTTAGTACTGTACTGATTATACTGGGAGAAGAAAGGCATACTAGGGTGAGAACAGAGGATCATGAGGGTATCGTCTTCGACGAATTGTAGTTGGCGGATGTCACCCTCTTGGAGGTCGAAAGCTGCGATGGATGTACTTCGTGTCGAACTAACCCCGTTCACGGAATCAAGGACAACCCGGTAGATGTAGACTGCTATTGTCAGCACATATGTGCAACAAGATTAGAAGACACGGTCATACATAAATGCTTGGATTTGATCGATCTCGAAGCAATGTAGATCGAACCAAAGCTCCCTTCTTGTGTGTCCTCATAACACATAGTCATATCAATAACCTCCCCATCACAATCCCCATGCAACACAAGCGGCGACCGGTGCAATATCCCTCTCCTCTGTGTCAACGCAATCTGCCCAAACACCTTCTCAAACTGCAACCTCAACCTCTTCGTCAAATCATTCAACTTCGGCACTTCCACCTCCCCACCATCCGAACTCTGTTGCTGCTGCTGCTGCAGCAACCCCTTAAACATCTCATAAAACGACCGAGCATGCTCCGTCGGAGCCCACTTATCAGTCGTCGATGCAGGCGGAGGGGGCGGTCTGGGGACACCCAGCATGGGTAGCTGCTGGATGAAGCGGCGAAGGGCGCTTTTGGCGAGCGGACCTTGGATGTATTTTAGTGTTTTGGGGTATTCCATGATGTCTGTCCGTTCCATTAGTTCTTCGAGGGTCTGGGACATGGGTTCTGCGCTTTGGATGTCAATTTCGTGACGCAACCATTTGGAGAAGGAGATGAATTGGGAGAGTTCTTCGTTAGTGTTGATTAGGATGTGGTGAGATAGGAGTTGGAGGCAGTCAAGCGTTTCGACGATGGCGTCTAGGTCGGAGGTCTCTAGGCCCAGGACGTCGCTGAGTTTGGAGAATTTTGATAGACCGATGAGGCGGCTTAGGAGGACTTCGCAGCGTTCTAGAGCTGGGAGGAGACATTCATGTGTCAAACGTCGGATGTTTTCATATCCACTGCAGACAGCCTTGTCCCATCTCTTGTGGCCTTGTGACTTGAGGATATCCACCAAGAACTCCTTCAGCGGCGCAAAGCAATCCCCAGTGACTACCAGGTGGTAAATGGCAGTAACAAAATCACAATGACACTTCTCCTGCAGGTCAACTTCAGCACTGCGCATGAACCTCATCGGCTGTTCCTGGGCATTTTTCCATTCGATCTCGATCTGCTTCTGCACCTGATTGATGTACCGCAGCAGATTCTGCAGCTGTGTTGTCTTATAAGCGAGTAGCGACAAGTACCGACCAGATTTTGTGATGAACCGCAGATCGACGGTTAGGAGTTGTAATGCGTTGGTGGACTTATCCGCAGGCGCAGAAGCCAACAAGGCATGAGTCGAACTCAACGGGTGCGAAGCATGCTGAAGCAAACTGCACGAGCTGGCATTTCCCACAGAAGCACCAATATGGAACGACCCAATCTCGAAGCAATCAAAGATCCGCAAATGCACTGTACCATCATCGAATCCCACCGCAAGCACATCTACCGAGTCGCTGGTGTTTTTTGCCGCAGAATGGAAGATAGCATCCAACGATGCCCTGGAGCTAAACACATCATCACTGCAAATCGTTAACACACCCACAACTCACTCATCCCAGCAAAGACAACAAGGAAGGTAAACTCACTCACTCCCCGTCGCCGGCAACGTACTCAACTTTGGCAACGAACTCTCAACATCTAACAACGCCAATTCCCTCGGTAAGTCTGCCTTTAGCAAAGCAGCCGCCTTCGACGGATGCACATCTGGCGCCAACAAATCCTGAACGGAGATTTGGCCCGCAGCCTCCTGGAGGTATCGTTGTGCGCCTTTGCTGTCGGTGAAGTTTATGCCCCAGCCCAGACAGGTTACTTTAGGCTGTGGCGTGATAATAGTTTCGTCTTCGTCGACATCGCCCTGTTGCCGCTGTTGAGGTTGATATGCCGGATAATGATGAACAGTTTTCCCGCTGTACGAACTGATAACCCGGATCGTATTGTCCGCACAAGCAACCGCCAGGAGATGTCCTACCGATCCAATAAGCATCCACTCCCAAGCAAAAGGGAGAAAGAAACTCACCATTATTCTTCCATCTAACCCCTCTAATCTCCCCCATTCTCTTCTCATCCTCCTCATCCTCATCCAACATGTACCCATGCCCATGCGCATCACCCCCAAACGATCCCCCAAACACTCGCTGCCCATTCAACCTATAAACCGATAATTGCTCATCCTGGGCAGATACCAGGGCAATCAGGTCCATAGTCGGACAGTAGGTTAGGAGGTTGGGCTTGCATTTTGTAGGGAGGGATTTCTCCGCGACGAGAGAGAGGAGGGGGGTTTCTTCTGTCATTTTTCTTTCTTCCTGGTTCTGGGAAATTTATTGTGTGGTGAAGGGATTATGGGGTTGTAGTCTAGGTCATTTTGATACTTGTGGTTGGGAGTGAGGTGATTGGGCGTGGTTGTTTGGTTGAATGGTTGGTTGCTTGAACGGGTTGAAAGCGGTTCTTGGCGCGCGTCGCGTGTATCGTCTGGGATGCAGACAACCCACGAAGTGCATACATTTCCTACGCAGGCTCTGTTGCTGTACGGGCTTTCGGTCTTATCTGTAAAATTAGTGTGGTAATCAACGAACTAGTTCATTCTATAAGTCTGTCTAAATGCCAGCAAATAGCGATCCAATTTCTATATATGAAAGTTAAATCATCCCTTGAGGTGCCTCATTTTGCCCGTTTAGGTCTTGCCCATTTTGAATCATGTTTTTCAGATAGCTCAGCTCATCCATCATCTCCTGCATGGTCGCATTTTGTCCAGCAAGGCGACCACTGCTCAGGCTATCACGGCCCATACTCACAGAGCCAACACTCGCATGAGGCATAGCAGCTAAATCGCGCTCAACAGCATCTCTGAAGAGCATGGCAGAATTTCCTGGACTGGGTGACAAGCCGAGTCCCTTGACTGGGTCTAATTCGCCAAAGAACGCGGCACGGCGTTTGGGGTTTGATTCGACATATTCTGAGTGCTCGCTGTGCTCGTGGTCGCCGTCTTCGTCGTTTATGGACAGGTCCGCCATGTTCAGTAATGGAGATCCCGAGACGGCTACGCGGGGGACGGGGAGCGGGATGCCCGGTGAGTTTTCGCCTGCAGAAATAGCGGGTGATGGTTGGGAGTCCACTGTCAAATGGGGTGTATCGGGGTCGCTGCATTCAGCGACATGGGACGGTTGCAAAAGACCCGGTGTCTTTGCAACGTCGGTGATGGATGATAATGGTCGCTCTTCATTGAAAGTCGAGGCGGAGACCATCGACTCGGGAGAGATCTGCTCATTGTCGGTACTCCATTCGGAGAAGCGGCTCCTTTCCAAGACTGGGGATTGACCTCCCGTCGACTCGTCGGTCGCTGAGAAGTCCGAGAAGTGGCTGCCCAAGTTTTCTGCGTCAAGTGCCTTCTCTCTGTCGTCCAGATCCCGCAAGGCTTCGTCCATGACGGACGATGGGGTGTTTGGCAACGTGGGCAGTCGCTTGTCCTGGAAGTTAGGCGGCCTAGGCGTCACAGAAGTGTCTCCGGAAACTGCCATTTCCTGCACGAGCTCACGAAGAGTTGGCATATCATTCTGATGAGAGGACTCGAAGCGATCAGAGTGGGTGTTCACGGTAAGGGGACTCCGGAAGGGAGACGGATCCCGGATTCTCGACTTCATGGCGCGGCGGTCCTGGATGGACAATGAATCGTGGTTGTTGGCAGACGAAGGACGCCGGAATGGCAATTCGGTTTCTTTAACAGCAGAGCTGCTATCGCGCTGAGGAGCGAAGAGACGTTGGGGACCGTACGCAGCTGACGGTCTCATCACAAGGTCTTCATCCTCGGGGTTGTTGATAGCCGTTAGCTCTGGGGTCGATGCGTTCAAGCATTGGAGAGCCGCGCGTAGACCCCTGGATCTGGGGGGCGACACGGAGCGGGAGATCCTGGAGTCGAGGCTACCACCAGAGCTATGACCACGCGACTTGCCCGCAGCGCTGGTAGGTTGGGAGGTTGTCCGGTTGGTGATGAAGCTCAAAGGAGAGGAGTTGAAAGACCAGGAGGGCGCCGGTTGCTGCAGGGACGTGCGGAGGCGCGGCAGCTTGGGCTTAGGGGGTTGACGGGGATTCACGAAGCGGTCCTCGGGATTCATGGTGCGGATATCGAGGGTGTTGTTGAAGGACTGCGAGTGGTGCGTGTGAATCGGTTCGCTATCGGGGAGCAAGATCGGAACTTGAAGAACGTTCACCGGTTGGCCGGGAAGAAAGGGGCAGTGTGTCGTCGTGGGTTCCGTTTCGTTGTAATGTTCGATATCGTCGTTTAACAAGTACTAGTACTTTGTCAGCCCGTTGCCACCGATCACTTGCTGTATGAAGATCACAATATGAGACGCACGTAATACCAGTAGGTACCACCGTTCTTAAGTCCGCCAGAACGAGGCAAAGAAGGCTGCACCGAAGAGCCGTCACAAATAATGTCGGTAAAAGTATAGCAACCTTTCCACAGGCTGGGGCAAACGCGTCTATCCTTTTCCAGGGAGTACGGCTTGGAGAAGTTGTCCCAGGAGCCGAACAGTTTGACGGATCGGACGTTAGGATCGGTACGACTGACTCGTTAGCCCTTTTCTTCCCCCTTCCCCTCCAAGAATAACTCACAGAAAAAAGGTCATTAATGTCGTCGAATTCATGGTAATTCTGGTTAAAATAGGGGGGGGGAATAAAAATGGTCGCTTCAAATCGCTCCGAAAATCAAGTATAGAATGCCCCGAAATCAATGCACAATGCAGTGCTGTCCACAGACCAGCCAGGACAGACAATAGATAGACAAAAGAAACAGTAGAATAGAAGACTGAATGCAATTGAATGCAGGCTTTTTGAAGTTCGAGTCAGGCGCCGTGGCTAGTAATATAATAAAAGTAGTCCGCGGTTGAGTATCAGAACACCAACGCCATCGCCAGTTAAGAAAGGAATGTACGCGAGCCGTCAACGAAGATCAAACAGCCGCGGCGGCTACAGGAACAGTAACCGGTTCAGATATAAAGCTGTCTGCTGTCAGGGAAGACGAGGGTTGTGTTATAAGCGCCGGGAGTGCAGCGGAGATATGGGACGGGATAAGGTGGGCGCTTGTTGAAGCAGAGGTTGAGCGTGTATCTATAGGTAATAGAGAAGCGGAAGTAAGGTAGACAAAATAAAAGCAATTGGCTGATAAGTTGGAGAGAGAAGAAGCGAGGAAGAAATATCAGTGAGGTTGGCAGAGAAAGTGTGGCTTTAGCGAACCACGAGGCGACGAGGCACCAGGAAAAAAGAGTACGTCAGAGGCTCTGTGGTGAAGAAAAATTTGAAGGAAAAAAATGAAATAAAATAACAATAAATTAAAGATCGGACGGGATTAGATTCGATGATGCGCATCTTCACTCAATTACCGATCAGGGCGTGGCTGGGATCGTCGTGGACTCGTATGTGCTGCGCTGACTATGTTCCCGGTGCCATTGGTGCAGTGCCGTATTGCTTTTGTGTATTGCTTTTAATATTCTATTTCTATTTCTATTTCTTCTCCTCTTTTATTATTTCACTATGGACTTGTCCTGTATAGTTGCTTGTGTTTGTCAACATCGCTGTCCCTGACGATCCATACCCTTTCCAGCCACATGAACCATGTGGCCCATTAATTTCCTTCAGGAACCAGCCTTCTAGCACGGAGTAGTGCACACGCATAGATCACGATGCCATTTATTGAAACACACGCTGACAGACGCTAACAGTCCTAAGCTTGAACATAATCGACATAGTGCAAGGACTAGCTATGCTCCCATGTTTGCATCCTCAGCTGTCCGAGTTCCCGTGCGCGGAGAACCCCGAGAGTGAGGAGCAAAGTGCGAGGCTTGGTACCAAACAACACTGCCACCATTTCCCCGACAAACAGACTGATCATCCTCCGACTTCGCCCCGAGTACCTGGTCACTGTGTGCTTTGTTGCAGTCACCGACATTCTGTCTCCCGGCCTGTTCATCCCCCGTTATCCCTGTCATGTTGATCTCGATGTGCTCATAGCCTGCTAGCATCGCCTTGTATTCTCTGTATACACTTCGTATTCCCGTACTCTACGCCGAGATAGTTATCCGCACAGCATCCGTAATCGTAAATCCACCGAACTCTATCGTGCCGTGTCCCCTCATGTGGCAACCATAATAGTCCACTGCCTGGTCATCGTTCGTTTTGTTTGCGGGCTGGGCCGGTTCATCGTGGTTATTGTTGGTAATTGTCTCGCTGCCTAGATCGTATCCATTTCTGTCATCCATTGTCTGTGTGTCTTTCGGGCTTTACGCGAAGGGACGGCATAACGGAGCCCACACCTGTCTTCTTGTAACCCGTCTCTTCGGAAATAATAGTAAGGAGAGGACCGTCAAGGTGGTCCACTGTCAATCGACTGATCTTCGATCTGTATTCCATGCTTGTATCGAGCATCGGTTCCGACATGTTCTGATGCTGTTATTCCGCGCTGCTCTACTTCCTTGATTGCACTATGTCATGGATGCTCGTAACGGAAATGGGAGAATAACAGTGCTGTTAATTCGAATGCAAGCATGCAACTTCTCAGCTGTAATAATTCTATTGCAATGAGAAGAGATTGTCATTGTTGGGACTGGGCATGTTTTTCAACTCGTTGACATTCATCATTTACTTGATGGCGCTCACACTGTCGCCTCTGGAGAAACCTCGTTGAGCAAAACATGGATTGTCTAGCCACTTGCTCTTTGTATACCCATTCGATCTTTTCTCCGAATACACGAGTGCGGTAGAGCGCTCCCCGTGTACTTAGTGCTCACAGCCACCTCCAGATATCTAGCATCAACCGCCAATGGCGGTGCCGGGACTTGCCTGTTTTTCTTGGTCGACAGAAGTGTGTCTGGGACGCGACTCCAGACGAGCTGCGAGATTGGGGTCGCCATTTCATGTGGTAAAAATGTGCTCTTGTTCCAGCCAATGCTCACGTTCAAAACATTTCATCACAAACTTGCCATTACTTGCTTTGATTAGTGCGGTAGCATCTGCTGTCTCCTCCATAACCCTTATCGTGACCTTTAGGAAAATGACCCCAGCCAAGACATGGGTTGTCTACCCAGTTGCTTTTAGTGCACTTAGTCCGGTAGCTCTTCGGTCGAGGACGCCTCAAAGCGGGTTTGGATTTTATGGTACTTTGGCATGCGTTCTCAATTCAGCAAGTATCACCTTCGCCTGTTCATGAAAATGTTTGTATATTCCACATCACACGAGGTGATGGACTTGCAATTTGTGCAGAGCATTTTATCTGTCGTGTTGGGAAAATTAGAGAAATGCATGCCTATACAGCACGTTTTCAGTCAGACAAATCCTTAGAGGTCTTTGACAGGGGACAGACACCCTTTAAATTGTAACTTCATAAATCTTCTCTATAGCTCTCTGAATTATTGGGTGCTTTCCTGTATGTTCTACTCTGCTACGCCATTTGTCCGACGCTGCAATAAGCTTCTACTTCTTGCCTGCCTGCTGTGATTCAGACGAGTTGATGGAAGACTTGCAGGCACCGTCTACGCTACCTGATGTTTCTGTACCCATTTCCCTCTTCATCCATCATCCTCTGTTTACCCTTTCTCCAACCGCCCAACCTTCTAACCTCCTAGAATCTGAACACTTGTAATGACCTTGTTACTGACAATGCAGCTCATCCTTGCAATCTCCTTGCAATCTCCTTGGTCCCTCTCGTAGGCACTCCCTGTCCCTTTCCCCGTGGCAGAGAAAGGCATCGAGCCAGCCCGTGCATGCCGCAAATCCTGTCCTGAAGCACTTACTCCCATCTGTGTTAAAAAACAGGTGGAGCCTTTGAAATCTTCGACAATCCCTGCCTGTTCGACAAGGCGAATTGCAAAGGACTCGGATATGTCCAAACAGATCATTTAGAGTGCCGCGACTTGGTATGTATTATGAACCACGCACTTATATCTTATATAGAACTCTTGTTAATAATCTATACCAGATCACCCATGGCCAAGGCGCTCCAGTTGAAACAAACGGTATATTCCATGATTCCTTGGTTTTGGTGTTGAATTGGTTGCTCGAGAGGAACCAGTGGTAATGATGCAAGACGAAGAGGATCTGATTGTAATCGTGACTGAGAGGGCTAATAGCTACGGTTCTTTTTTGCTTATGGCTCTGATTTGGTTGGATGTGCGCGTTTGAGAGTATCTACAGTCAATTCAGGAAGGGAATTCTGCTGAAGTAGAAGAGGCAATTGGACGCGAATAGCAATTGTAATACCTTGTCTTCAGGTTTCTAACTGACTACGTAGGGCAGAATGCGCCAGGAGATCCCAAGCAGTCGAACTGAACAGCCACTTGATCATCCAGAGATATTTTCCGCAATACTGCAATTTAAATGAACGACTCTAATCTTTGTCAATTCCAAATCGCCCAAAGCACTGACCACCCGATAGTTTCATAGTCTCGTAGTCCCCAATAATGATCGTCATCTCGGAGTTCCCGACACTATTGATTTGGTATGCCCATCAAACAGCACTAAAATTATAACATTATGAAGTAAGATTCTGTTGGCCTGGGTACAAACAATCAAACCCAACTACTAATAACCCTCACAATACCTTTCAGCACCCCCTCCGCACTCAATTCCCCATACCTGTAATTATATTCCGTCCCCTTCCCGGGAAACACCACCATCTCCCTCCCCATCCCCTCCCGTTCGCGCTCCCGCTTCAAATCCCCCTCCAGCACCTCCAGAAACACCCTCGCGCCTTCATCCTGCCCGACCTGCAGAAACTGTACATACAGCTGCCACGGCACGGCGCGACATCTATCCAACCGCTTACCCGCGCGGACGAGCTCTTTAAGTGCATCATCCGTAAACGCGCCATCAGTTAGGGCGATGATATACAGCGGTTTAACGTAGAACCGCCGCTCAGTCTCATTGTACTCAGCAGCAGCGGTCTTGGAATCAGGGCTGTGAGCGAAGCTCAAACCGGCGTTACTATTGCGGTAATTGTAATAGGCGATCCTCATATTCTCCACCAGTCGCAGATATGGCTGCAGGAGCTGATTCAAGCGAGCCCCGAAGGGCGTCGGGCCGCGCGGCTCGATGGCGTTGAATATCTCCCTGACCTGGTTGGTTGTTTGGAGGTTCGTGTACCCGCCTTTATTGCTCCTGTCGGTTGTTGAGAAGCCTAGTTCCGAGGTATCGGAGACAGCGTGATGATTTAGGAAGTAGATGTCGATCCCGGTGTTGTCGGGACTGTGGTTCGCGCAGATGGGGGCGATGGAAGCAAGGACGTCGGTGACTTCTTGCCAGCGGCCGTTAGCTTGCATGCTTGTGCTGTCGTCGACTACGAAGACGAGATTGTATTCCAGGAGGAAGGTTGTGAGGGTGTCGTGGTAGTCATCCTCTGCGAGTGTTCGCTTGCTGTTCCTTTTTCCTAGGTTTATGCTTCGGCGTTGGCGGGTCGTTTGGTGGCTGGTTGTTGTGAAAGGGTTGAAGAGGGCTGGGGGAGGTGTTCTTAGAGTGAGGAGGGAGGGTGGGAGTGGTGAGGAGATGAGTTTAGTTTCGATTTGGACCTCCTTTTTGTCGGTTTCTGTAAGGTATGTGGGAGTGTTGGTGTAGGTTTGCCTTTGGATTGCGCCCCTGGTGCGGTCGTGCTTGGACAGGCGTTGGCCCATTTTTGCGCTGTATATTCTTTCAGTCGTGGAGAGAAGGAAAAAGGAAATTGGATTGATGTCAGGTACATTAGGCCCCAACTCAATGGTGCATTATGCAATGATGAAGCGTATATACAGCATCATAATTCGGGCAAAGACAAACCCAATCATAGTACAATAAATACAAAAACCGATCCGGACACCCGCCAAAATGCAAGAATTAAGAATATACAAATTCAGTGTCATGGGTGATCACTCCCAAGATCCCCCAGATCTTCCACCCGATACACGATTCCGTCTTTTCGATCAATGTCCTCGAAGAACCCAGGTTCCACGCCCAGAATTTCAATTAATGCCAGCGCCTGGTCGATTCCCATTGTATGTCCAATCAGCTTGAAACTGTTCTCAACCCATTTCCGGAGCGCATGGGTCTTATTCTCCGTTGCACCTGCAAGGAACAGCGGCCAGAGGAGTACAATACCTCCGATATGGCTTCGATTACTGGTAGCTGGTTCCCCAACTAATCCCAAGTGGTCTGGCACACTAGCGCAGATATCAATGGCCAGCTGTCGGGCTGTCGCACGGAGACCATTGCAATGAATTTCTAGATCCTCGGAAGAATACCCGCCAGCTGAATCCGCTGATAGTCGTCTTAAACAGCTCATGATAATATGTGTCACGATAATCCTGGAACAGCGATATTGGTTCCAAGTATGCCCCAGCCACAGTTCACTATAGATGTGATATTGATCGCTGTACGGCACGAATCCACGCGAGCGTCGGAGGAAGTCCGCATCGATCACTGGCTTCTTGACAGTCGTGTACATGAAATTGGGTGGTAGTCCAGCGAGCCATGCCATCAGCTCTGCTTCAATGGCGTACGCAGTCGCAAGGATGTGTCGGCCATCCGTGTTCGTCTTTGAGGCGATATCTGCACGCAAATTGGACAATTTGCCGGTAATCGACACCAATCGGTCACCATATGCCTCTCTCTGAGGCCGTAGAAACATGGCAATCCTAGAGCAGTCGAGAACTGATTGGGGGACTCGCGCCGCTCTTTGCAAACAGCTCACGATCTGCAGATGCATGTTAGTGGCAAGGAAAGCTGTGAAAGGATCGCATCTGACATACGATTTGATATCGGAGTTGAACAAATAATCGAAGTCCATCTTCGTCCTGAAGTTGCTGTATCCCCCGTAACTCGAGCAATGCCGCAGCACCGTGGATATGGTTAATCCAATTTTCAATACTCTTTGGGGCCCTACTCGTGACACACTGTGACCATCGTCAGCAGAGTCGAAGCTATCAGAGTACATACAAACCTCACCTCAAACATAGCCAGTAACAGAACAGCAGCAAGAGTCGGATTTGCCCGCGCCTCATTCTCATCCATCACCGCTGCGCCCATTAATCTTAACGCATTGCCGTATTCGTTTTCTGCGGCTAGTTTCAAAGACGGGCATCGCCGAATGCGCGCAAGCATTGCCGTGCCCACCGAGACGACACCAGCCCTCATGGCCTGCAGACTAGAAGACTTATTATTCTGCATGAATGCGTCGGGCGTCGCACTCAACATCCAAAAAGCACCGGGCCATGCATTATACCGGAGGAAGTAACAAACCGCTTCATCCTGGGTGGGATAATAAGACGGTTGAACATTAATCGCTTTGCGGTTGATCTGTTGCACCGGACTGCTATTGTTGCTACCGCTGCCACTGCCACTGCTACCTACGCTGTCAGAAGGCGTCAAAACATCAACAGTGACGCTAGGCGTCTCCGCCGGAGGCGTCTTCTGCAGCTGCACTTCGCCCCCACTCGCCTTCTTCTCACTAAGAGTAGGACTCGGGGTATTGATCGCACGCACATTGGCCGCACGTTTAGAGGTCTTAGCGGCCCTGCGGGTCGTTGATGCACTGTTCTTTGCTTTCCGAACCACCTGCTGGCTCTCATCCCGGAACATCAGCGACAGCTGGTCCCGGTAACCCGGGCAGTCACGGTGGGCTTTGGTACATTGCGAACAAGCAGGTTTAGCTTGGTCACAACGAATTTTCCTGGATCGGCATTCACCGCAGCCTTTACTCGGCTTCCCACAGTAGACCATAGGGGGCAATTGCAATCCAATTAAAGAGATGAGACGTCAGATTGTGGGGGCTGACGATCTACTTTGACGTGCAGTATCAAAACGTGATGGCCGTTGCACGGGCAAGGGACAAATGTAATGTAATGGGGTTATCGCGTTCGAACTGATGACTCGAATGGGTAATCAGTGCGAACACTTGTATGTCTGTTCAGTCGGCTGGGGACCCAGTCCGTGTTTAATGTCCTGTTAATCTTGTTTAGGCCACTAAATACCCCGGACTTCACCGGCAACCGTATAAAATTGATAAGTGCAACACCCATACAATAGACAAAGAAAATAATATGGGGGATATTCATAACCGCCCGACGTGGAAGAGGGGGAAGGAAGTTCAGATGAGGCTAAGTCTATGCGCTAACCGAATGGGGTATGCTCGATGTAGAGCTTCATTTTACCCGTTCGGGTCATCTACATCGCAGACGTACATGACTTCTGCATAGTCCACTGCACATTACGGAGGTTTCATTTTGCTTGCATCCTGAATTCGCAAGGTCATACCCATATGATACCATGAAATACATAAGCCAAGATCTTAGTGCATTAACCTACCAGCTTCGCTGTTCCGGACTGTTCATCGTGAGGAATAAGGACTACAAACAAGGACATTGCTAAGCCTCATGTTTTTCAGATTCAGCAAGAAAAGGTCGACTAGCTCAGTTGGCATTTGCGCTCGAAGGTTTCGAGGTAGCATCGGAACATGCCTAAAAACGAATCTCAGGCACTTGATGAAATCATGTGAGGGCTAAAGTGTAGACCATTCACCAGCTTTCAAAATGAAGATGAACGCGAACGATTCGTCCTAGACAAATACTCAACCTCTTCTGTTTCAGTGTCCTGCAATGGGTGTTGCGCCCTTATTTGAGTGGCCTACGTCGGAGAAAGGTAGATTAACATTTACATACTTCAGTTCCTCCTGCATCATAACCAAGATAGGCATGAAACTGGGATTGCCCATCCTGAGGCGTGCCATATAGAGCCCTTCACGGCTCCTGGCGGCACACAAATGAAGCCCGTAGCAGTGGGCCAGCACAGGGTCATGTGTTTATCATGATGAATCTCAGATACTGACCAATGTGCTTTTATGGCCCCCAAGAGAACACGGGGAAATCTTTACCACAACAAACAATCCCCATGGCTGTTTGAATACTAGACCTACCCTAATGGACAAAATTCCTTCTTTCGTCGCCACGCAACTTGCGTGCTCTGACAGGCCCTGGAGCATGTTGGCGTTAAATCAGCAGTTCTATTACTGTTGAGGAAAGGTCAATTGTT
Organism: Aspergillus intermedius; assembly: GCA_039880815.1. Classification (NCBI taxonomy): domain Eukaryota; kingdom Fungi; phylum Ascomycota; class Eurotiomycetes; order Eurotiales; family Aspergillaceae; genus Aspergillus; species Aspergillus intermedius. The sequence goes on along the minus strand of JBDODA010000014.1, from coordinate 160,894 downwards.
CCTTTTCCATCTATGAGTGGATTTCGGTCAACACCCGGATAGCTGCGATCAGCATCTACGACCAGCGACAATGAAAACGAGGCTGCAAAGCTGGGTCAAAAGGCTACAGCAAAAGAGAATGAAAAGCCACTCCACAGACATCGCTATCACAAGCTTTTCTCTCAACGCTTTAAAATTAGTATGGACTTTTCCCAAACAGATCACGAGGGATAGAGGCGCAAGAATCAGTCCAAGCCTGCCCGGCGACTGAAGTCCTTTCAAAGTACCATCAGAAAACAGGTACTGTGCAAAGCGAGATGAGTATGCTCCATACGATTTATCAGAGCAACCACGCATGCTGAAGTAGGGCGATTTGAGCGGGCATTACTACAACGATCCATGGATGGAGAATACAAAAGCCCTGTTATCAACTGTCCTTTCCACCTAAGTAAGTTGGATCCAGAGCCGCATACGAATTTGATTATCATGCGAAAGGATCTCCTATGAAAGTCTCTACCAAGGCACAGTACATATAGTCTGTGCAGTAGAGGTGATACCTCTACTATTCATATACGGTAAGTATTTATCTAAATTAGCTCTTGCGTGGACTAATAGCAAGATGAAGAAGGTCATTGATCAATTGGGAACTACAAGAAACAAACACACACAAAGGCATGGAGTTGTAGTATCAGTGGTGCACCGGGTGCTGAATTTCCTGTTCTTACAGAAGTTTCCAACTTCGTGAGATCGACCCTGCTCATCATACTGCTCTCAAGCAACTGGGCGACTATACTTGGCCAAGGTTGGTGATGCAATCGGCAGTGCCACGAATTCTGTATCTGTGTCTTGCCAGTAGTAAATAATAGGATATCATTTAATACAATTTTTCTCAACTTGTCATACAATAACTCAAAAATGGCATAAAGCTCACGATGATGTCCTTAGAAGCCTCCTCCCTGTACACTCCTGTACACGACGACAATCAAACACAGAAAATCTAGTACCAGCTAGTGACAATAGTCACAGAATCCTGACGCTTCCTGCCCTTGAATTTCTTGTCCATCGGAACAAACTCAGGAGCATCACCACGAAGCTTGGAGCCCATACCTTTGATAGCAGCATTATCACCGCTGCCAGTCTTTGCCACTTTCTCTGCCTTGCCGTTGTCGTTGTAGACAGGTTCAATGCCGTTTCCAATACCAGTATTCAGAGGTTCGGTCTCCGTTGCAGGCTCATCAGGGGTCGGTTCGAGATCGCCGGCATCGATGTGAGGGGGTTCGTACTGCTAAGGAGCCGTATTCGTCAGTAAGAGAACAATTTATGAAAGTGGAAATAGAACGAACAGTCTGCTGTCCCACATAGCGATACTCCTCCAAAAACAGCCTCTTCTCCTGATCCTTCATCTCATCCTCGCGCGCCGCCGCCATCTCAAGCATCTGAGCCTCCGCCTGCTCCAGCGCAAAAGGTCTCTCCGAGTTCCAGACGTTACCACCAGGACCATAGTACGGCTGGTAGGGGTAAGAGGGACCGGTGTGACCAGGGAGGGTGAACACGTTCTCTGGGTGTCCACCTGAGTGGCCAGGGGAGGGGAAGGGCATCGCGTGAGGGTTTGAGCTATTGTGGTAGTAGAAATCTCCCGTGGCCATTTCGTTGGGGCCGGGGAGGCGGCTGTTGGAGGAGCTGTTGTCGCGTCTGCGCCAGCGTTTTTTGTCGGGGTTCGGGGTGGTGTGGTTGAAGGGGTTGTTGCCCTGGTTGGTTCCTTCTAGTTAGTTTGTGGTTTTCAAGAATCGATTTAGTAGGCCCTGCTAGCAATTGGAGGGCGCGACATGACTTGCTATCAAGAGCAAAGCAAAGCAAGAAAGGAACTGACCTGGCTTCTCTGGCTCTTACGCCTCGGTGGCATGGCGTCCGTGATCAACTAGACGTCTCTTGGAGCGTAAGCAAGAAAGTAGAGCAGCGTAGGATGAGTATGGAGAGAAACGGTAATCAGAAAGATATCCGCAAACACGAAAGAGAAGCGTTGCTTGTTGGGAAGGTTCACCCTAAGCAACGGGGAGGGGATTGTAAACAACAAAGACGCGCGTGTGCCCTAATCAGATATAGCCCACGTTCAGCAGGTCTTTGTGAATGCAGTTGTACTATTTATTGTGGCCTTTTTTAAAACACACAAATAGATTTCGAAGACATGTTTTGAAGTGAGGGATACTGTTTGCTATACAAAACAATAGTTGTCTTCTGATATACACTTAAATTAGTTCAAAAGAAGATACACCAATGGATTTGAATTTTTCTGTCTTTTTCTGATACTACCTATCTACTTATTGGTGACTTCATATTTTCATATGGGTCATTAAGCATTAAACAGATTTTCCAGTTGAAAAAAGACAGTTCAGCAAGGAACAGAAGGCAAATTCTCATGCGACATCAAGTCATAGCTCATAGCTCATAGGGGGTTATTGCTTTTTGTGTTTTATGATGAGACAAAGCCAATGAGACACAGTATTACTTTGACAATAGAATTAGGGGATTGTCTTTCTTTGGTGAAATGGACATGTCAAAACGAGACTGACACTGTAAGCCAAGACGGAAAACGACAAAAGAAACGAGGACTGGAAAGTAATATGAGACTGGGGAATTTAGAGTATGGGAACACGACAAGAAATTGACACATCTGACACGAAGATGGGCAAGAAAAACCACGCAGTCGAGAGCAACGGGATATGGACTCAAAAGAATAGATCCCGAGTAGTATTCGATGGGTCTTTACGAGCAAGCTCGCATCTACTGCTCGTCTATCTGGGCCTGAACCTGCACGAAGAAGTTGAAAAGAGTATCTTCGGCAGTATCCTTGTCAGCCTTTTTGGCCTTCATCAGAATCAGGGCTTCCTCCGCTTCTTTCTCCACACTATAGTAATCACTAAGCTGCTGCTGAAGAGCTAGTGCCAACTACGCATCCAGGTTAGCCGATAGTTTTAGAACCAGAAGAGAGGGCGTAACTTACACGAAGGTGCCTCTCACGCTCGGCAGGGGTGCTCTCATCGCGAGCTTTGGTGCAAAGCTCGTCAATGAAAGATCGTATTTCCTTGAACGATTTCGGCGCCGGTTCGGGCTGCTTAGCGACACCGGGTGGGGTGTTTTCCTGGTTATTGACTGAGATAGTCGAGCGTGGCTGATTGACAGCAGGTCTGTTAGTGGTCAACGTAACGCTCGGGCGCTTAGTACCGGCACGGAGAAGACGCTGTGGACTCCCAGTAGAAGCGGCCACGCCCTGAATCACCCTGCGAGTGCGACCATCCTGACCAACAGACCCCTGGGGCTTGGAACCCGGTGTACTAGCCTTTGTACGAGTGGACTGCGTCGGCCTCGCGAAAGACGGAGTGCGGTCGTCGGGGGCGTTGCGGCTCAGGGGGCTCGGTATGGACGTGGAGGTTGAGATCGTAGAACTCGGGGTTGGCACGAGCGCAGGAGAGTATTCGCCCGAGGTCTTAGGGTTGCGGGTGACTTTGCTCCAGCCAACGCCATCGGACAGTCTGGGCTTGGTTGTAGGCGAGGCTTTAACCGACTCAGCCTTTTCGTCGGCGTTCTTGACAGATTTCATGCTGACGATGGATTGGTCTTTATTAAGACGTGGGATGTGACCTGACTCCTTTCTAGTGCGACCCTTCTCCATACTGCTCTTGTGCTTGAAGATGTTGCGGAAACTATCAAACATCCTAGTGCCCTTGGAGTCAGGGATACGGGGTGTTTCAACCGAACAAGCCTGGTCTTGATCCTTAATCTCAGAGATGTTCACGACAGTGACGTCTCGCTTCAGCTGTGGAGTATCATTCTCCTTGCCCGATTCCTCGCCAGGAGTCTTCGGATTAGCGTCCGACTCTGAATGCATAGGGAAATCAGCCACAGCCTGCAGCGAGGAGGTACGCGGCGGCGGGTGAGATCTCAAAGGCATATTCTTGAGCATCTGCTCAGGAGTCGTAGCAGGAGTTGACACGGGGGACGAAGCGTTACGCTGGTGAGAAGTGTGTGTCGGTGTCGCGTCTTCGTTCTTCTGAGACTGAGACTGGGGCGAGGACGTGCGCACACTCTCTCCAGAGACAAGCACCTTTGGAACGGGAGGAGTACTGTCAGCGTGCGATTTATCGGCGCTAGGGACGAGAAGGTTGGAGAGACTGGGACGGCTGAGAGGCTTGCGCGCCACCGACAGCTCACGGTTGCTGATGTCTCTCTTTGGTAGATTCTCAAGGGACATCTGCGGGCGACAGAAGTTTCTGGCCGGTGACTGTTCCTCAGGGGTGTGCTGGTCCTTGACCTGGTCGGCCTGGCCCTTGGGCTTGTCGTCGTTGTCTTGAGACGAGCCAGACTTGGAAGTCTCGATGTACTTCACACGCGCAGGAGGAGACTTCTGAGTAGCGAGGGAGGCCTTGGAGTCATTGTCGGCTGTTCCCATAATAATGTTGTCCGCTGACCCAGCGATCTTCAACGTAGGTCCATAACGATACTGTCCCATTCTCTCAGAGGGGCGAGTACGGTATTCACCAGTAAATAAAGTGGGCGGCTTTTGAATTTCCTCTTCGCCATCTTCCAAGCCCCAATCACCGACGGAAGAGGAAGACGTTGAGTTGTCCGATGCCTTCCTGGTCTCTGGAATAGATTCTGGAACGTACGGGCTTGTAGGCTCCCCAGCAAGACGAGAACGTGGACCAGAAGGTCTATCCAGAACGCGAATGCCACCAGCAAAGCCCTCGTTTGAAGTTCGCTGCATGATATCAGCAGCCTCGGTGCTCAGCCTGCGGACGGAAATAGGGATGGCGCTGGGCGTGGCGCGTGCTCCCTTAGCCAGGCCAGGGTACGTCTTTGGGGCAGGAGTCCGAGGCCCACGAGGACCAGTTCCACCGGTGGGTTTACGTGTGATCTGGTTCGTGCTATCGGGTGTGTTCTCGTCATTGACCGCGCTTATATCCTTAGGGCTCGCTGTTTATGGTCAGTTACGATGATCCGTGTGAAGGGAGGCTCTATTAAAAACATACGCTGCAACTGTGGCTTTTCCATCTTCGAGGCTTCCATTTTCAATCTCTGTCCCTGCTGAGCTCGCGAGTTACGTTTGTCGCTGTGAGATGTGTCTGCTTTGGACCGAAGTCAGCCTTGTTCAGTAGACCGAGCCGTTTCGACCCAGTTATCTCGCCTGCTCGCGCGCTTTGAGACAAAGGATACTTCATCTAAATTACGTTTGGGACAAAAGGCTGATTCAACGCCATGGTGAACATGAGGATAGAATGGTGAAATACCTTTGTTCTTCGAGACTGAAACGCTTTCAGCCTTTTCCATCCCCAGACCCTTGGAGCGCATAGAATCTGACAAAAGATTCTGCGAAGACGACTTCGACTCCTCAGTCATATTCTGAGTGAACGTATAGCGAGACGGAGTAATCGTAAGATCTGAAACCGTCGGCGAAGGCGGAGTCGCGTAGTTGTTGTCTTCAGGTGCCTCGAAGACGCGAGAAGAGTGAAGAGAATTTTTGTGGGTTAAAGAAAATAAAGAGGATTCTCTGTGGGAGTTGTGAGCATGTCTGTGAATGGAGGTTGCTGGAGCGTCACAATCAGTGCATTCATCGTTGGGCTCTTCCTCTCTGAAAGGGTTGGGAGCTGACTGCAAAAAAGCCCACCATTCTCTGTAAGGAACCAAAGAAGCACGCAAAGAAATATTCTCAGAACTTTGGCCAGAGCTGTTTTCTGTGGAAAATGCACGAGAGGGCTGGGCTGTACTCATGGGTCTGCTGTATATTGAGGCATCAGAGTAGCGCTTTCTGCTGGTCGACAAGATGCTGTCGATCTGTTCAGAGGTCAATTTGAGCTCGTGTTATTACGATTCAATATAGACACTTACGCTTGCGATTGACAATTCTGACACTGGCCTCTTAGGTTTAGAACGAGCAAGTAACATCGACGCCCTCCTGATCTCCTTCAGGCGATACATCGGCTTGTACTATATCGTGACCTTGTTAACTCTTGAATCACATATACTCGGAGACCAGAAGCGACGAACCTCAACCTCCAAAGGCTTCTGCTCTGGTATATCCGCAAGCATCGTGCCCGTCGGATTAGTCCCACTCGACTGAAGAGCCTTCAAACACCCATTCAACTTCCTAAACATCCTCATCCGCGCATAACTCTTCGTGCCCTTCCACTTCAAGAGCATCCGACCAGGATTCCTCAGCGCCTTCAAAGCTCTCGTCCGTTTATTCTCCCGCTTCTTCACCTCGACCATCTTCGGCATCGGCTTCAGTCGATTAGGCGTCACCCCCATGATGGTCGGATACTTGGAACCGGTATACTTGGGAGGCGGTCGATACTCAAACTTCTGGATACGCTGTGCTTGCTCGAGGCACATGAACCTGGGTCCTTTTGCATCGCGAGGGTCAGTAGGACCTCCGGGGGACATTGGCAAGCGAAACGACTTTGGCCGAGGAGCAGGTACAGTGTGTTTTCTGTCCCTCGTTCTGTCTATCAGTGGGGCTGCAGGTCTTCTAGGACGCCGTGGAGGGCTTGGAGGTGGTGGTAGGGGCTGTGGAGGAGCGTTGTTGTCAGGACTCGAGAGCTTGTTTCGTAGGTTTGGGAAGGACTTTTCGTGCTTCATCTTGGGGCTCGTCATAGTGTATCTCTGGGCTTTATTTCTGGCTATTAGCAGACTGCTGCACCATTCAAGATAGGTAGATACTCACAATGGCACGAATGAAACTCTATGGTAATGCTCTTTGACAAGAAGCCAATGCCTGGATCGTGGAAGACTGACAGGAAAGATGATAGGTTTGTTGATATGAAAGAAGCCCTAGCACGTGATGCTGTATTTGAGAAAGGAGAGGTCAATTGTTAAGAATATGAAGAACAGAAAGAGAACCTTGAATTAAAGGGGAGGAGAAGAGAGTTGGGTATGCAGAATGTCTTTTTGAATGTGAGTGTGATGTCCTTCACTGATTCTCTTTGAAAGTCATGCTAAGCGAGCTTGAATCCCTAAATTGATATCTCAAGCTGTGAAAGAGGAAATATGCCTGTGTACCTATCCAATGCTTAAAATAGAATCCTAACTCTTGAAATAGCTTTCTCATGTATACTTCATGATTAATTACTCTAACTTTTTCTTTTCTTTTTATCTTACATGGCGATCAAAATTGCCCAGTAACTAAGAGCAAAACGAATCGAAAACTGCCCATATTGACCATTTCCATCAAAGCCAACCAGAAAGCTCATCGAGAATCCATCAAGGAGACTCCCTTCGCCTTTGTCGCGAGCTGCCGAACCCCGCGTCACCTCGAGAGCTTCGTTTCCTCTTCCCAGAGCTGCTACGGAAGGTGGAAGATTGCGTCTGTCGGATGGCACCAGTAGATCCATCATCGTGCCACTCACTAACCTCCCACGCAAATCTTGTAGAGTCGTCGTCACTCACTCCCATGCCACGCCTCGATTTCATCAGACGACCCAGTCGACTCCCCTCGATCATCTCTTCAAACCAAGGGATTCCACTCATGGTCCCGTAACGGTAGCTTCGGAGTGGTTCGCTTGCTAACGTGGGCACGACAACCGAGGACGACGATGGCGCAGCAGCAGTGGTAGTAGAGACTGAAGCTGGGTCTCTAGTGGCGGGTACTTCTTCATCGACCTCAGACTCTTCTCCTGATTCTTCTTCGTCTGAAGACCCAGGGAGCAGGTCCAAGTCCTCCAGCAAGTGCTGGTCTCTGCCGTGGAGACTGCCAATGCTCACGGACATGAACTCTGCTTCGTCTCGAGGCGCTTCAGTCCAGTACGTCAACGGTGTGCCACAAAATCCACAGAAATTGCGTCGCGTGTGTGGAGCGTGGTGAGGTGTGAAGGTACGACGGATTGTATTATGCGTTTCGTCGGGAAAGTATGATCGCGTGTGGGATTCAAACCAGTCCAAGGGGACTCGTAGCCATGCCGTAAGAGGAGTACCATGGTGTCTGCCTGTATGCAAGTTGAAGCAACAGCGTTAGTTGACACCCAAATGTCCAGAGAGTTTCTATGGCAACATACGGTTGTCAGAACTAGTATCGAAGTAGATCCGCGCATGGTCGGTCACATCTTCTGGGATTCGAATTAAATATCGATTACGGCCACATGAGCACGACCCACGCAGAGGCTCTAAGTCCGTGTCAGAGCTCATGGCGACGGGCTGTTGTATAACGATCGCGGATGGTTGTGCGAGTTGACGTCGATCCAACCGGTTTAGTATGAGATCATATAGTTCATAGATCGGGCCAATTGGGGACGATCGCAGAGACGATGGCGAGAATAAATCAAAGTGCGATTAATCCCCAGGGTTAAGAGGACACCTAAATAACCACAGGTCAAGAGTGTTCGTGAAAAAACCAGAGAGCGCACAAGACAGCGTTGAGACAGGCGAAAGACATGGAAACGGTCGATGACGTGAAGCCGTCCCACAAGGCTTGGCTATTCCTGATCCGGCAACCGACTGAATTCTCCGCAGAGCTTCTTCTCGAACCAGGGTTTTGCCGTTGTGTCGGGCCCTGGTTGAGCCTGCGTTTATCTTCAGGGGCTCTTTCTTCCTTTTTCTCACTACCCCGAAGTCATTTGTCCGAGAAAAATCTACAGCGCATCCTGCAGTTGTGTGCTACTACTACAACAATCTGACTCGTGGTTTGGCTCCGATTTCAGTTCCACTCATCTCGATATGCCATCTGCTCACCTACCACCAACTTCGTGCGCCTCAAGCTCATCAGAACCATCTCATTCGCCTGCTCCCAGAAGTGTCACCATGAATGCAGACGACGGTGATGACCGTCGCTCGTCGACTCCGGCCGGCCCTTCACCATCATCATCCAAACAGATCGCGTCTTCGAATCAGGCCGACAAAGACAAACCGCGCCTGACAGAGCAAGAAAAGAAAACCAACCACATCGCGTCGGAACAAAAACGACGTGCTGCGATTCGAGAGGGGTTTGATCGGTTAACCGAACTGGTCCCGGGTTTAGAAGGCCAAGGTCGGAGTGAGAGCATCGTGTTGAACAAGACGGTGGAATTCATGCGTCTACAGCTACGGGAGCGACAGGAGCTCATTGCTGAGGTCGAGAGCAGAGGCGGTCGCATCGACGAGACTCTTCGACCATGACAACTTGGGTCACTATCCTCATCAGATGGGATACTGTTCCGTTCTACGTCGGCCGCCATGAACGATGGGCCGAGGTTCGTCGGTATTATGCCCAACCCCGTGAAAAGGAATCGGGACAGCATCCGGTCTTTCTTCTTCGTTATACGTCTGCGGTGCCATTATTGACGAATTCCCTTTTAAATTTTTCGGGTTTGGATCAGGAGTTAATATACTACAAACAAGTGTTGTGGCTCTCACGATTGCAATAGTGTTGGATTGGTCCGCTTTTAGCTGGCCACGGATTTAGAGGAGCGACTCGGAATCGGAGGCATGTGTGTTTTATGCTGCAATTATACCTGGGTGTTTTGTGCTTTCGGCTCGGTGCTACAGGCGTTTGATTTATGGAATGGGACATTCCAATTTCTGAATTTATCATCCTCTTTAACCATTCCCATATTCAACAATTATTCCGGATTATCTCGATGCTATTATGAAGTTATGCAGAATATGCTTGGCTGCATTATCGACCCTTTACATAAAGATACCGCCTTCCGTATACAGCGAATTGGTTTAGGGTCGCCTACGCAGGCTACCATGACATCTTTCTAAACTGTCCATCATTATGTCTCTCGTGACTCACGGTCTTCGGCTGAGGATGCTTTTATAGCCAGAAGATCAAGGACTGACCTGATCGTAACAACAGGACTAACCACGATGGAATTTCTTATCCACTGCCCGCCAGACTTCGTCCCTGGAATGTCGGATTTCTATTTATTCAATCATCTCCTATCAGAGAATGGTAAGAATATCTGCCTCTTCGATACATGGGGCTTAACTGATGAAAGATTCAGGTCTGCCCAAGCTGATCAGGTCTGGCTGACCTCTGAGAACTCCGAGGATCTGGTCCAAAACCACAAGCATTACACTTATGGGATCATCAGGGACACTGATGGATTGTTTTGGACGAAACGATGCTTCCTATGCAAAATATGCGTCTTGTTCCGCGCAAAGACCTTAATGAGGGTTTCCTGAATAAAATCCGAGAACAAGCCCAGGTTGCACAACGTGATGGTCAGGAACTGCTTCTTCTGGTTTTTGGTAACGGAGATCTTGATACTTTGGGGGTGATTGTTGGTTATGATACTCTTCATGAGAAACATGATCCCAATTCTTCCTAGTGATCTATCTGTCATCCTGCTTATGACTCCTTGCTATTCATGAGGCTGGCTTGTCCGTCTTGATCTCACTGGGGTGGGCTCTGATAGCTCAGTCATTGACAAGAGAATGGGTTGTTTAAGCGCCAGTCTGGCCGTCTCCATCATTTTCGAACCGTCGATTGCCGTTGAAGAAGGTTTCAAAGAACTAACAGAATACGAAAGAAAATATGCTATCTTTGAGACTGTCAGAAAACTGTGTTGCAGAGATATCCAGCAAATGCACTTCAGCGCACAAAACGACGATTGGGAAGAATATTACGCGCCCGGTCTCGGGCTCTCCCTTGAAATATACAAAGCTTGATGGGAGTCTCTCGAGGTAGCCCCAGAGATAGAGCATACTGAAAAAAGTTTTAACTCAGGAAACATGCAGCGACTCCAAATGTTGAAAGTCCTGGCTCGAGAGTACTTCTGTCAAACCTGGCTTCGACAAAGCTGCACCCAACGTAGGGTTACATAACCGACTCAGATTCCTTCTCCTTGAGAGAGTTAACTACTCCAGATCAGAGCTGGATGGTCTATTGGATGCAGTGATGTACAGACTTGGCTTATTGCATGAAGCAGGCTACTTCCGGGAACAGATGGGAATCGAATTTCCTTCAATTTTTGATGTCGACATATTCGCCTGGAGATACGGTGACACTTCCAAGAATCGGTCAAGCAAAGAGGAACTTTGTACTGAAGATTTGACATCTCATTCTGCAAGAAAATCAATTTCCGACGGAATCAATCGAGGGAGGACGATTTTTTTTTTTCGAAGCCTCTGAATTACCTGGCCATAGCCCTCAGTGAGTGGGAACTGGGATGGAACGAGATTGAAGTAGGGTCAATAACGTGGTGTCACGAAAAAGGGATTGCCGTCTCTTAGTAAGTGGGAAGTTAACTTCGGATCGGGTTGCAATGTCACAGAAAGAGCCGAATGAACCATAGTCAACCACATGGAGACCCGAAAAGGGAGCAGTGGATCGTGTTGAAACGATTCCACGGGAAACTTACGTTTACATGATAGACATTTCCTGCAGGTAAGCCGGACATACCTCGTGAACAAGTACCATGAGTACGCTCATGGTGATGCCAAGGGGGAACGCCGGATTGTTCTGGATCATAGTATGTTGCCACAGATCGTAGCAGCGGGCATTATGCGGGTCGTTCACGAGAATGAGCTACTCTAGAGGTACCTAAACACTGTCAGGGAGCAATCCCAAGTGGCAAATGCCCCAGACGAACATCTGGTTTTGTTGATTTTTGGACATGGAGATGAAGACGCATCGGGTGCTTCTGTCGGCGGAGGGAAGAGCCCGAGGAAGCGCCTTAACTACATATTCGGGACATGAACAGGCTTCTCCCAAAATCATTGAACGTAACGCTGATTATCACCTTCTGCTATTCTGGAGGGTGGCTCGTTTTACCGGACGTCGCGAAATCCGGCCAATATCGAACACAACAGGGATCGCCGCTGCGGCCAAGAATAAAACCTCGCAGTCGTGGCCCATAAGCAAGAAAGAATTGAGCTTAGGTCGCGCTAGTGATGGCATCGCTGCTTCCGCAATCCTCCAATGTCTGTCAGGCGTTGAGACGAACTCTACTGAAACCACTCATCCCACTTGCATGGACTTATGTCGTTCGATATCCGAGACCGTTTTCAGTGCGCAAGACGACGATTAGGAGGCTAATTATGCGGTGCGACTTGGACTCCCTCTAGCAGCCTATAGACGTTTGTGGGAGTCTCTGAGGGAGATCCTACCTACAACTCCCGACGTTGATATGAAAAAAAAAAAAAAAAAAGCGAGTAGTGATAAAGCAAAGACTGGGGAAGCTAGCAAATACGGGCAGCTGCAATCGATTGCATGCCAGTACCTGCAAGTCTATCCCGGCCTGGACACTGCCAGGACAAACGTTGCTCTCCACGATAAACTTAAGGGCATTCTGCAATGTAATTCTGAGTACTCCGACTCAGAAGTGAACTAACCATTCAATATCGCTGCCTACCGTTTGGGGGTAATGCACGAAGCCAACTACCTCCGACAGGTCATGGCATCCCCCCCGGTTCTATTTTCCACGCCTACACATATCTCTGGGAGCAAATAGCCTGGGGTCATCACTCCCTGGAGGAACAAGCTACCAATGATGCTCTCCGGAAGCGAGTGTATCGCCTTACTGGAAACTCGGCTGCTGACACGCCCGTTCGGAGTCGGGCTACGCTACACCAAGCCACATCAGTACCTTGCCATTGTATTCGCCGATTCAGGCCTGGACTTCACGGAGGTCGAAAGGCGAGTTGCACTTGCGGCTTCAGGCAAGAAATCCTGGTATCGCTCTATTCATAGAGCCTAGAGCAGCAAACAGGTGGGGGAGAATACAGAAGTAGCGGGCCATCGAGGTGCTTTTTTTTGAGGCGTTAAACGGGCGGGCAGAGGCCAGCGAAGATAGCTCGACTATCTTTCTTGCCAACTGTTCTATCGTAGATGACCAGCACTATAAAATTGCTATATCTTGACCTGGAGGTAACTTTCTTCCCTGCGCTCCAGCAGCCAAGACACTTCTAACCATTCTCCATAGATTCCCCTACTTGTGTTGCTCCATCGCGATTTGTGATATGATTTGCTTGCATTTCCTCGGTCTTTTTTTTTCCCCCTTTTCTACCGATCATAGGGTTGTTCGGTTGTTCGTTATCATCGGTTCACCGCCCTGATATCGACGAGTGAGATATCCCTTCATCAATAATCATTCTGTACAATTCTGTCCTCTCAATCCATTTGCATCAAGATACCCCTTTATACCCTCCATAAAAAGAATAAACCGACACACAAACACAATGTCCGAAAAACAAGCCCTCACTTCTAACATGGACTCCCCCATCGATGCCCCTCCCGCCTACGAAGCAGCACCACCAACCCGTGCCCCTCTACCACGCCCACCACCCCTCTCCCTCCCCTTCCTCAACGACCTCCGCAACAAGCGCGTAATCCTCGCCTCTGCCTCCCCACGTCGCCGCCAAATCATGGCCCTCCTCGGCCTCCCCAACATCGAAATCATCCCCTCCAACACCCCCGAAGACCTCCCCAAGACCCTCCAACCATTCGAGTACGTGCTAGCCACGGCCTCGAAAAAGGCACACGCAGTGTACGAGCAGGAAATCGCGAACGAGGAAAAGGGTGAACCGGGGTTAATCCTCGCCGCGGATACAATCGTCGTCGACAGTTCCAGTGGTGCGATACTTGAGAAACCGCATTCAGAGGCTGGGCATATCGCCATGCTCAAGGCGCTGCGCAACGCACGGAATCATAAAGTGTACACTGCTATCGCAGCGATGGCACCGCTGGTTAGTGCGCGGGACCCTGGGTATGCTGTTGAGACGGCGATTGAGGAGACGGCGGTGAAGTTTGACGGGGGTGTTACGGATGAGTTGATATTGGCATATGTGCGGACGAGGGAGGGGGTTGATAAGGCCGGGGGTTATGGGATTCAGGGGCTGGGGAGTATACTTGTGGAGGGGATTGAGGGGAGTTATGATAATGTGGTAGGGTTGCCGTTGAAGACTACGTTGGGGGTCATCGAGAAGGTTATGGCGAGGGCGGATGATGATGATCGGTTGGGTGGGGAGGATGGTGAGGAGGGCAGTGAGTTGGAGGAGGAGGAATGATTGTCTCGTTTGGATATTAATATTTGTGTAGAGTCAGTCGCTGGGAGGTAGGATCTGCCAAAGACAAAATCCATCGAGACCCGGCGTCACCTAAGATGAACCCGAAGTAAACCGAACCTAATCTGGTATGATATGAGACTATTTGGAGTTCTGTCAAGCTCAAAGATAAATTGCCAGTCTTAACAGCATATTGAACATGCGACATATCTATGAGCTAGTCACATTTGTATCATATGCAAGTTATCTACTTCATGAATGACGCTTAGTCCTGAATCTTGCTCGTATATTCAAGTCAGCACTCTCCTTAGAAAGATAGAGAGCAAGTAAATTGACTAACGAGCAAGTCAAAATGGAAAAAGATAGAGCGGAAGGGAAGGTAAATGATGGACACATCACCGAATCCACCAGCCAAAGACATCGTGAGTTGCCCTATTCCATTTGCGCTCTAGCGGGACACCGTTTAGATGACGAGCTAACCACCATGGTCCCTACACGATGGAAACCGTAACCCTCCTCTTCCGCCAGAGAAAGCAGAAGTACTACGTCCCGCGGCATCTCATCAAACCATTTCCGTAACTCGTCTCCCGCCTGGAGCATGACCTTGACAGGTCAGTCATATGGCTCGCCGGGGCTGACGACGAGCTAGCCCACACTGTGGTCCATTATCTCTATCCTGGTGAATGTCAAACGATGGCCGATACATCCACACACGGCATTGCTAAACGACGACATGAGTGGGCTGTTCATACTTATTGTGCAGCAATTGGGCTTGGGACAACCGGGCTGGCAATTTATACGAAGCGGTATATGAAAACTTTGACAGATGCGGTTGATATTCGTGATATTTTGAAAGTAGCTAAGGAGGCCTTTCCTACCTTTTTTTTATGCTACCAGCTGTTTTCTGGGTATCTTGAGTATCTGAGGGGGAAGTTGGAGGTGCTGTTGAAGCGAATGAAGAATTCTTTTATCAGGACGAGTTTATGAACAGATTCGGAGAGAATAAGGAAATTGGTGATTCCGTTGAAGACTCTGATGATATTATCCAAGGATTAGGGCAGGCACGGGAGTTTGACAAGTTCGTTATAGGTAATGTGATATCGCTGTATGCGTCCAGGATTGCGAAGCTCAAGGACGAGACTCTGGGCTTGAAGGCTTTCGCGAACAGTCCGCGTGAGGACCAAATTATCAACCTGAATGACTGCCAGGTGGTTTTTGAAAAGCTTAAACCTGTTCATGCTGCTCTGACTCCAGCAACTTCTGAAGCATCATCAATGACGCGGAATAATTGGATACTGAAATTGAGTTTGTCAAGATCGAATGAAACATTTGATAAGTTTTACAACGTGAATATACAAGAAAATCCCAACTCAATGAAATAAAACAAGAATGAAAGAACAATGTTTATGGTATCAGTTTATGCCTTCCAGATTCTCCGAAGTCCCTCTGTGATACCAACGTCGTTCGTCTCGAGCTCGTACAATCCAACGGCGGTGGTGAGGGTGGTAAGACGCAGGAGCCAGTTGCAAAGAGCACGGGTCTTGGGCACGCGCTGCTTGGGGAAGTAGTCGATGATAGATGCCCTGTGTTATGCGTAAGCCTAATGCTATCCCGCTTGATAAAAGTAGCGTAACCCACTGGAATCCGATGTGTGAGTGGAGGACCAAGAGCGAGCAAAGAGCGGCGTCGGTGACGGGGTGGAGGGAGCCGGCGGCGAAGGGAGCGATGGTCAGGGGGACGAGACCAACGCAGACGAGTCTACTGCCATGAGTATGTGTCGCGTGAAGACTATATCATGCATATCATGCCGGGATCTCGGTCACACGAACCTCTCGAAAGACCAGTGGTAGCTACCGTGCGAAGGCGAGGTGTGGGGAACGGGAGCAGGGTCATTGACTGTAATTGTGAAACCATGTCAATCTCGACTCTGCATGTAGATAGACGAATGTTGTAATATCCAAGCTTCGTTCCGGGCTGTAACCAAGACAAGCTGGAACAACCGCAATCACTGGAAGTAACATCGACAATGGGCAATTCGCATACCTGTTCCCTGGATGGTCTCTGCAAAAGCACGCCGTTAGCACATATCCAATTTCATTCTCCATGTCCAGTTTCATCCCCGCCCGGTATATGCAATTCCCCCGGAACCACCATCCACCACCCACCACCAATCTCAATCCAATCGACAACTGCAAAGCGGTCACTCACGAGGCAAAGGAGGCAGAATCTGCTTCTTAGCAGAGGCGTGGAAAGCGACCATCTGCGACACACCCGCGGTGTTGCGGTTCACAAGCGGTGCCCGGATAGCCGACAAGCAGGACTGCCGGAGCAGAGGGGACTGGCGCGTGATCGAAGCCATGGCGTTGATTTGAGGTATCGTAAAGAGACAAGTTCAAGGAACACACACAAGGGAGCCACAACACTGAGCAGGAGAAATCGATCGCAGAAGACGTTCGAAGTTGGAGCAACCTCGGAAAGGCGAGTCGGGATATGCGGTCATCACATTATGGGCCATATGATTGGTTGGTTGCTCTCCGCCCAGCCGAAAATGGCCGACACCCGGCAATTGGATTTAAGCTGGGGTATTCTTTTCTATTGCAGATTAATCTATGGAGTTGTCAGCATAGGAAAATACGTGTGTTACTTGGTTCCTTTGACGCTGCAGCAAGCCGTGTCTTACTTGCTTAGAATCTGCTCTGCCATCACTAAAGAGAAATGCATCCATGATGTGGGCTGAAAAATATTCATGCGCAAGAGACTAACTACTATTGATTCATATTATCTCAGTACTATTATATCAAGGTAAATCGTCAATCATGTCATTTAAAACTTGAGAACAGCCTTGCCCAAGTTCTTTCCGTGGAAGATTCCAACCAAACCCTCAGCCGAGTTGTCAATACCAACGGTCTCGTGGATGAGAGGCTTGAAGGAGCCCTCCTTGATCCACTGTTGGACGTACTTCTGGTGGTCCGCAGCGTACTTGTCACCCATACCTGGGTCACCGACGATGAATCCGCGCATGTCAATACGCTTGACGAGGACGTTGTGGATGTTCTTGATGGGGTAGGGGTCCGAGTTGTACTGCGAGATAAGACCGCAAACAACAATACGACCAAAGTTATTCAGAGCGTCCAGAGCGGCCGCCATGTGCTCACCACCGACGTTCTCGTAGTAGATGTCAATCCCGTCAGGAGCCAGGCGGGCAAGAGCATCAGCGGGCTTCTCGTTCTTGTAGTTGAAGCCGCTGTCGAAGCCGAGTTCCTCGGTGATGTACTTCAGCTTCTCGTCCGATCCGACACTGCCAATGACCTTGAGACCCTCGTGCTTGGCGATCTGACCAACCAACTGGCCAACAGCACCGCTTGCCGCAGAGATGAAGATGGTCTCACCCTTCTGGGGCTTACCGATCTCATAGAGCGACGAGTAGGCGGTCAGACCGGGCATGCCCAGGGGACCAAGGTAGACACGGATGTCCTCAATTCCCAATGGGTTCTGAAGCACGCTGAGGGCAGCAGCGGTCTGCTCGCCGTTCAGGGCGATGTACTCCTGGATGGGGATGTGGCCGACCACGATGTCGCCCTCCTTGTAGGTATCATTGTTGGAGCGGATAACCTTGGCGATGGAGCGGCTGTTGAGGGGCTCGTTGAGGTGGAAGGCAGGAGCGTAGGATTTAATGTGAGCAGGGCGCATACGGCCACGCATGTAAGGGTCGAAGCTGGTGTAGAGCGACTGCACGACGACACCGTTTTCGGGAGCAGGCACGTTGGCGTCATAGGCGGCGGACTCGACGGCAAGGTGCTCACCGGGGATGGGGTATCCCTCGGGGATCTTCTTGAAGACAAGAGTCTTGTTAGAGGCCATGGTGCAGTATATAGTAGGTAGGAGTTATAGAAAGATAGTAAGGATAGTAAAGAAATCTTAGGGTATCTCGAATCTGCAGAGATGGGTGAATGCGACTACTTGTACTGCAGCGTGGGGCGGAACCAGAAAAAACTTCGAGACGATTAGAAAGCTGCGGCAGGTTACGCAGAAGCTTCTCGAGGTCTTACGGACTACTGTGTTACAACGGGAGTTGCCACCTTCTGGGCAAGAGCACCGTGATGTTGATTGTTAAGCAGCCTTGATGAACCTCGGGCATGTCCCAACTGGGTAAAAGACTGATTTTATGTTGAGGTTATGCTCGTTTGCGTGATGCACGTTGCTCAATGGGATATCTTCTAGTTATGTACTCTGTACAGATGATGACCACTTCTTACTTGGACTTGGCGTTAGCCCCCTTACATGATTGCCTCATTTCTTTTGCTTACTCCCAGGTACATCCCAGCTCATCCCGATATCCCGGTAGAAATAGGCACGCACTGCCAGTTATACATGCATGATTCGTGCCGCCTTGGCAGTTCAAGCAGGCGGTGTAGATCCCCTCCTTTCCAAATTGGGTTAGCCCGGTTTTGCCATATCTTATCTTATGCATATATATATGATGACTAATCCGCATAACATGTTTATGCACGACTACATGCCAGCGCTCCAATTCTTGTGCAACCGCTTCTACCCATTGGGTACCTCTATCAATCCTATCAATTCTCTCCTTCTCTCTATTCTCTTCACTTATCTTCAATAACAACGGCCATACGGGACATACTCTATAATGCTGTATGCTCTGATCTCTCTGATTGGCCAGTGATAGCGCGGCCCCAGAAAAAATTCTCGGGCATATTGGTTTGCCTCCGCCTGAATTTTTTCTTAGTCCATCCTCCATTCCTCCCTCTACCATCCTATCCTTTTTCTGATTCGGATTGATTCTGTGAGCCGGAATCGCTCTGTCCCCTTATTTTTTGTTTTTCCCCGGCCTCAATCCGTATCAGTCAAGATGCTGTGTGCGGTTCGCCGGCATGGAGTCGCGCAGGCTCTGCGGGCTTCTACCTCTCGATTCGTGGTTGCGAGATCGACTCCCCAACTGCTGAAGTGGCAGCCCTTGACTAGCAGTCCGGCTGCCTTCCCTCAGATTCATCGATCGTTGCATGTCTCTGCTACCCGGTTTCAAGCTGCCGAGGCGCAGGCTGCGGTCAGCGAGGAAGAGCCTGTCACGCCCGATCGATTGACCGAATTCGCGGACCTGGCAAGCCATGGATTGGTGGATAAGAAGATTATTGATCAGATTACCCGGTTTATGAAGATCAAGACCATGACCGATGTGCAAAGCATGACTATTAATGAGACTTTACAGGGTGATGATGTGTATGTTACTCTGTGCCTTTCCATCCTCCTTACGTTTTCAGGATACTGACTATTGCCTCTTGATAGCCTGGCCCAAGCAAAGACCGGAACAGGAAAGACACTGGCATTCCTCGTTCCCGTGATTCAGAATATCATGAAAGACATGCAATCTCAGCCTCAGCAGCATCAGCCCAGACGTTCGTACGGACGGCGTGCCCAGCCCAGCGATATCCGAGCCATCGTTATCTCGCCTACCCGTGAACTGGCCGAGCAGATTGCAACGGAAGCCGTAAAAGTGTCGCGTGGTACTGGAATTGTTGTGCAGACAGCGGTGGGTGGCACGCAGAGGCGCGAGAAGCTCCGGGCTATCCAAAGGGAAGGATGCCACCTGCTGATCGGTACCCCGGGACGGTTGAAGGATATCTTATCTGACCCGACTACCGGTGTCACAGCCCCACGCCTGTCGTCTTTCGTTCTTGATGAGGCTGATCGTCTGTTGGATGATGGATTCGCGCCGGACATTCAGGAGATCCAGACCCTCCTTCCCAACCGCAACGATGTTGACCGCCAAACGCTCATGTTCTCGGCCACTGTTCCCAGGGAGGTCATGGCCATGGTTCGTAAAACGATGAAGCGTGACTTCAGATTCCTGAAGACGGTTCGGGAGGATGAGGTACCAACTCACTTCCGGGTGCCGCAAAAGGCTGTCGTTCTTCCTGGATTGGAGAATGCTCTCCCTGCAGTCCTTGAAATGGCCCAGACCCAATGTGTTCTGCGGTCAGAAGACCGCAGCCAGCGTCCTTTCAAGGCAATTGTGTACTTCAACTCGACTTGCGAAGTCAAGCTGGCTTTTGACGCTTTCATGCACTTGCGCCGCCAAAGGAAGATGGGCGGAATGGCGATTTACGATATCCACTCGCGTCTGACTCAAGCCGCGAGAACAAGAAACGCAGATGGCTTCCGGCAAGCTCGTTCTGGTATCCTTCTTTCGTCCGACGTGACTGCCCGTGGAATGGACTTCCCGGAGGTCACCCACGTAATCCAAGTTGGTGTTCCTCGCGACACTCCCACATATATTCACCGTTTGGGCCGTACTGGACGCGCAGGCAAGGAGGGTGAAGGATTGATCATGTTCCACGAGGGAGAAATGCGGACTTTCCGGAACAAGCTTGGCGAACTCCCCATCGAAATGGATGAAACCTCCCTCCACACCTCCAGAGTCGACTTGACCGACGACCAGGCCGAACACGAGCCCGCGGTATCCGAAATCCTGACCCAGCTCAAGGACGCAATGGAGAACACCTCGGCCAGCGTCAAAGAAGAAGCCTACAAATCGCAATTCGGCTCCCTTCTGCCGTCCTTTTACAACAAGTCCGCTGCAGTCGATGCCATGAACAAGCTCGCCGTGCACGGCTACGGCCTTTCGAGTCCGCCGCCCATGTCCCCGATACTCCTCGAAAAAATGGGTCTTAACAGGACTCGGGGAGTTAGATCGATGGATCGGTCGATGGGTCGAGGCCGGGCGATGGATCGCTCCCCTATGCGTGGAGGCATGGGCCGCCCTCGCTTCATCGAGCACGGCCGGGGCCGTCGTGATGATGGCGACTCCTGGAACGACAGACGCCGAGGTGGTGAGTATCGTGAGAGGAGTGGCGGCCGCAATCGCGACTCTTGGGGCGGCCGTGGCCGATACTAAAATAACGCCGCATCGGAGAACTGCAGATTCGAAACTGGGTTACACGATTTGCAGCAGAGCTAAAGGGGATCTTTCAAAAGATATTCTCATGCATGATGATACCCGCTTTTCTTTTCTCTTCCACAAAAACATACACTACCAAGCTGCATCTAATGGCGTTTATGTGTTGAACAATTACGATTCTATCTCTTCTCTCGGATCTTTCACCACAAGTATAGAAATGCTCTTTTCTGACTTTGTCATGTCTGGATACGGATTTGGGTTTTGTTTCTTAATGTATTAGTATTTCTTTGTTTTTCACGGGTTGTATTCTAAAACATCGGAATGGGGTCACGATCATGTCTACGTCTACGTTTACCATAGAAGTCAGTTAATCAATATACCTGATCTGGAATTTACATGAAGCGTAGCCCCTCAGCTTTAATTAGTTGTTGTATATTACAAAGTTGAGTCATTCCAATATTAGGCGTCGGTCGACACCGTGTGACTTGCATTCATTCAACTGATACACGCGGACTAAATCAAGAACATGGTTATCCGGATCCTCTTGCTTTGAACAGCAAATATGTGCCACCGACACTAAATGCTCCACATGGCAGACATGGTATGGAGAGTACAGACTGACTACCCACCTCTCGCGCCATTCTACTATGATTCGGAGAAAGGGTCGCGTTATTAAAGACAACCCAAGACTGTTATCGGAGCCCATGATACCAAGCGACAGGTAAGATTCAACCTATATTTATGCCTTGCGAACATGCCCTGCGTATACACTACTATGCACATTGACCAACTCGAAAACGGACGAAACATTTGCTTCGGTGTGAGGGACTTTCCTGTTTCTATAAACAGAGGAACACCGTGGGTGAGTCCCTTGTAGAATGCAAAAGAACGTTCCTACTGGCTGTGAACTGTGACTGTGACTGTAGCAATCGATGTATATGTGGTTCAGCGACTCGGAAACGGTCGTTTGTTGATCTGTCCCGTACCTTGCTTGATGTGAATGCACTTTCATACAAATACAACACCTACTTCAATGCAGGATGCTGAGGCCAGATGAAATCTTATGTACGGATTTCTAGTGGGGATGAATGGTTCTCTTCTCACGCATCTCGTGTCCAGTGCGGTTGGTGTTTTTCATAACCTTTAAAAGGACTGGCTGAAACTCGGGTCTACATACTCTATGCGAAGCATTTTATCAAATAATACGGATCCCTATCGTTAACTAGCCCGTATAAGAACAATGAATATTCTCACTGTACGTACACGCCCGCAACTCTCAATACATAAGCCCTAATCAACGCCACGCCTCCACCAACTCATACAACGTCGACTCACTGCCCACATTTCCCGGAAAGACTACAAACGGAACACCACGATGTCTGGACGAATGCTCATCGCATCGCCAAAGTGGTACGCCCGGTGCAGCTTGTCCGACGACTAGCGCACGCTTGATATTCAGGCCTTCAGTAGCGGCGTCGGATGAGGTTATTCCACCCTACGATATCATTAGCATCTTGTAAAAGAAAACTCAGAAGGTAATAGAAATAGTAAGCATACCTTTGAAATAATATACCGCGGCCGTACTTCTATCCCTTGTAGAACTCTCACAACTGCTTCCGCGACAGTCGTACCAATTGCCAGCGAAGATAGTTTGTCATCACCTGTTACGAGTTTCCGGCTTGTCATGACCAATGTATCTTTCCCAGCTTGGAGATATTGTTCTGTTTCTTTGACAATGTTCTGAATCATGCGGAGTGCAGATTCATGCGACTCGAGGAGCTCTTCCACCTTGATTTCGATTATGGCTAGTTCTTTGCTGTTCTCCTTGCTGCAGTTTATCAATGTGTCCACCTGCGCGGTGGTCTTGGGAACGTAAGAACCGACGAGTATTAGTCCGCCTGTTTGTCTAGGGTATGGGAGGTGGAGCTCGTTTGCTGTGATAGGTGCTTTGGAGCGGATTCCTAGACGGGAGGACACGAAGGCTGCCCCTGTACGGTAGAGGAATTGTTTTCCTTTTGCTTCGGCTGTACACTCGTTAGCATCATCCAGTCAAGGCATGAAGAGAAAGTGTACCAAGCAACAGCCCAGCAACAAAAACATGCATATCCGACTCCGCAGCCGCATTGACAATTACCACTCCTCCCCCAGAGATACCCAAAAGCTTCTCACAAATCCCCTCTGGTCCTCCATTCCGAATATCCCCAATGGAAACAGAATGCAAATTCTCCGACTTAAACCGTCCAGGCGCCTTCTCCATAACATAATCCCTCAAATTCGAACTCTCATACCCAAACGTCGCATCTTTCGCAAACTGCGTACCCCCAGCAGGAACCAGCCTGTCCCCCTCCGCAACATAATGCACATCACTAATTGTAAACCGTCCTCCCTGGTAGAAAAATGGCGCTAGGATCCACGCATCCGCCTCTCCGAACACAGACTGCGCGACGTCCGCCTCGAGAGGGAAGTGGCCTCGTAGCGTGCTATCGCTGCGGAGGACGATGTCAACACTTTGTTCGGTGGCTTTAGCGGCTTGCGATACGTTCCGACAGATTTCGTAGATCAGACTTTCTGCTTCTGCGGGCGGGAGCGCGCGGGAGTTTGTTAAGATGAAGAAACCCGGGAAGGGGCGCTGGAATTCCTCGACGAGGGTGTTGATGTCCCAGACGGCGAGGACAGCGATGTCGTGGCAGGTTTGGGTTCCTGTTGGGTCGTCGTCGAGGACAACGAGGCGGTTTAGTGAGGATGTTGAGAGGAGAGTTGTAATCTGGTCCTGTGCGTCGGTGGGATATTCGGGTGGGAGTTGGGCTAGGGTGTCGGCGCGGGAGAGGACTGGGTAGACTTGAGGTGATGGCATTGCGGCGTTGTAATTGACTCTTGGTTCTGCTCTGCTTTCTTCGTGTCGGTGCTTTATAGTAGAATTGTAATAGGCAATGGGTTCAAATAATATGAGAACCGGAGGAGACATCGCAAAGAATCGCGGGGAACTATGTGGGGAGATCGGCCAGAACTCCGACTATGATGTAAACATCCTTTTAGCAATGATATTTCCTTGTTGCCCTAAAGTACTTAATGCACAAATGACAAAGGTCTAACAGCTCAACTTGACTCTAGTTCGTTCGAACAGGATGCCTAAGTAACCCAGTAGTCGACATCCTCTTCTCGGGACCCCGCTCCA
This sequence comes from Aspergillus intermedius, assembly GCA_039880815.1. Lineage (NCBI taxonomy): Eukaryota > Fungi > Ascomycota > Eurotiomycetes > Eurotiales > Aspergillaceae > Aspergillus > Aspergillus intermedius. The sequence goes on along the minus strand of JBDODA010000014.1, from coordinate 136,850 downwards.
ACATTGAAAGAAGGAATGAAGTCAGATTCTGGATATTCTCATCACCAAAATCGGATGGTACCCTATCCCTCAAGTGTCCGATAAAGTCACTGCCAAGCTACATCCTCGAACAAGGTCTCGTGTGCCGCTAGTTCAAAGAACTGGATACATGTGTCAATGAAAGAATCCAATTCAGGGTAGGGAAGTCACCATACCAGACAATCCAAAGTCCAGACATAAAATTTCTCTCATCCTAAGGCTTTCTGCCGATTAATTTAGGAGCGCGCAAGGCTATTGAGGTCACTGGTTTTCGATCGAATTGGTCACTACGTAATGCTGTAATAACATATTAGAACTTGTATACCTGTGATATTTGATGTACCTTACCTCCACCCAAATCACTAGTCTGAACCAAGGCTTTAGATGTCTTCATATCATCCAAACGCACCCAACGCTGCTGTGGCGATACCAGATACTCTGACGCACTATCATCCCGCTCCACCCCTTCCAACCGTTCAACAGGACTGAGAGCAAGAGGTCTCAAAAGCTCATCATATCGTGCGATCCCCGAAGTCGAAAACAAGATACTCGCAGGCTTCAAGTCGGTATGAACATTACCCGCTAATGCAGGAGATCCAGCCCTAACAAGATCTTTTCGGAAACCGACCGCATGTATTCCACATCACAGGGCTTTCTCTCCTTCTTCAAAGCACCAAGCAATTCATATGTGATATCCTGGCCGTCGCACATCATAAGTGGAAACACAAGACACAGACAAATCCCGTTCCGATCCTGATGCTCGAGATTGTCCAACAGATCGATGATATGCTGTTTTCCTGGGTGTTCGAAGCCAGAAACTTCAAGATCCTGGAAGATGGAGAGTTCTTTGTGGTTTTTGGATGCGTCTGGTTTGAAGATCTTTAATGCAACCTGTTGCTGGAGTCTTGGTTCTGAGAGTTAGTATGAACACTAGAAAGATGACTCACCACACCTAGAGGGTTGAGAAAAAAGAACTCACACTTGATCTTCTGCCAGCTTTCCAATTACCCTAAATCGTTGCTTGAAGATCGTTGAGGTGTACTGAATGGTAGCTCCCTGAGCGATACTCCTCTACATTCTCGACCATCCTGTAATTTCCTTGAAGCGGGCCATGTAAGAGTTTCCACGGTATCTTTTGTCTTCTACATGTCAAAAAGAAAGAGTAATGAGTTTGACGCATGGTAGGCGGTGTATTTTCTTAGGCAGAAGCCCTAGGCATCTGGTATGATCTGAAACTAGTCTTATTCAGTCTATTAAGGTCATGCTAAAGCCCAGGGTCTTCAAAGTTATAAACAGCAAGGAAAGAAAAGAAAAGAAAGAAGACAGCATTGTATGTGGAAAATCAGATACAATATGCAAGAACCATCGTGGTCAAGATCGAACAAGGATGCAAATATTGCTGGCCGGTAGAAGCGACAGCAAATGCAGGACGAGAAAAGAGGAAAATAAACAATCAAAGAGGGAATCGAACCCCAAACCAAGGATAAAAAAACAAGAAAAAGAAAAACAAAGGTTGCAGCCGGTCATTACACATATCATCCCATTTTGTTCCCTTGAGAAACCATTTCCTTTACTGTCCGACTCCCAACCAACAATCCCATGCATAAAACACAATGAAAAACAACGCAAATGAAGGTACTTGGCAAGTGATGAAGAAAAAACAGAAAGATTACAATAACAGAAGTAAAATGATCAACCAACAACACTGCGGAAACTCAATGCTTCAAGGAACCCTCCCAGATCCTCCTTTTGCACTTCGACCACACAGTGCTCAAAGCTATCGATCCGGACGCGCGCGTTGGTTTCCTGCACCACTTCCTGGAACGCAATACCGAATCGGTTCCGCAGGAGATGTCTGTCTGCGCGCATATCCTGTTCGTCCTCGGATTCAGACTCGGACTCGGATGACGATTCCTCTTCACTTTCTTCCTCGTCTTCCTCTTCGCCAGTTTCGCTGCGTTCGAGCCGTTCTGCGGCGCGCTTGGCGCGGCGTTCTGATCGTTCCCGTTGCTTCTTCTCCTTGGCTTCCTTCTTCTTCCGGCGCTCTTCTTGCCGCTTGTGCATAGCAGAAAAATCAACGACACCTCCGCCTCCGCCGGTTCCGACGACCACGTAGAGGTCTCGGTCTTCGTCCAGTCCAGCTAGAACGAGAGGAGTTCCCGCGGCGCGCTTCTTGCCAACCTTGACTGCATCGCTTCGTTCCCGCTCTTGGACACGAATGGCTTCGGCAATCCAAAGTGCAAGTTTGGTCAGTGCCCCCGGATTCGTAAACAGCTTGACATCCGGTCCGTCCTTGACAACCGCGATGCGGAATGCTCGCAAATGTCGGATTTGATGTTTTGAAAGTAACGATGTTCCGGTTTGTAGGATAGCGCGGTGGAGATGTTGGGCTAAGGGAAGTGCTTCGAGAAGGAGGGTAGGAGACTCGGATGTGAGGGATAAAGCATCGTATGCGCTCCAGAACCGAGGCAGGAGGCTGGATAGGTCGGATTCGGTAGACCCATCCGGGACGTCATCATTGGATTTCTTCGGTCGTGGTAGTCGTCTTGTATCCCAGCCCGCGGCGAGCTCTTCTGGTCCCACTTCAAGGATCGCACCGACAATAACACCCACATCGGTAGCAGAAAGGCAAGCCTTCCAGCCCCAGCAGCGAACAAACCCCCATCCCTCACGAGAAGTGGCATGTCCTGGTGCTTCTTGGGGAACTAACCCATCCAGGCCATACATAGGTGCATATTTGAGTAGTCGTTGTCGTAGCACTCGTTTTAACTCCATGTCCATATGGGTATAGTTCTGATGGCACTGGCTCAGGCTGATACCCATCTTGGCTAGCAGTTTATGTAACCGTTTCTTGCCGGTCTCGGTCCATACGTGCAACCGTGATGACAAGTACGGACTGTGAAGCATGCTCTCATATAATGACCAATGCCGCACGAGAATGAAACGCGGTTCTGGGGAAAGACGAATGGATTTATCTGTCGGTGATCTTGCTGTTGTCGGGATAACACCATTGATTTCTCCGCGAAGATCTCGATCTCGTTCGTAAGGATCTGGCGGGTTCAATCGATGTACTTCGTCTCGTAGAATTTGGCGGATATGTTCGCCTCGTTCTCCACCCCAGCCAGCCAATCCTCCAGATTCCGAGGAATTGGAGATGCCAACACCAGACATTGTACGGCCACTGAGCTCCAAACTGGAGACACCCACAATGGCTAACCAAAGCAAGTCATTATCTTCACGACCGAGTTCAGACGCAAGTGAGTAGACGAGGGATGATATGGGTTCCGAATATGATGTTCCGGAGGAATAATAGGTGTGGAGTATACTCTCGTATTTTTGTTTCATTCGGATGAGACGCCGTTTCAACGACCGAGCCGACGGTTGCTTAGGTTCTGCAGGGGAGGGTGAATCTGAGGTTGGGGTGACGGAACGCGAAGAGTTCGAGGAATCGAGGGGACGCTGTCGTGGGCGACTAGGAGATGAGATGAGGAATGACGAGCCCTAAGAAACACGATTAGCACAAGCTTCCAACCAAACGCGCAATATACAATCCGCACCGAATTGCTTCTCCTCCGTTGACGAGGCGGCCCATCATCTTCATCAGATTCATCCTCGTCCTCTCTGCCTGACCACGATTTGCGCTTCTTCCCCGGTCTCGGTTGATCGTCATCTTCACTATCAGACCCAAGGTCACCCTCCTCATCATCGTCCACCTCCGGCATATCCAACAACGCCGAATACGCCTCCCGCTCCTTGCTCAATTCCTCTTCAATATCACCATCGTCGTAGACAACGATACCCCCATTCCCAGACGCGTACGAAGGCGTAATACACCCCTTGTCAACACCGCGCGTATTCATCCGAGCCCGCACATGAACCTCCTGTCCCAGCACAGGCTGCCCCCCAAACACATTACTCAAATTCCACGGCCGCCGCGCATCAAACACCCAAACCTCCACGCCCCCCAAATCCTCCACCTCGTCCTCCGGATCGCTCAACGCCAGGATCTCAGTAAGATCCACCAAACCACCCACCCCTAGACAGACCACAACGCCGCCGGCGCCCCCGTTCTTGGTCTGCATGGGCTTGACCAATTCCTCGCCTGCGCGAGCGAGATCACCATATCCCGCTACCGGTTGAATCTTGTGCGGGATGTAGTCGCGTTTGAGTAGGGCTGTGAAAATCCGACAGGCACATAGGGCGTCTGGTTCGAGGGCAACGAGGATTAGCACGGGAGGGGAGAGAGGATGGTGTGATCGGAGGAGCTGTAAGTAAAGATGTGATATGAGTTGGCGCGGAAGATACATTGCAAAAGAACCAGGGAGTTGTCAGTTGAGCGACTGACTCCCAGGAAGCAAAGCGCGGAATAAGCAATAAGGTTTGTATGTAGATATAAAAGAGGAAAACGCTTGTCACCCGGGGTTTCCCCTGCCAGGCTCGTCGTCCCCTTCTTCGTTTTTCTTTTTTGGCAGTTCGGTTTGGTGAATTGAGAGTAACTGGATCGTATCAATAACAAACGCTGTCCGGGGCGATGGGAAGGGAAAGACTCGCGACGCGTCGAGGCACGTGCGGAGAACAGCGCCAAGCCCCGCCCTTTGCTGCATTCATGGTCCAATGATTCCCATGGCGATGAATTGGTTTAGATCTAGTTCTTCAGGGATATAAGGCTATGCTATGGAAATAGAAGAATGGTACATTAATTGTAGTGTTATCTGTACAAAGGGGTATAATGATTCCGGACATCAACGCCAAACACCTTACGCGCATGATAGTACTCCCATTAAGGTAATATGACGATTTCCGTCGAAGATTGCATAGATCGAAATGATTTTATGTGTGTAAGTCGGGTCAGGTCCTGCCCAAGATCGATCCAGCAAACCACGCGGCAGCGCATGCACCGAGCACGGAGACCCCCACGAACCGCTTCTGCCAGCAATTCTCCTCATCCATCTTAGCAGGCCCGACATTCTTGCGTTGCGAAAAGTAAGAGGATAGGGTCCGCAATTCTGTGTTGGATTGGGGTTCTTCGCTGCTGCTCTGGTTGGATGCATCGCTGCGGGTCGTCAGGTACTCCTGGTCTCGTTTGCGCCATTTCTCCACCAGCCGTGCGATTTCAACCAGATCCCCTTGAAGTGAGCCAGAATCGGTGGTATTTGCATTCTCCACTTCCACGTTCTGGACGTTTCCGAAGAAATCCACCACAGTGCGGAGACGTCCTTCCTGCTCGCCGCCCGGGAACAAATCCCACCGCACACCTGGCTGCGAATGGATCTTGGACTCGTCGTATGAGTCGAACAAGTCACCCAGCGTCAGCTTCGAATTAGCGCTCGTCACCTGGGTTTCGAGGAACTCCAGTACGTAGTATGTCCATCGGTCAATCACCGCAACACCGACATCATTATCCGCATGATGAGAGTAAGAAGATTGGTCAAGCTCACTCGATCCCGTCGCGACGATGTTGGGCGAGTAGAAGTGGGTGTACATCGTATTCGCCTGGCAAGTATCGATCATGAACAGCAATTCATGGTAGCGCTTCTTCTCCCACATCTGGCCAAACGCGTCCGCCAAGTCCCATGCGCCAATCTCTTCCGCGTCCTGGAATTTTAGGAACTGGTCCCCACCATGCCCCGTCATATACACCAGAACATTACTCCCCGCATCGGACCCAAGTCGCTTGCTGCGCGGCACATCCTCGTCCAGCCGGTCGGTCAATAGACGGATAAAGTTCTCGACGGTCACCTCGTAGCCCCTGTAATCGACTTCAATGTTGTCTCCGTAGAGATCCACCGCACGGTCTGCATTACTGTACACGGTTCCGGGGAAAGCGTTTCGGGGGTTGCAGGCCATGTCATCAGGCAGCATCAGGATGATTTGCGAATCGGGAATCCCGAGACGCTTGACTGTACGGTACAGGGAGAGGACATTGGCGAGATGGCGGTAATTAAACCAGAAGCGGGAGGTCGAGACTAGGACGGCCCAGTTCGATGTATGCTCTGTCGAGGCCGGAAGGACGCAGAGGAAGAGGAAGGAAAGGGTGAGAAGAAGTCTCAGGAATAACTGCATGGCGGAGCGGCTATAACATAATAACAAATATAGTAATCAAAACAAACCAGCGGATTCGACCAAATCAAAGCAGAAATGAGGTGACACCAGCTGGCTATCGATGATAGTCGAATGACAGTCAAAGGAAGAGCCAAAGACGAACGAGATTCACTGAGCGGAAGTTGGAGAAAGGCGGAGAGCGGAGCGGCGCTAGCAGCGAGTTTTAGAGGGGTATACTTTTGCAGATGCATGCAAAGAGCACTATATAACCTCGGAAACCGAAAATATGTTTTCAGAAGTCCATAGTAAATGCCTACTGAACCCTTGGATAGCAATCCACATCCTTATCCTAGCAAACCATCCATAGGGCTCCCAAATCACATGCCATCCACACTTTAGTCATCCCGCCGCCGGAGCCGGAGGCCCATAGAGGATTCTCGTCCGATCTGTCGTCACAACATCTTGTTTTGTCTCTCGCACACGACACCACTTTGTTACTCAAAACCACCAGTCAAAATGGGAGGCAAGAAAAACGTCGGCGAAAACTCCAAGAAGGCCGCTGGCCAGGCCCGTGTATGTTCTTTTTTTTTTTTCCTTTTTTCCTTTTTTACTCTTCAACCCCGCCCCCGCTTTCGAGCGACTCTATACCTGCGCTCGGCGCGCGTAATGTGACTAAAAGTTAACGATGTCCGATACAGAAAGCGGATGCGGCCGCAGGCAAGAAGGCAGCGGAAGATGCCAAGCGAGCAGCTGAAGAGGACAAGCAATGGCAGAAGGGAGCCAAGGGTAACTCCAAGAAGTAAGCCCGTCGCAACCATACATATACTCCGAACCCGACCTCTAACCAACTCCATCCACAAAACAGAGAAGAAGCCGAAGCCAAGAAAGCCGAAGCAGCCCGCAAGAAGGCCGAACGCGACGCCCAACTCGCCGCCGAAGAAGCATCCCAGCCTTCCAAGGGCGGCAAGGGCAACAAGCAAGCAGCCCCCAAGAAGTCCCGCGGCCTCGATCTCTCCCAGCTCGATGACTCCCCCGCCGACCGCAAGGGAGCTGCCCTCAACGCCACCGGTATTGACAACGCGTTGGACGCCCTGTCGCTTACGAACAAGGATACCTCCAAGATCGACCGGCACCCGGAGCGGCGGTTCAAGGCTGCCTATGCTGCATATGAGGCGCGTCGCATGCCTGAAGTTGAGGAGGAGAACCCGGGTCTTAGGAGACAGCAGCGGATCGATCTCATTAGAAAAGAGTTCGACAAGAGTGATGAGAATCCGTTTAACCAGGTGCATGTGGCGTTTGATTCTACGAGGGAGGAGATTGCTCACGTGCGGGATGCGGAAAGGAAGAAGGTGGAGTCGAGATTGGCGAAATAATCTGTCTCTTATGACCGTTGCGTTTATGATGAGATTTCTTGTTTTTGGCATTCGTTGTCGAATTTTGGTGGCGCCGCGATCGTTATACCCGGAACTACATGCTCCTAGATCGGGAGGTGCGTCCCCAAAAACAAATGGTCGGTGATGGTATGAGGGATAAATACCGCATTATGAATTATGTGACAGTATAGACTCGACAAAGGTCAAATGGATACCTCTCGAATAACATAAAAACTGCATTGGAAAATTGGTGTACAAAGATAAATATTCAAAGCCCAATAAAATATATGGTATCTCATGGCAATCTATCTATCCAATACGGTTCATGCACCCATAACTGCTCGAACATCCCACACAAAAAGATTCTCATCCCATCCCGTGCTAGCACACCATCCCTCACTCCCAAACATGCACCAGTCCACGCCCGTCACAAACTCAGTATGCTGGCCCATCCGTCCCAGCTCCATACCCATAGCCGGAGCAGGTCCCGAGCGCATTACGTCCATATCACCCATCCCAGCGTCCGAGCCGTCACTCCATGCGCGACAGGTCATGTCGTAGCTTCCTGAGAGAAGGATATTGGACAGGTGCGGCGACCAGGCCAGCTTGCGGACAGCGTATTCGTGTCCGATCATCGCGGCCATGGGACCCTGTTGTGGCGCACGGATGTCGAATGTACGGATAGTACGGTCGACGCCCGCCGTCGCTAGAACGGACGGACGATATTTGTTCCAGTCATGCGTCAGCGCTTCGGATGGGGGACATGCTGCAGGAGGAACGCCCAGTTTACCCGGTATGGGCGATATGGGCGCGGCATGGATTGGAATCTGAAGTGTAAGATGGTTGGAGGCGGAGGCGGGGGTGCGGAGATCGAAGATGCGAACGTAGGAGTCAGAGGTGACGCATGAGAGGATGTCGGGGGAATGAGGCGAGAAGGCGGCGGAGTAGGTACAACTGTGCGTAGGGAGGGTAATAAGGGACTGAGGACGATGAGGCGACCAGACACGCACGGTACCGTCCCAACTGGAAGAGCAGAAGCGGTCTTTGGCGACTAGATTCCAGTGCACGCTGAAGACCTCGCGGTTGTGCTCTTTCCAATTCTGGATGGGGAAATCGTTCAGGTTGTTGTCGAAAAGCTTAATACTGCCATCTCCAGATGCTGTGAGAACCTGGTTCTCGTGGATTTCCGACCAGGCGAGGTCATAGAGGGAATCTTGGGTGGTGAACCTGGCAATAACCGTCGAAGTCAGCGGTAGGATGGTGACAGCGAGTGCGGAAGGATAGCAACCATTTCACCGGTACAATCCCATTGGGAGTCAGTTCCAATATATACAATCGGCCATTTCCAACGAGACCATAATTAGCTGATGCCGCAACAGCCAGCCGATTGTCGAAGAAGGGGGAGTATTTGACCGCACAGCCGTTGTAGCCCTCGGTGCGGAAGCGGAGCATGATTCGCGTTCAAAGGCCGAGAAGGGATCAAAAGATGACAGCAGAGGAACGACGGACAGTTATTTGTGCGAGTTTGTTGAATCTCTTCTAAAATCCGCGCCAATTCATGAGTGGGCCAATATGCATGGTGGTTGCCGTGTAGAAGTACAGAAAAGAAGTAGAGGGAGAAGTTCAAGCAGCAAAGAACATGAGCCCGGGGATAAGAGACCTCGGTTCAGATGCAATGACCTCACCCTACCCGACCACGACGGTGTCCTAGCAGTTTACACTGTAGATTGCCGGGGACATAGCTAGCAATCGATAATAGTTTTGAAATTTGTTCTTCTTATTTTTTTATACTCGCGACCTTGGTATTATGGTCGTAGAAATATATCCATGACGCAGTGCGGGTAACCATTCATTGGCCATGATAACGGGAACACAACTTCTACACGGAGGGGAAAATATGCATATGAATATGCAAACCTCTTTTGTTCTCAAAGATAGTCGTTGTACAATGGACTGGACCCAGAGTACTTTTTCGACATAAGCAAAGTGTAAAGCATCGGGTAGCCAGATGATACCAAGCGCCGGTCAATTAAGCCGACGTATGGGTAAGTGGAGTTTTTAGGGCAATGAAGCTATCCCTATGCTATATGGAGAGGGTTATGTCAACTGGATTGTTTTCTGCATGTTAGCCCGACCTCTGATTCCTCGTTCCCTTGTGAAATGGCTGACATCGGAGGCAATGTCGCTCTCTTCCACATCAATGAATCCTTCCTCGAGGAAACATATCATCAGGGAGGTATCCGGTGTCTCTAGAAACACCGCGCTTCTAATCTTGCTGTGACAGTAGGTTCATCTTATCTTCCTGGGGGTCTAGACGCGTGATTATGAACATGATGCGGAGAAAGACGCTGGATGGCAGGGTGTGCCACAAGATTACAACGATTCGAGGGATATAATGTCAAACGACATGCTGAGCTCAAGGAGCCATTTACACTGGTGGTCTGCTCCTGAGGCCTATACCAGCTGACGTTTGCTAAGCAGTGATTCATTGTAGCCCCGCAATATCACGTGTGGGGAAATTACATTGATCCTGAGAATCTGGGGTCAATTGATAAGAGATCGATAGTCATAATTGAATTCTTATAGGAAAACCCGTGTATAGTACACAATACGACGTTTCCACGCCAATGGGCTACGGAGCACAATCCCAAGGCCGGAGTACGGAGTATGTTTACCGCATTAGGAAGTTGGCAGACGAATCGCCATGAATCTCGACTTTTCATGTCCGATGACCTCACTATTGAATTAGACTGCTGTATACCTTGCAATCTACACATTTCTTCATCTCATACAGCATAATATGCTATCAACCCCTCCGATATCGTTGCAGTGAACTACGCCTTTCCCTGTCGAAGGAATCTCCGCAGGCGTGGCCCTAAACTCGAATAGGCATGGCGTTGTCATTCGAAGGGCGCGCAGGTCACCTGATATCAATCCACACTAAACCACGGTTTGGTACGATCTCCGGCGACAAAGAAGGTCAATGGAGAGATGATGATGACTCGACACAGAAAAACGGGGCTTATCTTCCTTCCACGCCTACATGCCTCCAAAGGGTAGGTAAACGATTGGTCCGCTGCTACTCCGTACTCCGGAGAAAGAAGCATCCTCCGTATGGGACCCGATTAGTTGCTCCACGGCGCCCGAAGGTACTTCCGGTATGCTTTTTATACCTTTTTCTCCTCTTTAATCGTGCTCGTCCGACTCTCTTCTCATTTTATCTTTCCATATCATTTCACAGCACTGTTGATTCTCGGCCTCTCTCGGTTTGGTCGATTAGTAATGGAGTACTTCGATTTCGAAGGTGCTTCCCATGACTCCTTTACTCAGGATGATGATGTGGCTTCGGATCAGCTTGAATTAGACGAAATCGACGCCATTGCCCGTCAAGACTCGCTTATGTTGGACCAGTCGTTGGAGAGGCTTCCCAATGACCCTCCAGAGCAGGACGTCACTGAGCAGCAGGTCCCAATTACTGTCGAACCTCCCTCAGAGACTGGAATGTTTCCGATAGTTCGAACCAAGGAACCCTGTGATTTCTGCGCGCGGATGGGATTGGATTGCTTTGTTGCGAGGCGAGGCGTGATGCAGAAGGCTTGTACATGCTGCATCTCTCTTTACCGCGAATGCAGTTTCACGACCGCCAAAAAGCCTGGCAAGTTCTTGGACACCTTACACACCGTCTCCGAGAACGTGGACATTCCTACTGGCGGTCTGACAGGAAAGCGAGCGATGAAGTCCCTCACAGGTGTGCTGACTCCGGAAGAAATGGAGGCACGGTCGAAAAAGAACAATGCTCGACTGTCCCGAGAGGCGGTTCGCATCCTGAAAACTTGGCTATACAACCATCGCGAGCACCCCTATCCGAACGAGCAGGAGAAAGAGGAATTGAAGGAGCGCACGGGATTGAAGAGGACTCAGATCTCCAACTGGCTTGCCAATGCCAGACGGCGTGGAAAGGTCCGTTCTGCAGTCAGTGCCTCTCCGGCTCAAGATATTCCTGGCCAAGAACCCGACATGTCCCTCATGACGCCAATGGAAAGATGGAAGCATTCTCCACCAGAACACGAACCTGCCGCTAAGTCTGATATTCTTCGCGCCCTGATGACCACCCCATTGGATCCCTCCAAACCACGACCGTCCCAGCCGGTGGGGCACGTACGTTCCCTTTCTCGGAAAACGGGGTCTAGCAACGATGACTCAAGCCTTGCCAATTCCAATCGACAACCTGCAACTGGTTCTGTCAGCAGCTTCGAAACCAGTCACTCCTCTTTATCTGACTTCTCTTTCGCATCTGCTTTCTCCCACCGATCTTCCTTGGGATCCTTCGGCTCAATGGAGAGGAAGGATCGTAGGCGCCGTCGCAAGGCTTCTGCTCCCGTGAATGAATTTGCGCAGCAGAAGGCTCGAAGTGCCCGTATCTTCCAATGTACATTCTGTGCAGACTCCTTCCCGACAAAGTACGACTGGCAGCGGCACGAAAAATCTCTTCATCTGGCTCTAGAGAAATGGACATGCTCCCCTGAAGGTGGCACTGCAACCATTGACGGTACACGTCGCTGCGTGTTTTGTATGGCTTCCGATCCGGATGATGATCATTTGATATCCCACGACTTTAGCCTGTGCCACGAAAAGATGCCTCATGAAAGGACTTTCTTTCGCAAAGACCATCTCAACCAGCACTTACGCTTGATGCACAATGTCAAATTCCATCCTTCAATGGACAAGTGGCGCAGCACTACCACGGAAATCAAATCTCGTTGCGGATTTTGTTCGGCAACCTTCACCACTTGGAAAGAACGAGTTGACCACCTGGCAGCACATTTCAAGAACGGCGCAGACATGGCACAGTGGCAGGGTGATTGGGGCTTCGAGCCATCCGTGCAAAGTCGTGTTGAGAGCGCGGTGCCGCCGTACCTGATCGGGCACGAGAGAAAGACACCGAACCCCTTTAAAACTTCGCATGCTATGGCTCCCTCAGATAGCTCATCCAATGAGTTCTCTGCAGGTCTCAAGGGCAGGCTCGATGATTCCAACTGTTATCACCGTCTTCAACTTGAACTCACGGCCTACATCCACAGAAGCCTCGCGGCTGGCATCAGTCCTACCGACCAAATGTTGCAAGACGAATCTCGAAGAATTATATATGGGAACGATGACCCCTGGAACCAGACCGGCGCTGATAACCCCGTATGGTTGAACGCACTCAAGCGCGATACTGGACTCATTCCTAACTCCGACCAAATCCAATTCGACAAACTGGGCATGCAACCACCTTTTGCAGCCCAGGATGCTTTGCAGCAGCCGCCCATCGAAACCAACCCTTTCCCAAGGACAATGTACCAACAAGATCCGTACAGCCCCCGCGCCAGTTCGTCAGGCTTCCAAAGCCCAGCCCTCCGCACCGGTCGATCATCTACCGCCGCAAGCGCCCCTGGGAGCTCATCCGGAAGCTACGCCTGTAGTACTGGCGCCTTTCCGACAGCGTCTAACCCCAGGACATCAGGCGAATGGGGAGGTATTCACTCGGCTGGTATCTCATCCTTGTCCACCCCCGTCAGCGGCTCCATGGACCCCTTTGCGCAAATGGAGTTTGATCCGCACCTTCTGCAACAGTTTGATGAGGGCTATGACGGGCTGCAAGACGGTCTGAAAGATCTTACCTTCGAGGGCCTGGAAGACGTTGAACTTTCAGGCGATATAGAGAAGTTGCCTGAGTCTTTGGACTTGCCGTCGTTCCCTGCTAGCAATGAGATGTCGGCGCCGATTGACATACCCAGCCCAAAGCAGCAACCTGGTATCCATGCGCCTGATGCTTCTGGCATGGATTTCCAGTATTACGGAATGGGTGGCCAAGAGACGAACCACTGACATCCACCGCGACAAGTACATATCATGATCATGGTAAAAGTTCGTTTGTATTGGCGCTTTTTATGGCTTCAATTCTCGGTGATTCTACCATTCTCATTAAGTATATAACATAATTCCATAAATGTTTATATGATGCCCCCTCCCTCGTAGCAAGACCAAATTCAGCTTTCTCTAAGTTTCAACTTCGCTATAAGTACTCGTAGTACGCGCGTATTGCTGATAGTGTGATAAGATAAGTCGACCGAAGCGTGGCCGCTCATCTCCAACGCGGCGACGGTTGATCGTTAACAAACATCCAGGCGAGCACCATGTCCTCAACCAGACTGCCCAATATCCCCTCTCTGAGGAAACATCAATTGCTTCTTGAATTGTGAGTCGCCTTTTCTGCGCGATCTTGAGATCCAGCGCGCTAATGCCAAACAGCGCAAGTCTGAGACATGCTGCTCCTCCTGGTGTCTACGTGAGCCTCACGCCGGGTGACCCTACGCTCTGGTCTAGCGTGCTCTTCGTTCGCTCTGGTATGTTTAGAAAAGCGATATAAAATACACACGGACTAATTGATTTTCTCGTCCGCTCGAATAGGTCCCTATGCGTCAGCCGTGCTTCGATTCCAAATTCGCTTCCCCACCTCCTATCCCGATCTCCCACCCCTGGTGACCTTCTCTACCGACGTCTTCCACCCATTGATCGTCCCTCTTACCACCTATACCTTCAGCACGAATGCATCGACCGAAGATCCTGTCAGCGCGACTGATGAAGAGCGTTTACCACCGGGCGGGTTCAGCCTCCGCCATGGATTCCCGCATTGGTTTGGCAGAGCGAAGAGAAGCGGGGTGTCAACTGCGTCTTCGAGGGCGGTAAGCGTTCAAGGTCGTAGTCCGGTTTTGGGAGAAGCAACTGCGGCGAGGGAAAACCAAGGGAACGACAAGGGCCAAGGAGAGGATGGGACAATAGAGCAATATCCCGAGCCGAGAAAGACGGTACCAGTTGCAGAACTGTTCGATTATATTCGATCGACGTTCGAGGATGAGTCAGTTCTTGATTCCCTGACGCTAGAAGCTGCTGGGAATCCGGGCGCCTGGCATGCGTGGAGGGCCCATAGAGGTGGCAGTAACTCTTCGACGAAGAGCGACCCCAAACGAGGGAGCCCGCAGACAAGGCTCCCTGGCGACTGGCATTGGGATGGGATATGGGCCAAGCGTGTTCAGAGTGAGGTCGAGGCGAGCCATTCGGAACCCATGTTGTATGGGAATTCGGCTCGCGCGGTGGGCGATGAGATGGTACGTTCACAAGGCAATTACGGCCTTGGTTTTGCGGAAGTCAAGATTGCTGATATCGGATTGCAGATTCGCTTTTCTCGCATGGATGATGCCAGTATGGCTTTGATTAAAGAGAGCATCATTCGTCGAACGGAGGAGGTACATGAATAATTGCATGATTCCAGTTTCTGCTTTATCTGTATCATTATACCCGGAGCCTGTTGAGGTTCCCTTGTCTGTCGCGTACTTGCTCTTTCCTGTTTCGGAATCCAACAATATTGCACCTTCCTTCCTTGCAAGCAATGAGAGCATCCTTCCCGGAATCACTGCCTTGCGTCTCTGCAACCTTCCATTTCTTCCCAAATTTCTGACATTCTCTTCTCTCATCCACATCACTGCATACTACTATTTTACTCTCTTATTCGCATGCAATATGCCAAGGATTGTATCCTTCAGTGTCAAGACCTCCGCCCTCGTGATCGCATTGGTTTTGGTCCCCATCGTCGTCCTTTGTTGCTGTCTTGCTGTTGCGATTGCCTGCTCAGAGTACTGGAGCTCCAGGTCTTCTCGCTGCTCCTGCTGTCCGCGAATCCGCTTCCGCTGGTTCAAAGCACTGAAAGGACGCAAGAGGAAGCACTCGGATCCTACTTCCTCCAGTTCTACCGAAACACCTGGACTCTCGGCGACTCCTTCTGTGTACGGTGACCCTGTCCTTGCGAAGGAGCAAGTCTAACCTTACGCCGTGGCTTGTTTTTGGTCTTCCTCTCCTTTCCAGACGAACTATACTCACCAATGGAAGACATTATACCGAAGCCCCTCCGGGTTATCAAGACGCAATCGAACTCCAAGCATGAAATCCGTTCAGTATCACGATCATCTTATCCCTCGATTCCCTGCAGAAGCTCTTCTCTACGTTTGGATTCACCACAGGTTTCAAGCTACTCTTCTACCTCGACGACACCATCACCACCCCCCTTTAGTGACCACTCTGAACCGATCAAGATTCGAAAAAGAAGTCGAGCCTATACACTATCAAGCCAAGATCGTGATAGTGAAGGCCAATCCGTCAGCTATCCCAGGGGTTTTGATGTAGTCCCGCACCCACCTTCACTGCTTGTGTCGATCCCACTGACATTCATAGAAGACCAATAGGCAATCATTTCCAGAGACCGGCTGTCGAAAAGAGTCGAAGTCCCGTTTTTTCAGTGGTTGGAGTTTTAAATCGTGGAGCTCGACAATGAGACGCCTTTCCTTCGATCAGACAAACGGCACCGACGACTCGCATCCGATCATTTCTTCAAAGGCGTACAGCGGGAACGGTACCACCGAGAAAGATTCAGGGCCAATTGTTGATCCCTCGACAGACTTTTTGATGAACGAGAAAGCTGATATCTTGACGCCACGAACTATTCCAATTACTGGAATTGATATGAACACCGCCGCGAACCCCCCTATCATTGGCACCGGCCCTGATTCTATATGGGCTACGGTGAGCATTTCTGCAGAGGCCAGCTCCAATGAACCCTTTAATCTTGGATGGCCCGCGCCATTGGATGTTGTGATTATTTTGGACATTGTGTAGGTTCCCTTTCCAACACTTATGTCTCAAATCAACAACTAACCGAACTCGTACAGACCCCACATACATATCAGCATGCTACGACAAATAGTTGTCAGCTCGTTGGCTATTGCGTCTTCGTTGACTATTGACGATCGATTTGCCATTGCCTATGTGGACAAAGATTCTGCAGATGATTTTGGGTTACTTCTTCCTCTAGGCGTGCATTCTTTGGACTCTGCCCGCATCGCAATGGATGTTTTTTCGCTCCATCAGCTCACTGGTCAACGGTCAAGGAAGATCGGGTTGCAGAAAATAATTCAGCAGATATCGGAAACTGTCTATCTTCATGACCGACCAGCACTCTGCCATGCATTCTTCGTCACAGCCTCCCCCTCAGTTCGACTTTCCACGTCTGCGATGAGCAGAGGAATCGGCTTTCATACTATATCCCCACATTTTCGATTTCCTTTCAGCGGATCCGATGTTCCTTCTGGATGGCACATTTTCTATGATATCAATAGCTACGATGCTGATTCGAAAGAAGCCATGTTGAGACACAAGATATCGACGGCGATCGAGCACATGCGTACTGGAGTTGAACCGGGTGTTGTGACGAATCTGAAGCTGAGTCTCGCTGCTGGCGATCGGTGCGAAGTACAGGCTGTGTTGGAAGAGTGCCATTTGGATTTACTACGGCCGGGAGAGAAATGGATGGTACCTATCCAGATCAGAGTGCCTGCGGCTTCGATCAAACAGCCTCTACAGGTGGCTGATGGAAACACTATCTGCCACAGCAGTCACCCCTCTCTCGACAAAGTCATGACACAACTCCAGGATTTACTGACGGGCTTTTCTCACGAGGACATCACGCAGCATATCGTGTCCGCGCAACTCGAGTACAGGCATACATTGTTACCTGCTCACAACATTGTTCACTTGGAAAGTTCTTGCACGGTTGTACGTGATGTACATGAGTTTGGGATTGAGTCGTTGGAACCTTGAAAGGGCCGCTGTCTGGTATCCGTTGGTGTTTGGATTATAGGTTATCATGTAGCTTTAGTGAAAAGTCTGGTTTGTTGGTCTTTTGTTTTAGGCAAATATGGGTATTACTGTATCAAGGTATTCTATTTATCTACCCTTGTCTGATGACTGTGAAGCTACGAAGTTGATCAACGTAGGAGCCTGCTCCTCAGTGGGCTTGTTCGCCCATAGTGGTTCACCATCATCGTCAAACTCTGCCCACTGGAAGAATGAGCATCCTTTGCGTCCAGGGGCAAAACCCGCATAGCACATCCACATGTATCTACCCCTGGTTTCTCGCTTCCGTTGCGCACAGCGCAAGATAGCATGCGTTCCACAACGACACTTTGGGGTATAACGCGGATGAAGCGAATCGCGATACCAACGATAAGTGATATTGATCCGTCGATTCCCAGACACAGGATGTGGATTCACAGTCTGGGCAGGGGTTATAGCATGTTTCCACTCCTCTTGCATCTCCGCATGCATAACTAGAAGGCAGTTGTGCGGTAGGTGGATGGAGATCTGTCCCTGGGCGTCTGCGCGTGCATTCTGTTTCTGCTTCTGCGCTCTTGCACTGCCATAGTCGTCATCGTCATCATCAGCAACAACCCTCCGAACCCGAAACTCCCTCTCAACCCCCAAACTCAAACTCCCGATAACAGCCTTCGGCCCCAAATATGTCAACTCATCCGAATGAAACCCCACACTTTCCGCCGGTCCATCATAACAGTTCACAAACGCCGCATTAGGCCTCCACGTCTTCGGCGACTGATACCTCAATTTCCTCCCCCCGGGATAAACATCCCGGATCCGTCTCCTTATTTCTTCGTTCACGGCATCTTGTACTTTCGCTGAGACATCGCGCATATGCGGCGTGATCTGCCTGACATTCGAGCGGTATGTTCCACCGTACGTATACTCAGATGTCTGTTGGCGGTATTCCTCTGGCGTAGAGACGTAGACACTAGCGGAGTGCGGGCTTTGTACTGTGCGTTCGAAGAGTTGGAATTTGTCGCGTGAGAAGTGTGGAGATTCGTGCAAGAGTTCTTGGAGGAGGGCTGTTGCTGTGTGGGTGGGGAGGAAGTTGTGGATTATTGTGCAGGGGGTGTGGGTGGCTATGTCTTGGGGGGTGTAGAGGTGAAGGGTGCGGCCTTTGCGGGTGAGCGGTGGTTGTTGTTGGGGTTTCTTTGATATTGAGCGGTTTGTGTTGGGTTTTGGAGAGGGGGTTATGTGTTGGCGGAGGGATGTTTGGATTCCGGAGGGTGTGGCTCGTTTCTTCGGGGTGGTTATCGTGGTCGTTGTCGTTGTGGACTCGATGCTGGCTGTTTCTAGCTGCTGCTCTTGTTGCTGTTGCGTTGACAGAATCGACGAGGCCCCTTCAACGGAGCCACCACATGATACCAGAGTATCCAGCAGAGCTTCCTGCGTTACATTGGGAAAAACAGACAAGAGCAATGCCAATTTCACCTCCGTCGATTCCTCGTCGGACGCGGACGCACGAGTCGATGATGTCGATGGCTGAGGTGACTGGACCAACCGGGGCCTCTTTCTAGAGACAAAAGCGTCCATTTGGAAGGCCGCCAACTCGTAGAGGAGGCCATCAAGAAGGACGGTGCTGGGGATGCATTGGTATGGCTAAGAGAGCAAATGGGAGGAGATCGCCGGAGACGATAAAGCGTTATCAGCACGTGGTTGCTATCAATATGGCCAATCAGGGCCCATCACGGAGCCTTCTAGATCTTAGAATACACGAAATACTATACACTATATAGTGCAATATGATATCATGTCCACTTTCCATCACCCAGATAGACACGTCCCTGTTTATGGTAGTCCATCAGGCTTTTCCCCTGCCTCATCCCATCATACATCTCAACCAACGCCCCCAGCACCACTGTCGTCGATCCGGAATAGGGCTCATCCGCAGCAGCCGACACAGATTCAGGATGATTCAAATCGGGGAAGTTCTCCTCAATGACCTTGATAGGACACCGTGACATATCCGCATCCTCAGCCTCCCTCGACGCTTCATCCACTATCCCCGTCATCGCTGCCAACACCGCATCGTCAATTAACATACACACCCTCAACCGCACCGGCAACTCAATAGCCGGTACGGATAGTGCAACCTTCCAATCGTGAAAAGCCTCCCGGACAAACCCCTCATCAACCCCATGCAATGTCTCCTGCGAACTAAACACTTTAGACGAGTAACATTGTTCAAGCCGTGCAAGCTGCTCGGAACTCCCCTGCAAAACACGCGGAAGGGATTTACGAATTTCCTCGTTCAATCCTCGTAAATAAAGTAATATTAGACGCTGTGATTCCGGAGCATAGGTAGTGCGATAGATAACAGGGCCCCAGGTTAGGGTGATGAAGTCGCGTTCGGGACTGGGAGGGAGGGAGCGGAGGCCTGGTTGGGAGCCTAGACGGTAGACTTCCTTTTGGAGGAAGATGTTGGCTGGGGAGTGGAAGTTTGGGGGCTCGGCTGGGTCTGTCATTGTAGACTTAGTTAGGAGTATATATATAGGTTTGGTGGATACATATTCTGGGATCAATTAGTGCTAATGCCTATATATTTCTTTCGTCAGAGTGACATGCCCGGATCCGAGTACCATTGTAATGGTGCCATTTCCATAGATCCTTTCGATCGCACCCAACAGCAAATAGAATCAAAAAAAAGGGAAAGAAAAAAGTGAGAGAAACGCACCAAATGTAGAAAAGAAAAGCAAAAAGTAATTCCGACACGGGGAATCGAACCCCGAGCTGCCGTGTGAGAGACGGCGATGTTAACCATTACACCATATCGGATGCTGTTGATATTATTAAACACTTAAGGTTATATTAATCAATTTGACATTTTTGAGTCAAAGAGATGGCTCTGCGTTTTGATCCTGCTATATACGAAATCTTATTTATGTCCATGCTTCTGGTTAAACTCGTCTGCCACCTTCCGCGCTGTACTGACAATGTCCAAACACCCTGGCGAATCCGAATGGCAGCACATGGACAGAGGGTAGTTCTTCAACTGTAAATGCACCACTGTCCCATCAACTGCCGTGACCGAACTCTCCTCGATCTGCTGGCGAATGTGCCTCTCAGCATCGCCCAGATCCCACGGCTTCTTCTTACGGTCGATCACCAACATACCCCGCGAATCGTACTTGACGTCACCATAAAGTTCGGCCCAGAATTCAACCCCCAAATCATTTGCGGCGCGCTCCATATTCGTCCCCGCAAGACCGAATACCGGAATGCCCTTGGGAATCCCCTCCATAACAGCCTTAGCCACCTCATAATCACGACACATCATCCCATACAGCACCCCATGAGGCTTGACGTGGTTAAGAGGCACTCCTTCACGGTCCAGGAAGCCCTTCAGCGCTCCGACTTGGTAGATGGTGATCGCCGTTAGTTCCTCGGGCGAGAGCTTCATTTCCCGTCGTCCGAAACCTTGGAGATCCGGTAGGCCCGGGTGTGCTCCTACCCGGACGTTGTGGGCTTTGCAGTTGCGGATAGTGTCCATCATGATCAGGGGGTCGCCACCGTGAAAGCCACAGGCGACGTTGGCGATATCGATCATGGGGAGGAGCTCGAGGTCGGGTCCGAGGGACCAGTTGCCGTACTGTTACCATGTTAACGAAAACAATCCATTCAGCTATTACGGAGAAGAGGGGAAATCGTACAGCTTCCCCCAGGTCAACGTTGATTAGTGCTTTTTGTTGAATTGGGGACATAGTGATAGGTGGTCCTATAAGACTATGTATGGTACTCCGTACTCTTTCAGAATAACAAGAACAAGATGGTTATCGGCTGCATTGCTGGGACCAATCCCAATAGATATAAGCAACTCAATGAGGGGTTCGGAGTCCGTGCTTGCAAAGTGGACATGGGAGAGCCATATCGCCACTGTGTATATTGTCTCCAACTCAGCCAACTGATCAACGGTGCAGCTCACACTTACTCTATCCGAACATTGACCCCAAACGCCCAGGCTGTTTTCGGTCCACACCCCGTCTGTCTGGGGGTCCTTGATAACAGGATGAGCTCCGTTATTGGGCCCTGGCGCCGAGAGGCACGTAAATATAGTTTACTCTGGGTAGCTTCGTAACCGAGGGGTTGGAGAGGAGTGAGATAACACCCCTCATCAGCTGGCGTTTAAAGATAAGCCAAAGTCGGACTCCTGCAGAATTACCTACTAGGATTATTGTATATGTTTCTGCTTGCACTATGGATTCTCTCAAGACATTATTAGTCGCCAATCGAGGAGAGATTGCTGTGCGTATTCTGAAGACTGCGAGGTATGTACTACTATAGCTCTGCAATTGAGCACGTATGATATATGCTAATTTACCTTGAATTAGGAAGCTCAATATTCGAACAGTCGCAGTGTACACAGAACCTGATGCTGCCTCTACACATGTCCATCTCGCAGATCAAGCTGTTCTCCTCTCGGGCCATCCATCAAAAGCATACATCGATGGGTACGATCACTACTCCTCGAGGTTGACCAGTTGACCACCACCGTGTTAACAGCGCAATAGAGATCAAATAATAGACGTCGCAAAACGAAACAATGTCGATGCGGTCATCCCCGGATACGGATTCCTGTCTGAGAATTCCGACTTTGCTAGAGCTGCCACCGCTGCGGGGATTGTCTTTGCGGGTCCTTCGCCGGAGAGCATCGAAGCATTCGGACTTAAACATACTGCTAGGGATTTGGCCACGAAGGCCAGAGTTCCCATCGTCCCTGGTTCGAAGGGCCTGGTAACTACTGAAGATGAGGCGGTTCAGGTAGCCAAAGGCTTAGGATTTCCCGTAAGTGATATGAATCATATACCCATTTGGTTCCGCTTAACTGACGCCCACAGGTCATGCTCAAAGCCACCGCGGGCGGTGGTGGAATGGGATTGCTTACCTGCAACTCAGAATTAGAGGTGCGGGAATCCTTCGCCACAGTCCGATCCAGAGGCGAGGCCCTCTTCAAGAATGCGGGGATGTTCATCGAACGATACTACCCGTCCAGCCACCACATTGAAGTCCAAGTCTTCGGAAATGGAGACGGAAAAGCAATCTACATTGGAGAGCGTGAATGCTCCATCCAAAGACGACACCAGAAGGTCATCGAGGAGTGTCCAAGTCCGTTCGTCTCGAGGAATTCAGGCCTTCGGGAGAAACTGGGTGAAGCCGCCGTTAGCTTGGCGGAATCGATAAAGTATGGCTCTGCTGGTACAATCGAGTACCTCGTCGATGACGAAACGGGGGATTTCTTTTTCTTGGAGATGAACACGAGATTGCAGGTTGAGCATGGAATTACGGAACTCTGCTATGGAGTTGATTTGGTGGAACTCATGTTGAAACAAGCGGATTCCCAGGTCTCGGGCAAGAAGGGCTTACAGGCGTCATTCTTGACCAATCTACCGCTGAAGGGCCCTTCTGGGTCTGCCATCGAAGCCCGTGTTTATGCTGAGAACCCGATCAAAGACTTTGCTCCTTGCCCGGGAACTTTACAAGATGTCGAGTGGAAGGAGATCCCGGGATCTCGGATTGACACATGGGTCTACAGAGGCATCAAGGTATCTGCCAACTATGATCCCCTGCTTGCCAAGGTCATGTACCATTCGTCAAGTCGACAAGAAGCTATCAAGGGAATGCAGACCATCCTAACCGAATCACGAATCTGCGGCCCACCGACAAACCTCGAGTTCCTATCTAAGATCCTCGATGACGAGCGATTCATCGCCGGGAACACATTGACCAGATTCCTGGACAACTTCCAGTTTAGCCCCTTTGCCATCGATGTCGTGTCTGGCGGTGCCTACACCCTCATCGAGGACTGGCCAGGCCGTCCAACCCTCGGGAGAGGTTTCTGCCACTCAGGACCTATGGACCCATTAGCATTCCGCATTGCGAACGCAGTCGTCGGAAACCCAGTCGGTACTGAGGCCTTGGAAATTACGCTGAGCGGACCAGAACTGCGCTTCTTGGGCCCAGCACTGGTCTCACTCTGCGGTGCATCTGTTGACGCTAAACTCGACAGTACTCCGATTCCAATGTGGTCTCGGATCAAGGTCTCTGCTGGCCAACGCTTGGCTATTGGAAAGACCAACGGGAATGGATGTCGCTCTTATCTCGCTGTGTACGGAGGGTTCACCAACGTCGCCCAATGGTTTGGATCAAAAGCTACTGCGCCAATGGTGGGGGTTGGTGGCTATCAGGGACGGCAGCTTGCTTCTGGTGATCTCTTGTCTATCACGAATCAGTTGCCAAATGTCAGCGGTGACCTCCAGCTGCCGGAGCATCTTATTCCAAAGTACCCCGACCGTTGGGAGCTCCTCTCCATGCCCGGCCCTTACGACCAGGGCTATATCGTCCCAGAGAGCATCGAAATGCTCTATGAAACCGACTGGAAAATCTCGCACAACGCAGCCCGTGGTGGAATCCGTCTCATCGGCCCGAAACCCAAATGGGCTCGTTCGGATGGCGGCGAGGGTGGTGCGCATCCATCGAACTTGATTGAATACGGATACGCCATTGGTTCTTTGAACTGGACTGGTGATGACCCGGTGATTTTCCCGCAGGATGGACCGGATTTTGGTGGATTCATCAGCAGTCATACGATCGTCAAGGCGGACTTGTGGAAGTTAGGACAGGTAAAAGCCGGTGATACGCTGAGGTATCGGGCTGTTTCTCTTACGGATGCTATTTCTGCGAGAAAGGAGACGGAGAAGTTTGTCGATGAAGTCGTGCAGTGCTGTTACCATGGAAAAGACTTTGGTGGTATTGCGCCTTTGAAGGATGAGCTTCCTCCGGCTCTAACGAAGGAGACTCGTGGGACTGGTGTTGTGCACCAGATTCAGGAGAAGGATAACCAGCCACTTGTTTCTTATCGACAGGCAGGAGATGACTACATCTTGATTGACTACGGTCACGGGGCGTTCGACTTGAACCACCGCTGCAGAGTGACTGCTCTCAAAAAAGCTCTGAATGAGGGCAAGGGAGACATCACCTTCTCAAACGGATTGATTGGCATGGTCGGATGCGGTAACTGTATGTCAACCTTCTTCCCCCATAAAACTAATCTATCTTCTAACACTCTCCAGCCCTAATGCTCTACTACGACGGCCTCAAAACCCCCCAGCCCAAACTCCTGAAATATCTAACCGACATAGAAGCCGCCTTAGGCGACCTCAGCGCCGCCAAAATGCCAAGCCGCCTCTTCAAACTCCCCCTAACCTTCGAAAGCCAGCGCCAAAGAGACGCTCTTAAGCGCTATATGGAAACCCAGCGGCCCTACGCCTCCTACCTCCCAGACAACCTGGAGTTCGTTGCGAAGAACAATGCGTTTAGTAGGGGGCAGTTTGAGAAGATCTTCCTTACTGCGAAACTTATGGTTGTCTCGGTTGGGTTTTTCACGGCACTGCCGCTTGCGTTGCCGGTTGATCCCAGGCAGAGGATGAATTGTCCGAAGATGAATCCTAGTCGGGTGTATACGCCTGCTGGGTCGGTTTCGTGGGGTGGGAGTTGTATGGCGTAAGTCCTTCCCTTCTTTCTCTATCATAATAATACCAGGTTGAATTCTAACAAGCCAAAGACTGTACAACGTCGACTCTCCCGGTGGCTACCAAATGACTGGCATGACAATCCCAGGCGTCGACATCCTTGGCACTAAGAAAGGCTACACCCCCAACCGTCCGTGGCTCTTCGAAGACTTCGACCAAATAACCTTCTACCGCGTAACCGAGGAAGAATACGAGAAACAACTCGCGCTCTTCAACAGCGGGCGCTACGAGTACGAGTGGGATGAGGTTGTCTTTGATATGGCGGAGCATAATCGGTTGCTGAGGGATACGAGGGAGGAGGTTGGGAAGATTAGGGAGGAGCAGAGGGAGGCGCAGAGAGAGATGGGTGAACTTGAGGGGGTGCTGTTGGAGAAGTGGGGGAAGGAGAAGGCGGAGAGAGGGGTGCCAGTTGATATGGTTGAAGAGTTGTTGAAGGGTATGTTTCCTTTCCCCGTTTGTTTGTTTTTGCTATGGTAGTTTGTTAAGGCGGAGGCTAATTGTGTAGATCCCGAGGTTCTTCCTATTGAAGCACCACTCAACGCGAACGTGTGGAAGGTCGAAGTGAACCAAGGCAATAAGATCGACAAGGACCAGGTCGTCATCATCCTCGAAGCGATGAAGCTCGAGATTGCTGTCCGGGCTGATCCCGCGGCTGTCGGGACCACTGTTGAGAAGGTCTTGGTTCAACAGGGTGATTCGATTGAGGCTGGGAAGCCTTTACTATTGGCTAGGAAGCCTTCGAAATGAGCGGTTATAGGATGTTATACACAGCCAAAGGGCTCTGGTGACCCTTTGAATATTGGTTTATAGCAATGAGCAATTAGATTGTCTAGTATCTACTTTCCAACGCTAGCCAATGCAGTGGTATCAATCATGGTCACATCAAAAACAACCTACTCCCACCAAAAACTAACACTGACACCCGCCTTCAATCCCCGGACGTAGTGCCACCATCCAACTGGTATATAAAGACATTCCCCTTCCTTGAGCACAGTCTCGACATATTCCGCCTGCAAAAACCCAGGCCAGAGTGTATCCCACTGATCCTCTTCAGCCGGGGAAAGCTCGATCGATGTCAAGTCGACCTGCGACGTATTAGACATGTCAATGAGCTGGTGGCTTAGTTTTTGTTCTTCGGATCCTGCCTGATTCTTTGTAGGGGATGAGGCGACGGCTTCCATTCCCCGGGGATAGATCTGAGAGGCTGGCGTGTACGGTGAATATAGACGGATGTATTTGGCGCCTACTACCTGGACGAGAATATTGTGGTACGGGTCGTGGTGGAGGGGTGATATAGTCCATGCGGGACCGATCCAGGTGTTGATTATAGGGTCGCCTGGGAGGCTAAGTTCGGAGGATTCTGAGTTTTTTCGGTTGCTGTTGTCACCGTCTGTATCTTCATGTTCTGGCTCTTTCGCGCCATTCGCTTTGGTCTTCTCTGCCTGTTCCCGCTGCTTCTTCAGGTAGACCGGCGTTCCTGGTTCCGGCGCTGGAGGATCAATATAGCAATAATCCGGTATGCAAATATCCTTCCTCAACGCCGGAATCTGCGATAAAAGATCATGCTGCGCCATGTACCCCGTCTGACCAGAATCCTCTTCCTCCCCGGACATTGTTTCATCCCTCCACACAAACCTATCCACAAACTCCCCAAACTCCATAATCTTCTGACCCCACCCCTCATCCGTATACGACCTCCCAACCTCTACAGGAACCAACCGCTTCCCACCAAACGTCCGATCCATCCAGTAATCCCGCGACGACCAGGGCCTCGTCGACATGGCGGGCCAATGCTCCACCGCATCCGTTATCACCAGTGGCGTCCGGACATCCTGTATGTGATGCTCGATAGTATCGAACGAGGGCGCTGAGAGACGGGCAATAGGCGATTTCAAGCGCATAGACGGAGTTGTATCAGGTGGGAAAAGCGGAGGGGAGAACTTTCTGCGTTTAGCAGCGCGGTAGCAATCTGAGTCATCGCTTTCTTCGTCCTGAGAGTCTGCGGCTTGTGATGTAGCGGCTTGGAGGGTAGATAGGAGGTTTTCGACAAGTGATTCCCGTAAGGGCGCACCGGTCATTATCAACGCTTTATCAAGCACATGGATAGTCGGCGATAACCACGCGTTGGGGTGAATCTTCCACTTCATCGTCGCGCCATTTCCTTGCTCCAATAACACTTCAACCCATCGCGCGCAAAGCTCCTTGCCCGTCTCATATTGCCCCTTCCAATTTTTATCTCCTTCGTCGGCCAAAGCTCCGCAGTTCTCAATGATCACCAGACAGGCTTTCACAATACTCGCGTCCGTGTATAGTCGTCGCCAGCAAGTCTCCACATCTTTGAAGGGGAAAACGCGCAGTTTCGCATCGGCGAGATCAAGCGCTAGATCCTGGTATTTGAATAAGAGGTCGTGGAGGGCGTTGATGTTGTATTTTGTGCACTGGCGTATGGGGTCCTCGGGGGTTGGTTCGGCGATGGTGGAGAGTGCGTGGGCTACCACGGATGAGAAAGATGTGGACATTTCTTGAGTATGCCGGTTAGGCGTATATTAGCACGGTGACATGTGGGATAATGTGAGGAGTTAGGGGTAGAAATGGGGTAGAATCGTGGCCGTTGTGTTGCTGTTGTGCTGTGGTGTTGAAGATTATTTTCTTTTGAGGAACATAACGTCATTGCTAAACTGACTCCTTTCTATGGCTTCCATTCAGGACTCAACCACAAAGTAAACAAATCCAAAGAAATATCGTACATTATTCATTTTGGCTTTTAAAATAATATACAAAATTTGCCATAACAAAGAATGGTCAAGTATCCTTCCACTGAACGCCATGAATGTATATATAGCTTGCTCAATCCAGAAACTCCATAACCAACTTCGGAATGCGATCAACACCCTCCCCTCTAATCGCGCTCACTGGAACAGTAACCAGCTTCTTTCTCCATCCGTCCTGTTGTCCACAAGGGTGTTCAATCTCGCCCTTTTCAATGCCCGAGAGATACTCCCGTAGCTCCTTGTATCGGTGCTGAGTCTCCGGCAAATCAGCCTTGGTAGCCACAACGAACCATGGCTTTGTGTGGATAGGTGGGTGTTCGAGGGAGGGAAGGGGGTCTGCGGGACCGAAAGAAACGTTAACGGGGCCGTCCATTGACTTGGATGCGCGCATCTCTCGTCGTTCTGCTTCGAGCTCTGGAAGGCCGTGGGTAGATAGATCGAATGAAGGCGCGTTGTCCTCCGGGGCCAGCTCAGTGTCACGGACCTGTTTGTACTCACGGAGTTCGTGCCAGAGGTTATTAAGTCCTTGGATGGGGTCTCCGGCGTTGAGATCGACCACGAAAGCAAGGATGCCTGCTCGTTCAATGTGGCGCAAGAATCCCAGTCCCAGACCACGGTCTAAATGCGCATCTTCAATCAA
The DNA here is from genome assembly GCA_039880815.1 of Aspergillus intermedius. NCBI lineage: Eukaryota > Fungi > Ascomycota > Eurotiomycetes > Eurotiales > Aspergillaceae > Aspergillus > Aspergillus intermedius. Next base: position 108,730 of record JBDODA010000014.1, on the reverse strand, counting down.
TCCTGGGATGTCTGCGATTGTGAATTTGGTTCGGTTCGATTTACTCTCAACCAGCGGTCTCCCTTTATAGTCGTCGATCACCACAGTACCGATACTCGGGGATAGCGTGGTGAACTCCCAGTCTCCGATACGCGTACGACTGTTGGTCAATGACCGGAGCAGTGTACTCTTCCCAGCATTAGGTTTCCCTACCAACCCCACGTCTGCCAGTAATTTCAATTCGAAGTCCAGTTCCAGACGAACACCGCCCTCTCCCCTGGACGCGAAATTCGGCTTGGTGTTTGTGCGAGAAGCAAAGTGAGGGTTACCCAATCCGCCGACAGCCCCAGCAGCCAGCAAGATCGGTTTGTCCATAGGCTTCGAAAGATCAAGATGAATCGGTGCCTTAGGTTCCAGCGCAGCAATCTGCGGCCGTCGAGGCGGGTTATCGGGAAACACCGTCGTCAAGAAATCCGATGGTTTGGCACCAGGATACAGCACCCAGCGATCGTGACGGATAGACGAAAGTCCCATTTCATCCATCTCATCCACATCATCCTCGACCTTTGGTTTCCTCCGTATTTTATAATTAATCTCTTCCTCCGCGACAGGATCGTACCGGGATACCTCCCGCACTACCGTCCCAACGGGGACCTGGATCAGGACATCCTCTCCCCGCCTCCCTCCTTTGCTCTTCCCGCGACCATTCTTCCCCCTCCCAGCCCTGATGACACCTCTGCGAGCCAGTTTATGCAAGCTCGTCATGTTCTCGATCGCTTGGATGTAAATACTCCCGCCGCTACCTCCGTCGCCGCCATTCGCGGGTCCTTCCTCGATGTATTTCTCTCGTAGAAACGCAACACACCCATGTCCTCCGGACCCTGCAAACATAACTGAGCGACATTTGTCCTGGAATATGAGGCGGGAGTAGTCGTCCGGCGATGGATTTAAGTATGAAAGATCTTGCGGCGGCGGTTCGGAGGCTGGAGAGGGGGGAAGGTTGCTCGATTGCACGCGCTCAGCATCGGTGCTTTGGAATCGACTGCATGTCTGGAATCCCGGGAATACTCGCTGCGAGGAACGTACACGAACGGTTCGTCTGAGGAGTAGAGAGGGTTGTGATAAGAAACTGGTTCGGGGGTTTGCCATCCTGCTCGCGAAGTTGCTGGTGGCAGGTCTTCTGTATGTTCAATTGAATAGTATTTCCCATGAGACACACATATTCCGGATACCAGTCTGATCAAGAGGATGACAGAAGATTTGTCGATTTGTCTTGGTGAATTGAGAATTGAATCTGGAGCATCCCACAAATTCGCCATGATGTCGATAAGATCACGTGGAGATAGAAACTACATTGTATACCTGAGGCAGGGTTGTCATCGCAACCTTTAACCTTGATCTTTATTCATCCTTCGACGACATTCTCCCTCGTTGCAATCGCCATTGGCATTCTACAGAAGACTGCGGCACCTTTACTCTTTGCATCCGAATCAAACGCCAACCTACTCACAACAATACCGACCAGGATCATCACTGGATACTCACAGAGACCATGTTTGAGACCGGCTAATAAGCCGCCAGCCGGCCATACGGCATGTATCATTTGACGATCCATCTGCGACTGCATATTAATTACGGTTCAATGCAACCGAGTACGGAGGAGGTACGGATCATTCCGGTCCTGCATACTACGCGGGTACGGTTACCTGTACTCGGTACGATGTGATATGGAATTATTTGAATCTGGCAGGACACTCGGAAGCCGGCTTGTGTGTATTATTGGAGCATGGGCATGTGCTATGTTACCGGGATGGGATTCCTATATAGCCTAGTGTTGAGGCGAAACGAGACCATCGGATCATCACATCACATTAACATAAAAACCGGGAGGAATCACACCCCGAGACGAACGAACCACCGAACTGGACGGCTGAGATAGACAGGTGATGGTTGGATTTTGCTACAGGTATAGCTTAAAACTAAGACCAACCACCGGGGCCGGAAATGGCGTCGCGCTTATGACGAAATGCGACTCCATAGCTTCTAACTAGTATCGTGAGCCGGGGCCATGGGAAGGCTGGGGCTTCTGGATGAATGCACAAACGGAGAAGATCTAGTGTCTAGTTTAGCCTGGGGGCGCGAGGAGATAGAGAGGAAGGAGGCAAAAGTACTGCGGCGCAGCAGGTCGGAAGGGACCATGTGTGATGGCCGGTTTGCAGATGCAAACTGAGATTTGGTACTTTTGCGACATGATTTGTGGCCAGGGCCAGATGGAGGATCGACCTGTGTCCAAGCTTATCGGACAGGTTGCATCGGGGTAATCTGTTGTTATGGAGAGGGTATTTGTACTATGTGCTTGTACTGCTTGTGCTGCATATTCCGGAATGTCCTGCTTACACAAAGTCGCTATTCTTGATAAAGACGACCCGAAGTGTTCAGATCACATCTTCTGCACAGCGTTGACATGGCCTCACCGGCGGTGTGCCACATGTCCGTGTCTGCGATTTTTATTTGTGTAATGGCGCATGCAGAATGCAATGCAGACACTCGAGATCCGGTTTCGATCAAGCCACGTTTGATAATTCGGCATATGTACAAGTAGTTGCAGGGTACACCGATCTAACCTATTGACGAATTGAGTCAGTAGTCGGTGTATATACCAGGATCGTTGCCTGTTATATGACTTTGCATTGCATGTATACAAGTACAGGGTACAGGGTATTATAGATACGTAGAATATGCTTATTCCCTGATAGGTAAACGGTAAATTTGTGCAACATCCATGCGCTGCGTGACGGGTACTTTCTTCGCTGTGTCGTATACAAAGGCCTCGATGCAGCGTCGTACAACTTGACCGCTACCGCTGAGCTGCCAATGGTATGCCTTACAAGGCATAGTTTCTTGAGAAGTACGGAGTATTCCGTATACAGCTGCGTATCGAGTTCTGCAGTGCGAGGCACGGGCATACACACCGATGTGTTAGATGCACTGCATCCACCCGACATCCCAGCAGTAGATGCATATTCAACAGTTCTACTAAACGAGAAAAAGGTCTGGACTTCAGTGTTATGAGTCGCTCTGCAAAAGATTGATTAAAACCATGGTTCTCGAAGCCTCGAAGCCCCATAATCTATCTGCGCCAGGGTACGTACTCCATACCCAAAATAATAACACATAATGCGATATCATACCGTCTGATCTATGAATGGGTGGAATCAATTAATTAATCAATCAGGCAATCAGTCAATCAATCAATCGCTGGAGCGAGACTTGTCCGACCCGATCCCGCTATTTCGCTCTAAAATTTAAAAATATTGTCTAGTGTACCAGTACGCTGTATTCCCATTATCCCCGATCCCCGACTTTGGGGCGAGAGACTTTCCTTCTCGGGACAAGTTTAAGGTTCTTGACGGGGGAAACTCCCAAACACATGCAAGGTCCAATAGGATGCGATCCGGGGACCCGGTGGAAGGGAGAACTCGCTGTGTGTCAGGATTTGCAGCAGTTCACATGTCTGTGGGTCTTGCTTTTGTTTTTTCTTTTTCTTTTTTTGACCGAGAAGAATAGGGTCAGCTGTATCCGTACGCTGTAAAGTACGGTGTAAAAGAAAGTAAAGAAAGGCTGGTGTTATCCGTCACCGCGGCATCGCCGCCGGATTCCGGTGGGAAAAAGACGGGGTTTTCAGCGTGGCCAGTGGGAAATTTTAGAGCGGCTATCAAAGAAGTTTGTGCCTTCGTTACGGAGAAAGGTGTGGCTGAGGCTGGCTGAGGGTTAAGTGGATCCCGTGACGTTTGCTTGTGATTGAACAGAACTGTTTCCGGAGGGGTATCGGTTCCGTGGGACATTCCTGTAGGTACTTCATAGTGTGCCAGACCGCTGGACAGGGTTACGGGAGAATAATCCCGAGTTTGGTACGCCAGGAACATAGTCCGGATAACTAACTGTCACTAGTCCAAGTGATCCTAAAGTATGTTTGTCCCGGCCTTTGTTATCTGTCTGGAGACTGGAGGATTTGCCACTATGGAGAAAGAACGGACATTCCCATCTGATATGATGATCAGCATTCCCTTTCCGAAGTACTTTCCCAAAGTCTTTCAGGCCGTACTTCTGTTTCCCCGAACTTCCGGTCTTCCGATCCAAGGAGAAAAATTTAGGCTGCTTCATACCGAAAGGAAAAAAGGGACCGGCCAATGAAAATCCCATTCGGGCTGCTGCTCTGTCCCAAGGGAAACCATCGATCCACTGTTTCGCATTTACTCTCGATCACAGCGATCTATCATCACAGTGGAGTTTATTATTGGTCCGGGGAGCAGATCCTAGTTACCGGTCACAGTTGTATTGGTACTTGTACAAAAACTAGTGATCCGTACGATTGGTATTTTTTGTCGTTTTGGGTAAGACATGTCAACGAAAGGTGGTGGCAAATGTTCTAGAAATCTGCAATTGTTCTAGCGAGTCGAATGGAAATGGCCGGGGGTGTGGCATGACTCGTTGCCATGTCGTGGAAGTCCTCCATCCACAAGACACAGATTGGTAAATAATAACAGGTAAATAATAGTATTGTCGACACCATACCTGAGTAGTAGTCCGACCCCGTATCACATCATCACATCAACACTAGCTGAAGCAGTGGGCAGACGGCGAACACCGTGGTTACCGCAACAATTCGCTGTATTTCGTACAGCGTGGCAGGAATTCGTACCCCCTGACGACGTCATATGGCGGACCCGACAATCCGGCACCAGCGTTGTTGATCATCAAGTCAATCGCCTGAAGAATGCGCATGGGTATGGAATTCGGATGGAAAACCACATTTCCTCGACCAAACAGATCTAATAACCAGTTCGGAGTATTTACCGTAATTCCTGGAAATTCAGTCACCGCTCGTCGTATGTATGAGTGCCCAAGTCCCACGAGAAGCTAATCTCAGAGTGGGTAAGGACGAAAGGAGAAAACCACGGGTGGATCGGAGAAAGCCTTTAGACTTTGAGAGGTACCAGGGGTACGGTACGGAGTACTATAGATGCTATGTACAGATGTCGAACCGGAGCGCTGTAACCGTATTCTCGCGTGAGATGAACACGACGTAGATCAGAGGACAAGGCGGCCGTTTTGTTCCTCAAGTCTGGATGTCCATTGGTTGGTAATTCTCGTATAGCCTTTACAACGATACTGGCATTCCATCTGAATGGTCCTGTGGTTGTTGAGGCTATCCCTTAGAAGAAATAGACTGAAGATATGTTCATACTCGCGTGCTCTTGTGCTGTTGTAGTCTTTCGACTGCATTGTACACATCGACCTCCGTGTATCCAGCAGTCGCCGTCTCTGCTACCAAATGTTGGGGGTATGAGTATCCCGATATTTCCCTAGGAATAACTCTGAATAACCCTGCATCTGCGAGTACTCTGGCGAATCTATCCAAATTCGGATGGGTTTTTCTGAAACCCCGAACATCCCATTCTTCAAAATGTGTGAACTTTTCGAGTCCTAGGGCTCTCTGATACTGCTCTGCCAAGCCATTCAACGCCAAGCGGGCAGTCAGCATTCCTCGTAAATCTGCCTGCTTTTCAAGTTTATCCGGGTCCTTCAGCAGGTAAAACTGAATGTCGCTAGCTAGCAGTCTTGTATCCGTATAGAATCCGCAGCCTTTATGGGACTTGCTATACGTTTATCAGATGCTTCATGTCTTGCATGTCAGCTCGTTGGTTCGAGGGTTCAACCATTGCGCTAGTATATTGCTATGAGTGAGACAAAACAAGGAAAGACAGTATACAGGCAGCGAGGCAGAAGCTATGACGTACAAAAACATTTCGTCATTGCGTCATTGTTATGACTAGATACTTATAAAGACGATGCCTGAACGTCCTGCCCAAAGGATGAAAAGTACAGATGAATATGAAAAAAATGAGAGAGGAAAGGAGGGGCAGAAGGCGGAGAAGGGGCAGTATTCACATGATCTGCACCTGCCAGGTCAGTCACGCTGCGACCTTTTACATTTGAGAAACTCACGTATAGGATTCCGAAGTGTCCGAATGGATGTCACAATGGACACGATTTCGCGCTAGGTTTTGATGCCATCAGGATTCCTGCGACTAATTGCTGGACAAGCTGCATCTTTTTCTGTAGTATGATGAAAGGTCTCCGTTTTTGACACCGCCAGATCATAGCCTGCCCCGCCGCCGGTGCTATCTCGGACTGACAGGATGAAGACTCGGTATACCCCTCATTATCAGGTGAGTTAGATGCCAATGTATTCTGCATGCACGGGAAAGGGAGATAGACAGGACAACCCCGCGGCACCGACGGATTTACAAAGGGACTGGGCAGCAGAACACTTCGGACATCGCCTGGAACAGCGGGCATTGGCCTATCGTTGGGCTGTAGACACAGACTCACCGTATCGAAGGATTAATTGCCCAACAACAGCATTAAACAGACAAACAGGTCCGAGGCTATGCAGGATTGAGCCGCTATCGGGAATTATTCTATACGCTGCGACCATGGAGTATCCGTACACATGGACTGGGGTACAGAGTACGGAGTGCTACGAGAGACAGACTGTCAGATCAATCACCGAAACTTCGGATGCACGATGACGTCCTATCGATTTTACATACCCAACCGTCTTTTTGGCAATGCTCGCCTAGCGCGATACTGTCGATCCGGGCTTTAGTATCAGGACTAGCAGCAGCGGATGTTGTGATTGTCACTGTAGATTCGCACGTTCATCCGCTATGGCCGTGATTGGGAAATTGGGAAGATTTGAGAAGTCACCCGCAGCTCAGCTCATCGCGTCCATGTTAGGCATACAGTAAGTGGTATTACCACTCGCGTGGCTCCAGATCTGAGCTGCACTAAGTCTGACACTATGAGATCCACTACTGAACACTATGTATGGAATTGGCGGCGTAGCAACGTACGGAGAGGGTGGAATACTAGCTATGGAACTCGGTGTAAGTGGACACGGAAACCAGATTATTATTCGTATACTTGGGGTCACGAGGGATCTGAATCTTTCGTTTTTCCTCTTGCTTTTTCGACCATTATTTCCGTTCGTCCTTGCGGCTGATTCTTCACCGACTCGCCAACGAGCACAGCTCCAGCTGGCTGAGTGCAGGACGAGTCATGTTTTCCGGTGGGAATCAGACTTCGGAAGCACACGGTCGGGGGATAATCAACCTCAAACGCAGTGTCAAAAAGTTTAAGATCGCTCAACGGTTTCTAGGGATGGGCGTGAAACCAGGGGGACGGAAGGGTGGGAAATTCCTCTCTGTGACGGTAGTTCCATTCCGTCGACTCCGTGCTCTTGGGCCCCTGGCTGGCAAGCAAGCAACCGACGAAGAAGCAAAGAAAGATTCGATTGCAGGGAAAATTCATCGGCATCTTCTCCGTACAATATTGTCCATTGTGTGCAGACCCCCTCGCGTCCTTGGCGGCGGTGGTGGTTTGCCATCCCCGGATGCGGCGCTTATTGTCAAGACTGAAGAGTTGAACAATTGACTACGGAGTACGGAATACGGAATTTGATAGCAAACAAGCGACTACTGTGTAATATTCAATGTCTCTATTTCTTTGTTCTACGCGACTGGTATATCAATCTTGATCACCTGTATCGGGCCCACAGACACAATAGCGCCAGTCTACACCGTAAGGACGGGTTGACTGCTCATCTTGGACCACTTATACTATTGCTCCGTATTATGATTATTGGCATTAACCAAGTTTTGAAGAATCATGCCCCACACCGCATGGCATTGTTTGTCTACTCTGGTACGAGTAGTGGTGATAAGTGGTAGGATGCCGTATCCCCCTATCTCTCTCCTGATTGACTCCACCGTCTTTTTCTTGCCGGGCGACATACCGAATTTCAGGATCTGCTGCCAGTAGGTAACCGTGTACCATCACGATGCAGATTATTCTGTATATATGTATGTACTGTGAAGACTTCGTACAGGGTCTTACACCGCATGTTATTCAAATCCCCCGACACAAACAAACGGTGGTAGGTGGGAATGTTATCTGCATGCAAGTCATCCTGTTTCTACCCAAGACCAACAACGAGCGATTCCGATTGTTTTGTATGTAAGTATGTAATTTATTACAGCGATCTCCTTATTCCATACGGAGAAAGAAAAAAAAAAGAGAGAAAAATAGTGGACACCGGCTGGTTTTCCAGAATTCCGGCAGTGGAGAATTTTTATAGTTAACAGGTAACAAATAACAGAAAATCAACAAAAGAAAAATTAAAAATTAGTCGTGGAGGGGCAGTGAGATCTATCAACTTCCGAAACCAATAACCACACTTTTTCTGGCCTTCTGGAAAGTCGATCAGTTGAAATTAATTTAAATTTCTGCGTCTAGTACTTTGGCCGGTACTTTGGGCAGCCGGTTCCCCGGAGTCAATATTATACGTCCCTAAAATGATCTGTTCTGTGTGAAAGGAAGAGAAATTTGGAGGTTCCACCCCCTATACCTGAGCATATTCCATAGTGACTATTCTCTCTGTCAATCGGATCATCGGAGGCCCCCGATTCTGTTCAGTTTGGAACCGTAGCTTAACCCCCCTCCGGTGGATCCGGGTCATCATTCATGACGATATTGTGTTTGTATGGAGAACCCGGAATATCCACCCTGCAGCTGGGATCTGTACCGTCCAGCTGTGTTTGTAACCTGAAAATAAAATAAAAATTAATAAAAATAAAAAAAAAAGTGGTGAACCGTTGACGTTTGATTTTTGATTTTTGATTTTTGATTTTTATTATTATTTTATTTTATTTTTCATTTTTCAGTAATTATTTCGGCCTGATCACATCTCATACAGGGTTGTCCTTTATGGATCCAATTGGCATGACAGTCCGTTGATACCTCTCTGGCTGTGGCTCTCTCTCTATATATCCCCTTCCTTTCCCTTCTGACTCTCACAATAATCATTATTTTATTTCCCTTAAAGATCCTCTCTCTCTTTCCTTTTGAGATCTGCTGGTATTTTATCTTAATTTCCTGCAGTTCCCTTGCATACTTCTCATTATCCTCCTACGAAGTACTCCTACTTCTACTACACTTACTACACCTACCACTACTCTCCCCCTTCCTTATTCTCTTCTTTTATCCTCCCATTCCTCTCTTAATTCCTCTACTCCATCCGGTGGCTACTTGAGTCTGTCAGCTACGACTATTTACTACCGGTTTCGGATCAATTCGACTGTTTCTCCCACCACCCTACATACACATCGGTGATACAACAACAACCCTTCGAGAAACTGAACAGAAAAGAAAATCACCAAGGGAGGATATGCTGAAACCCCTTTAACGTTCAACATCCTCTCCTTCCTTCATCATAGTTCGGTCCTTTCCCTCCCTTCTGCAACAACGGAGAATTTGGCGAACCCTCAAATTACATTCCTTTGCGAAAACCCTGGACTCGTCCTGTCAAAGGACCTTTTCTCCTCTTTTTAACCCCGGATTTTCACTCCTTCGTCTAAAATCCACAAAAGTTACACAATCGAAAAGATGTTCAAGAAGCCTTCGTGTTTACAGAATCGGCGACAGGCTGGTGAGAAGGGCAGCGCCGGCAACAGCAACGATGATTGGTCGACTTTTCCTGTGCGCCAGCTTTTCGTACTAGGTATGTTCACTGGTCAGCCTTATAACTGTACTCGCATGGTTACTGACTAAACAGCCCTCTGTCGCATCTGCGAACCAATCGCTTTCATGTCCATCTTTCCCTATGTCTATCACATGGTCGAGTCGTTCCACGTGACAGATAACGATCGCAAAATTGCCCTCTATGCAGGCATGATTACCTCGTCCTTTACTTTCGCAGAGTTCTCTGCTGGTATGTTCTGGGGCCGGATGAGCGACAAGATTGGTCGCAAGCCCGTTCTGATCATGGGTCTGATTGGCACGGCCATCAGTATGATTGTCTTTGGTTTTGCTCCCAACCTAGCTACCGCTATGATTGCACGTGCGCTGGGCGGTCTGTTGAACGGCAACATCGGAGTCCTGCAGACGACGGTGGCGGAAATTGTCACGGTCAAGGAGCATCAGCCCCGGGCCTATTCTATCATGCCATTCGTCTGGTGCTTGGGATCTATCATTGGCCCCGCGATGGGCGGTGCGTTGGCAACGCCATGCGAGAGTTACCCATGGTTGTTCCAGCGCGGTACCATTTTCGACCAGTTCCCGTTCCTGCTGCCCAACGTCGTCTGCGTTGCCGTCCTTCTCTTTGGAATCGTAGTTGGTTTTCTCTTCTTGGAAGAGACCCATCCTGAGAAGAAACTTCGGCGGGACTTTGGTCTGCAGCTTGGGCATTGGCTCGTTGGCAAATTCTGGGGCTCGGCCGTGCAGCTGTCAGAGCAAGAGAATATTTCCGACAACGAGGACTACTTTGACGTGCCTCCACCGGAGTACAGAAGCAACGAATCCACTCCCCGCTTGGGCCCTGTCATGTCCAACGATGACGACATCGAGGGACAACTCAAGAAAGAGGAGACACCCAAGGCATTCACCAAGCAGGTCGTTTTCAACATCATTGCCTACGGAATTCTTGCATAGTAAGTGTTCATCCTTTGGTACCCAACTGTTTTCGAACTGGTTAGCTAACAATTCCAACAGCCACAGTGTTTCGTTCGACCAATTGATGCCCGTCTTCCTCAGCACACCGAAATCCGGCGACGATGTTGCCCTCCCCTTCAAGTTCACTGGCGGCTTGGGTCTCCAGACTAAAACCATCGGTTTCATGCTCGCTGTCCAGGGGGTGTATTCCATGATCGCCCAGCTTTGGCTCTTCCCCTTTGTCGTGCGACACTTTGGCACTCTCCGAACCTTCCGCTTCGTCCTCTGCGTCTGGCCTCCTCTCTATCTGGTCGTGCCTTATCTCATCCTTCTCCCCGCAAAGATCCAGATGGCCGCAGCCTACGTTGCATTGATCAGCAAGATCACCTTCCATGTCATGGCCTTCCCCGCAACCGCCATTCTCCTCGCCAACGCTGCTCCCTCCCACAAAGTGCTCGGTTCCATCAACGGTGTGGCCGCCTCCACCGCCAGTCTGAGCCGTGCTTTTGGACCTACAGTTACCGGTTTCCTCCACTCTAAGGGCCTCGAGAGTCACTATTCCGTGCTTGCCTGGTGGGCTTGTGGCATCGTCTGTGTGATCGGTGCCATTCAGAGTTTCTGGATGGAAGAGACCGACCCCAAGGAAAGCACCCCGCAGCCCGAGAAGGTCGGACACCACGACACAAAGACCCAATTCCAAAACTCGTTCTCTCCCGCTGGCAAGGAAGACGCCAAGCCAGAGGAGGAACAGAGACTCCTCTCTTTTACGCGCACCAGTCTCGATGGTGATTTCGATCTTGCCAATATGAATATGAAGATGGATGTTCCTGAGCGACTACGCCCAGTGGAAGCTTAGCTTTCGGTTTTTTTTTTCTTTTTTCGCATATTTCATCTACATTCGGTGGCATTTTTGCGTTTTGATCATAGCCAGTTTTGCATATTCCTCGGTCGGTTGTTTGTTTTTGTTCGTTCGTTTAGACCATGATGATTTTTTCCAAGCTTGGGCGGCGCAGTTCATAGACTGGATGCATTATTCACAAAAAGCATGAAGCTTGCTCATTTCCTTCATTTTCTATTTCATTTACAGCCATTTTGTTGGGTTGGATATTTTCTGCGATGATACTCATGCATCTGGGAGGCTTTTTTTGTCATTACTTATTACCCATCTCTTTTCTTTAGTCGTCTGGACATCAAGTCTTTACTTTGCATGCAATAGAATATGAGGAGAAGGTTCTCTTGATTTGGTTCTAATTGATTCTTCAATACGTAGACAGTTGTAACCACATTCAAGTGAACCCCATGTGACACATGCGGGGTATGTGGCACGGTATTCTGTATAATACTCTGGTCTGGGGAACTCTCATTGTGTACTTATACATACACAGTCAAATAGAGACAATCCATGCCCCCATCAGGCGATCAATACTACATTCTTTGCTCTGTACTTAAGCTCATATATAGCGAGGAATCCTTCGTATTCCAGTTCGGAGTTGAAAGCCTCGGTTACAGGCTGTACCTGACAGTTCTTATCGGTCCAATCGGAACTGCCGTTATCCGTCTGTTAGGCGGGTTATCGGGTATGGTACTGTAGTTAATACAGCCATCAGTACATCCCACTTGGCTACGGGAGCAGGAGCTCCTACGTTCAATTGATTATGCCTGTGCTGCTTTTCACTTGATTATTGTTTTCCACCTCAGTAGAGGGACCTGTTATAATCCATATACTGAACGAGGTACAACTGAATTGTCGGATTCGAAGCTGACGGCCTTATCATAACTAATCGTGATTGATTGATAGTGACCGATACGGGCTTGTCAGTGTCAGAGCACGTACACTAAACTTTTTTGACAAAAGAAATATCCCCGAATATTTCGATTCGCCTGAGTTCCAAATCGATGTTTCCTTCTTCCTCTTCTTCTTCTTCTCCTCTGGTTTCCTCAGATCCCGCGTTGTGCCCGTCAGCCCGGCAGGCATTCGCTGAACTGTCCGGTGATTTTGTGCTTTCCGATAATACTATGCCCTGCGACTCGACGAATCGAATACAAGTACAAGGACGTCGGGTTGCATCATTATTTGCTCTTTGATTACCGATACCGATACAAGGAATACCGCTAGCTAGTCTGGATGCTGGGATGAATGGTAACTGCATGTCTTTGCTTGCGCAGACTGTCAACTCGCAAGACATGATCCTGGTTTAGCGCTGATTGATTACTCGAGAGTTACCGTGCTGTATAATCCGTGATGCTTGACGCTGTTTCACCAGTCACGCCAATGCCGGTGGGGAGGAAACGATCGCATATTCTCGCTGCCGAGATGGACTCAACCCCAGTCCAGGACCATGTCGCAACAACCCAGAATCCCCGCCCACAGTCCTCGCCTGACGGACCCGCGCCGTCAGCATCAGCACATACCAGTTCTTCTGCATTCCGCAATATTTCCGCCTGTCATCGATGTCGAATACGCAAGAACCGCTGCGATCAGCGTCTCCCTCGTTGCCAATCGTGCGAGAAGGCTGGGGTGCCCTGTGTGGGATATGATCCGATTACGAAGCGTGAGATACCGCGGAGCTATGTGTACTTCCTGGAGGCGCGCGTGGGGTATCTGGAGAGGGTGCTGAGGGAGAGGGGTGTGGAGTTTATGGATGCGGTAGCCTTTGGGGAGGAGATGGCTGTTGGTGCAGAGGATGAGGGGGACTCTGGCCTGGCGCACGGTGGGGATATTCTGCACGGGGGAGAGGTCTCACCGGAGGATAAGGGTCGATTGATGATGAAACACAAAGAAGATAAGAGGTTGGATGCGGATGAGAGCCGGGATGAGAAAGATGACAATTGGAAGATACACAACCTAGTGTCTAATATTGGGATGGTATCTGTGCAAGGAACGTCTGATCCACGATACCTTGGGTCTACGTCTGGCATTTCCTTTGCCCGGGTGGTTTTCGCTGCGGTCAAATCCTCCGTCTCGGGGAATACGTCAGAGCGTGGACCTATGCGCCCAAGCGAGCGTCTTCCCCATAGTGCCACTGGCACAGGTACTAGCACCATGCGAGATTCCTTTTTTGGACTGCAGACGAGGCCAATGATGAAGTGCGCGACTTTTCCGCAGCGAGATCTTGCAGGGAAGCTGGTCGACCTCTACTTTGAACATGCGAATCCGCAAATGCCAATCCTCCATAGGGCTGATTTTATGGAACTTCTGGACCACACGTACGCAGTTGATGAAAAGAGTCGTTCTCCCAGAAGTCTATATACTCTTAATATCGTGTTTGCTATCGGCGCGGGAATAATTTTCGAAGATAAAAGTGCCCCAGAAGAAGACGAGCGAGGAAGTGGTCGACCACGGGCATCATCTACGCCCAAGAGACAAAAGCTATCAGACCACCAATGTCAGCCGGAGGAATACCATGCGTCGGCAGTTGTGCATCTGGAATCTTTCCTGGATAGTTCCGCAACTAACGACGGTTTTGGTGGGTTGGAGGAATTGCAAGCTGTTCTTCTCCTGGCTAGCTTTGCCCTACTTCGACCTGTCGCTCCGGGTCTTTGGTATATCGTCGGGGTGGCTATGCGGCTGGCTGTTGATCTGGGTCTGCACTACGAAGACGGCACTGGAGTTGACTACGTCGGACAAGAAGATGTTGACCGTCCGCCAGTGAAGGGCGAAGACGGGGCCAAACCGCGCATCAACACTCGTGAGCGTGGACGCCGCGAATGGGTTCGCGATCTTCGCCGTCGGCTCTGGTGGTGCGTATATAGCTTTGACAGACTCGTCAGCTGCTGCGTCGGTCGTCCATTCGGAATCAGTGATCAAGCTATCAGCACCGAGTTCCCGTCCTTGCTGGAAGATAAATACATCACCAAATCAGGGATCGTGACGCCTCCTGATGGAGCACCAAGCTATAAGCATGCAGCACAGCATTATTTCAAACTGCGCGTTCTACAGTCAGAAATCCAAGACGTCCTTCAGTACCAACAAGCGCGATCCGCCCGACAGCGACTCCCACACTCTGCCAACGTCTTCACCCGCTCTGACCTACCATCCCCGTTCCTCCAAGGATTCGACTCCCTCCGCTCATGGCGAAAAGACATGCATTGCCGACTGGTCGAGTGGAAGGAGACTGCTCCCAAACACCAAGAGACCGGTGTGAGGTTCCCAGTTGAGTTCCTGGAGTTGAACTACTGGCAAGCTGTTATCATGTTGTATCAGCAGTGCTTGGCGGCCCCCGCTGAGTTAGCAGGGGAGCTTGCACCAGCAGAGGATGTCTCGAGCCCGTCATTTTCGAATATTGATGATGCGGAGGACGAGGATGAGATTAATTACAAGGTTGCTGAGGCTGGGCAGAAGGTTATCAGGATTTACCGGTCGATGCATCGACTAAGGCTGGTGAATTATACGTATTTGGCTACGCATCATATCTTTATGGCTGGTATGTTTACTTCTAGCCCTGCTCATGTTGTGTCATTTTGCTTACGCTTATTTTACAGGGATATCGTTCTTGTATGCCATCTGGCACTCGCCTTGGGTTCGAAGTCGCTTGGTAAGTTACAGCTAATTCTTACTTGAAATGGCTATTAATCCTGCAGACCCCCGACGATGTAGATTTTACCGTCCTTGCAGCAACATCCGTTTTAGGCGATCTGATGCACAAGTGCCCACCTGCAGAAGCATGTCGAGACGCATTTGAACGAATGAGCAAAGCCACAGTGCAGATGTCTCTATCGACTACCGGATTTGGCTCCCAGGTTGACCTATCCCGACACTCTCGCGCCAACGCACCGCAGCCAGTTGGTGGGTTATATCGTGGACCACGGTACTCTAGACAACATCATCCTATGGACCAGCGGCAGAGAGTACCGGGATTACGAAGACAGGCGCAGCCGCAGACGCGCCAACGACCAATACCGCGGTTCGATATGAACTTGGAAGACTTGTTTGGCGGTGATATCAGCACTGTTGCTCAGGAGCGGTCTGATCGTAACACGAGGAGCTCAATGCAGCCTCACTCGACTCGAGCGCGAGGATACTGTGAACTGTCTCCAGCGGGTTTGGTGCCAGAGCAGACGCCGCAAGTAGCAGCGCCTCATCAACGAGCGGCGTCTGTGGAATATACTGGTAACTACGAGGATAATCCTTTTTCGCCTCAGTACTACACCAACTTACAGCAGAGCACGTCCCCTGACCGCGTAACTCCCAATAATCCCAATCAGCAGCCAATACTCACCCCAGACCAGGAAGCAGGAATCAGCATGGATCTCCTGGATTTCGATCCCGACAGTCAGTTGTCCCTGGAGCTTGACGGTAATCCTGATTATGATGCAATCATGCCGTCCCTGGGGCCTGGGGTCGGACATAGTGTGGGGATTGATTTGGGCTTTGGAATGGCGGTTGGCTTTCAGCATGATTGGAGTGAGAATGCGAATTATGATATGCTGCAAGGGTTCTTCTTTGGGGGGTCTGGATCTGGTACAGGTGAAGGACCTACGGCAGAGACAGACGGATAGGGCAGTCATATTCCAGACTTTTCTTTCTTTCCAGTCACATGTACTATGTATTTATCCAACGAATCCTGGTTGATCATGCGAGAAATGATGTTAAAATAAGAGATATGATCTCATGGACTTTTTGCGTGTACTCCATTGTGTATCATAGCTGCAGAGATAACCAGGTACCTATGTATACCCAACCATGCCAAACAAACTCTATGTACAACAAGTACACCCAAGTACCCTCCCATAATTAGCTTTCAACCAGCCAAAATGAGGCCAACGCATTGGGCAGCAACCGGCCATAATTTGACTGCCGAGTCTGGAAGTGGAGGGTGGAGAGTGGAGGGGGTGAGAAGGAAAGCAAAGCAAAACAAACCAAACAAGCCCAAATTCTTTCTGTCCAGCAACGAAACAACAAAACAACAACGACCAACCAATACATCCTTCCAACTGGTTCTAGACAACGCACACTTACACTTAACTTATTGTGTTCGCGCTCTTTGCGAACTGTCTTTCTTTTTGCTTTGAGGTGTGAATTGTTGAGGGATAAAACCTGTGGTAAAGTAAGATCTGTCTGCTGTCACTACTCTGCTTCTGCAGTGTTTGCTCGTTGCGTCGGTTTTCGAAACTGACAGCCAGGTCTGGATTCTAGACTACACCTCTCTCCTATCTATTCCTTTCTTTTTCCTGTTTGCTACAACTGTTCCTGCGTTGGTCTCCGATCGCCTTTTTTCTTCTTGACTGCGCAACTTACCCCACGGCAACCGACCACCGACCGGATACGAACCCCTCACGACTCTTTCAACTACATACAACCAGTCCCTGATCGGGAAATATCATGTTGATAGCCTTGTCGACGGCGGAAGAAAGTCTCGTTTTCTGCGCCGGTATACCTGCTGACTGCTCGAATTGACCTTATATACGACTATACCACCGCTGTCGAACTCGTCGAATGACACGATACGTGCTTTAATCTCGACCTGCCGTGACAGGTCGTGTGCGACTTGCGACTCGATCGATATAATATTTATTGTTGGATACGTCAACGACTCGGAATATCTGAGACTACGTCTTCATCATGGTGAAAGCGGACGTGAGGAGGGATTACTATGCGGATTTGGGTCTTGGGCCCAGTGCGGAATCCGAGGATATTAAGAAACAGTTTAGAAAACTAGGTGGGTTCTGTGCGGACAGGATTTGTGGATGACCGACTAACTGGTACAGCTCTGAAATACCACCCTGATAGGAATCCTGGGAAAGAAGTCGAATTCATCGCCAAATTCCAGGCAATCCAAGCGGCACATGAAATTCTCAGTGATCCCCAACACCGGTTGAGATATGATACGGATCGGTTACGCGCTGGATATGGCAGACAGTACGCCGCGCACGCAAGAGCGACTACTTCACGAAGGGCCCCTGCCAGCCACAGTTCTGGCGCCTCTGCGAAATCGCAACCGTTCTCTGCGCGTGGTCAACAAGCGAACCATGGACCGTCGTCTGGCGCCCAAAGATACGCTAGCTATGCTAAGGCAGCGCCTCAGCAATCGTGGGATAAAAAGGATGATGGACAAACACGTGCCGACGCCTTTCGCGGATTCCAGGGTATGAAGAACGGCAGCCCGAACGCGTCTGGTTGGTCGAACTTTGACCCCAAAACTGGTCGATCGGGTACAGCCAAGGCCAATGGTACATCGACCGGTCACACCCCGAGAACCAAATCGGCCTATGAGTACTTCAAGACATCGTCCAAGCCAACAGAGGGTGCCGGGACGACTCGTGCTCAAACAAGTAGGAGGAGGAACGGGTTTGCGCCGGGGACTGCAGGTGGTGATGAGCCGATGGCCGCCAACACTTCCGCCTACACGAGCACGCCCCGGGATTCGCGACACTCAGGCTACTTTTTCGACAACTCTGTTCCTTCGCCTACCGCCAAGAGAGCGGATGGCCCAGAGGAACGAGCCAGGAGTCAGTATGCCGGCGCTAGTGGAGAGAAGACATTTTTCTCCAGTGCTTGGCTTGGACGTGACGGTACTCGTCGGGCCTCTCGGACAAACCCACCCAGCCCGACGCCACCACCATCGGAAGCAAGCAGACATCGGAGCGTCAGTCCTTCTCATTTGAAGACGAACAGGAACCGGACATACGCACCTTCCACGAGCTCAAGTGATGCCGACGACGACGACAGCGACACCGATGGCCCATATGAAAGGAACATACCATCTCCATCACAAAAACCAAAGGCAGTCCCGAAGAGCAGAATGCGACGACCTCATTATCAAAAACCGGCTGACCCGCGGGACTGGAGTTCCGGAACTGGTGAGCACTTCTTTCCCACCCAGACGGTCTTCCGTGGCCCTGGTCCTGGCTACTATCAGTCCTACTACTACCACTACTACCAAAACCATCCTCACAATACTCACCCCTGGGACAACCGCTATGACTATCGGAGACCGAACCCTTTTTACGATAACGCGTATCGCTGTACTAACTGGGACTACCTCAAAAGGACATGATTCGGATAGTGCTGCTGCTCCTAGGAATCCATTTGCTGGGACTTTTGCGTCGGCTAACTTTCATCCTGAGGTGGATCCGTACGTTCTTCTCTTCCTAATTTGGTAACTGTGCACTGGCTTACTGTTTCTATAGGAGCCAATCTAAGAGTAGCAGCCATGGAAACTTGAGAAAAGAATTCTCTGCCAAAGATTGGCAGGATGCTTCTCAAGAGGGCTGGTTCGGGTTCTTCATGCCAAAACCACCGGAACCGGATACGACTCGAGCAGCGCAAAGCCCCAATACTCGTGGACGGCCAGCGACTCGGAACTCAACTTCATGGGCACGACAGTCAGCACGCCCTTCGGACCAGGATTCTTCTCGCTCCGGATCGGCAGCCCAACAGCAACCGACTCCATTTGTCGGAGCCAAATTCTCTGCGGACGACTGGGTCGAGCAGTTCAAAAATATGTCCTGGGCCGCACCGAAAAACGAAGGAAAACAGACTCAGGCCAATGCTGCTCGTGCAAGGAGCCCTAAGAAGCAGACGAGGCCCACGGCTTCGAAGACGCGGCCGACACCGCAGCCCGCGAGTGTTGCTACTGAAGCCGAGGAGGCTGAAGCAGCCGCAGAAAATAAGGATGAACAGCAGTCGGATAAGGTGGATGAAGGGGGTGAAGCTATGGATCTGGATGATGATACCCCTGCCAAACCGACTGTTGTACCACCAGCGCCTGAGAACAAACAGCCACCGTTGAAACCACAACCATCAGCCAATGCTGGCAAAACCAAGGAAGCCGACTCCAAGGATTTCAACCTAAAGGACCTCAAAGACGCAGCACCATTTACTAGCTCGAAGGGAGGCATCGACGACCTGCAGGATATCAGCGTGACTCTACCCTTCGAATCGCGTGCCAAAGCTCCAAGGACAACTTCACGCGATGTCCGTCCTCGCGAACTAGCCTGTCCAAACCCGCCAAAGCGACCACGCCGTCCAGCTTTGAACCCACTCGGTATCGGAACTCAACTGGTGCTCTCTCGCCCCGCATGGGAACGGTACGTGGCAGAAATGAACACATACATGCGCGAGTGGAACGAATTCAACCGCCGGATGCTGCGTCATTTCGAAGCGCGCCAGGAAGCCAATGTGTCTGGTCTGGCGCCTGGATGGATAAGCGCAGTAGGCGATTCTACTCGACTTAAGATCAACCAAGGTGACTCGGATGCTGAAGATAACAACGACCCTGATAATGAAGATGGCATTGATGTCCTACTACCAGGAAGCGCCAAAGGCGGGTATACCGCGTATCTGCGCGCGATTGAAGAAGACGTCAAGGTCCGGAAGCATTGGGATGTGGCGTGTGAATTGCACCGGGAGTGTATACTCGAATTGGGGGAGTTGCGTGAGTGGATTTCGAATGGAGGGAAGTTAATGTGAGGGTTTATTGTTATTCTTATTGGATTGGTATCGTTAAAAATGTTGGGTGGTTTGGTCTGGTTGTTGCATTTGCATACGTTCGGTTTGGCATTGGATTGGCGTTGGTTATGTCTGGTCTGGATGGTTGAGTGAATGGTGTATTGTGAATACCCATGAGCGATAGAAATGTTCCCATCTCTAATTTGTCTATCGCTCTATTGCTTGAAAGCATCCTACTTTGTATACCGGACAGGCGACGAAGCCCTAACCTAACCCTACCCGTTTCCAATACCGGTAGATACATATGCCCCAGGCTCCCACATCCCGAAAACGGCAGGCCCCACGCACGAACCCCGCTGAGACAGCACCCATACCGTAATATTTCCCTCTTCACGCAGTTCGGCCTCACCGCAAATGTAAAATACAAAAACACAGCGTCCGTGCCGTAGCTGAGTCATCGGACCAGCGGGGCAGACAATATAACCACATCTTCCTCCGCAAAGAACAACCGATCGCGGGTTTCTTTTGCCTTTGGTTGATTTGACGGTTGCGAGGTTTTCGCTGCCGCTCCGTACATTGGAGAATTTTCCGATTGAATTGAAGTGAATTGAAGTGATTGTGTCTACCTGGAATCATGGGGATTACGATTGTTCTTGGTTCGCAATGGGGTGATGAAGGTGAGTCCCTTATATGGAGATTGACTCATGAGTCTTGGATGGGATCGAATGAGTGATGCTGATGATGAATAGGAAAGGGTAAGATTACAGACATGCTGTCGCAGGAGGCTACTCTCTGCGCTCGTGCCGCTGGTGGTCACAGTAAGTCTAATCCTACATATATATAAGTGGGCGACGCGAGGAATTCCAAGGCCGGGATTGACCATTATTTTCCTTCAAAGACGCCGGCCACACCATTGTCCACGACAACATCACCTACGACTTCCATATCCTCCCCTCCGGTCTCGTCTCCCCCAAGTGCGTCAACCTGATCGGCGCCGGTACCGTCGTGCACGTCCCCAGCTTCTTCAAGGAACTGGCCGCCTTGGAGGAGAAGGGTCTGACCTCCGCCAGCAAGCGCATCTTCATCTCTGATCGCGCTCACGTCTGCTTTAACTTGCACTCTGTCGTCGATGGTCTTGAGGAGGCGAAGCTTGGTGGTCGCAAGGTTGGTACCACGGGTAAGGGTATTGGACCTTGCTATAGTGATAAGGCTTCGCGGAGGGGTGTACGGGTTGGTGAGATTTTGGATGAGGCGCTTTTTGAGCGCAAGTTGAGGACGTTGGATGCTGGATATCGTTCGCGATTTGGGGAATTGGATTATAATGTTGAGGATGAGATTGCGCTTTTCAAGGTTTGTTTTTCTTCATGTCCTCGGTTACTATGGGCGGAGCTGACAAGAGTAGGAATTCCGCAAGATCCTGAAGCCCTACGTCGTCGACCAGCTCACGTTCCTCCAAGAGTACAAGAACGCCCCCAACACCTTGGTTGAGGGTGCCAACGCGCTCATGCTCGACCTCGACCACGGAACCTACCCCTTCGTCACCTCCTCGTCCACCGGCCTCGGCGGTGCCATCCAGGGTCTCTCCCTGAACCCCACCAGCATCACCCACATCGTCGGTGTCGTCAAGGCCTACACCACCCGCGTCGGCTCCGGCCCCTTCCCCACCGAACAGCTCAACGAACACGGCGACAAGCTGCAAAGCGCTGGACGCGAATTCGGCGTCACCACCGGCCGTCGCCGCCGTTGCGGCTGGTTCGACCTCGTCCTGTGCCGCTACTCCCAGGCTATCAACCACTACACCGCGCTAAACCTGACCAAGCTCGACATCCTCGACGACTTCGACGAGATCAAGGTCGGCGTTGCATACATCCTGCCTGATGGCAAGCGCGTTGACAACTCGTTCCCTGCTAGCGCGGAGGAGCTCGAGAAGGTCCAGGTTGAGTACGTCACTCTGCCAGGCTGGAAGAGCAACACCATGGGCGCGATGAAGTATGAGGATCTGCCGCCTAATGCGCAGGCCTACATTGAGTTCATTGAGAAGGGTCTCGGCGGTGTTCCTGTCAAGTACATCGGTACTGGTCCTTCTCGGGATCACATGATTGTTCGGGACTAAGGTCCTTGGGCATGATGTGCTACGGTGAAAAGTAAAAGAAGAGATAGAGTTGGATGAGGGAGTTTTGTTATTGTTTTTTTATTTTGTATGTATGCATATCTTTTCAAGACCCCATACTATCGACGAATTTGACGTTTCTTTCGTGTTTGGTTATATATATACATATATATATATATATATAGACGGGTTGATGGGATGGGCGTGGTTTGTATTATGTTTGTTTTAGATGAATTTGATAGATCTTTTTATATCTAGAATTCTTTATGGTATTCACCAGTAGAAGGCGTTTGGGACTTTAATGTCCCATGTCTCCTCTTTTCTGTCTTCATCCACTGCTTATCATCATCCAGCATCCATCAACATGTCTCCACTATCTTATCCATTCTCTATATTGCGAGACCAATCCTGATACGTATATACTGTATCATAGCTGACAAATATCAAGCCTTATCCTATTACTCCAAAACAAACGAGACGCACGCCGGCTGATCTTTCCGACGAAGGTAGTCAATTGCAGCGAGCCTCCAACGACGACGGATGTATCTTTTCAGACCTCATGAGATACTGCACGATCCTACGAGATGATGACAAACGGTGGGACTTGCTGTTTTGGTTTGCTTCCCGCCTAATGAGCATCTGTTATATAAGTGAAAGGAGCGACCCATACAGTCATCCTCAGATTGATCGGATGACTTTGAGGGTGGCAGTTGCCACGGTACACAGTCAGATTCGGTAAATAATGTATAAATAGGTAGAAGAGGAGCGCCCCCGCATTCACCTCTCCCACTTATGTCACGCGCCAGTGTTGGTGGGAGCAGAGAAGTTGTGATACCAGATGTCGTCTCGAATCATCTTCTATCGACCCAGAGACCGCGTACTTGATGTGGTTTGCACGGCGCCAAAACGGTGTACACAGTTACCCAATATTATTATTGTTGTTCGAGGTTCTGAGTCCCCGCTAATAAGCTTGAAGAGTACCTTACCATTGAGAGCGAAATGTTGCCGTCCGCCCACCTATTCCTTTGCTGACCCTTCGCTATAGAAACAGGTGGGCGTTATGAGTTATGGCAGAGGATGCAAGGCTAAAGGGCACGATCCATTTCTCTCTAATACATCGCCTGGATTCACAAACATACGACGGCAGTATCTGGTGTGGTCTGGACCAAAGCGACGGACTCGTGTCTCAACTGTGAAGGATTCGAGAATATGGAGATATTTCTTTAAGAGATACAGGCTAGGTTTTAAGGGGCCCCAAAATGGCTCTGCTCTGTGACCTTTCTGTATTCTAAGTCGAGAGACAAGATTAAGAAGTTGGAAATTCTTGCCATGGAAGGCCTTATCGATCTCGGTCCGCGAACACAGGAAACGTGTCGACCATGACTACATACCGCTAGCGCAGAGCCTTGTTCAAATCTCTGAATCAAGGAACGCATTCCCCTCATTCCCATGAATCCTTCAAGGTATGTTACGCACATTGAAACTACACCAACCAGCGGAAATACAACTGCTCCTCCACTGTACAACAGGAAAACATATTGGCCCCACCTCCCTCTGTGACTGGCCCGGAGCCTTACATTGACCTGACTGCTCTGAGTGGCCCAGTGCACTCTGATCCACCCCCTGCTGATTGAATCTGATTGAATTTCTGGTCTGGTCCTTTCTGCACCTGTGACTATACACTGAGTACTAGGATGCTGCCGAACCCACAACACACTGGCAACTCAGAAGTCTATGCCCAGCAGGCTAATGGACAAGCATCTGAACTAGGCAAAACACCAGCACCGCAGCAGCCTTCAGCCTGATCGTCAGCCCAAGGTGATCCCCAGAACGAGGCTATTAAAGAATATTGCACCATATTCTACCAAGCACTTGTCGGTAGATGTTGATGATCATCTCTTAGATCCGACACACAAGTTGTCCACGTTTGGTGGCGATATCGCTCCGGTTTCTAGAACTGGTACGCTTAAACGCCACATTGGATGGTGCTATTTGGAGGTGCTTTATTGATATTATTCGGATAACGGATCAGAGACCTCGGTACTTCGCTGTTGCTTGCTGCAGGGAAGGTGAATGGCAACCCGAAGCATTAGCAATCGCATACGCAAAGGTAACTTTTCTCATGTTTCTGTACGATCAATGGCAAATGTGAAAATACCAGTCCAGCTCCAAGGCAGATAACTTAAAGTAATCACGATCACGGTTATGGAGCAAAAATGCATCTCTGGGCTTGGTTGCAATGAACTCGTTTTCCGAAAGAAGACAAAAATTTGCACGTCTTGAACTTTTTTTGCTCTAGAAGCAAAGTATCTCAAGTCAATAAACTCGCCTTTTGGCAGAATCAGCCAACGGAGAGACAGAGTATGATTCCCTACCAGGGTTCATCGTGGAGTGCTGATATTGACTGGTAAGCCTAGTACTAGTGATTCAAGTTACGAAATTAAGAATCTCCAGGCTAGCAACCATGATCGTGCGAAGCGGGATAGAACTACCAAAGCTTTTTGAAACCATCCACGCCATCGGCATTCTGAGACCTTTTATTGAAGAAGAATATGACAGTTCATAAACCCGGGTCTGGACAGTACTATCTCCCAGAGCCCACAAGAGCGAGCCGGCATTCTGGGACCAGATGGACACCCCTTTCCTAGTCAGAACCGTTTTGGATTTTGGTTGCCTCATGGCTTGGACTCCTTCAATCAGGCTAAACAGATTCAGAGATGCTTGGCACGATTGAACCGGATCGAGGCAGCTTTCCGTGACGTTGAAGGTATCTTACGAAACAGGCTGTGGTGGAGCATGAGCAGGCTGCGTGAGGCAGAGGATGAAAAAGCGTGGTATTTTGAAGATCTGGTGGACGACTGAAGATGGAGTGGGATTGTATTTACGAAGTAGATACCAAAGTTGATGATTGACCCGTAGGCCACGCAAACTAGCACCTTCATTCAACTACCTAACTCGTACATGAACCCCAGAAGCTAACTATCTGGACGATATGGCAACGCGATATGTACAGATAGATATAAGCCACCTGCAAGATCCCAAAACGAAAGCAACCCTGCAAAGAAACCACAAATGAGAATAAAAAAAGTCAAAAAAGACCGGATATCCCGACTCCACTGGGTGCAAATAAGTCTGCGTCCATGTAAGACGTCTTTTCTATGTTGGCGCTTGCATGTGCGAGAAAGCAAGAAAATAGATAAAGAACGGCCCTATAAGGTCGAAATGGCGAAGATCTGGAAAGAAAATAGACGAACCAACCTTGTACTCCTGACTCAGTTGTCAAGTTCATCGGCAAAGATAGTAAAGAAAACAGGATGACGAGACTAGATCAACTGCTGGTAAGTGTCAATCAGCTTGGGTGGTCTTGTGTATTACTAGAAGGAACACCAGTGACTGGTGTCTGAATTATTTTCTTTTTTCTTTTTTTTTTTGAGATTGATGTCGAGCGACTCGCTGTCGACCGCTTGGGGACCAGCCCCGACGCGTGGGCTCGCTTATCTGGTGGTGGTTTGCCGGTGTGCGAAAAGATCCTAAGCAGGAGTTGCTTGACTCTGAATTCCGTTGGATGTAACCTGGCGCTTTGCGTCTCCGTGTTGAACTCCCTGTGAGGTGATCATCGGCATTAGCTATTCTCAAGTAATGAAAAGGTATATCACCACCGTCGACATAGAGTATGTGTGTCCCATATCCCCTGAAAATTCTGACGGCCTTAGAGTGTGGACTTACTTCCAACGCATCAATGTTGCGCTTCTGGGCGGTCGCTTCGGTCTTCTTGACAATCTTCTTTCTAGGACGGGTAGGGCGAGTGTCTCCCGGCTCGAAAACATCATCGGGCAAGTCGAAACTGTTCCGAGTTAGAGCGATAAGACTATTCAGAAGATAGAACACTTACTTGCGCACATGGATGATCGACAGATCGTTGATCCCCGGCTGGAAACCAGCCCAGGAAGTACACGTTGATTTGAAGATTTGAGCGTCGGTCGAAATGTCCAACGATCGCGATGCGCCTTCTAAAAGTCAGTGGATTCTCAAAGGCGAAGGGCTTTTCGTACCTGGCTCCAACGGCTTCAATTCCAATCCGATGTAGTAGGTCGTGGTGTAAATAGTCCGCGTTTCCCCATTTGTCTTCTGCTCGCCCGCTTCCACGTTCTCAGGATGCTGAATACCATTCTGGGCCGCGACCTGATGGTTAATGTCTGCCACCTCATCAGTAGTCTCAGTCTTTGTCCCTTTGGCCTGGTACTTCGTAGACCCGTTTTTGACTGCCTCTGCTTCTTGGTCGTTGCTGACGGTATGTGTGCGCTCGAAGCCCTTCGGAAAAGGGTGCGATACTGCGATAGTTCCCTTCCTGTCCAGAGCTCCGACCAAGTGTCTCAACTTGGATTCAACCAAACCGGACCAGACGGCCTCCGCCTCCTTTGTTTTGCTGGACGCGGTAATACTGAGATAGTACTTGTAGTCGTTCGTGAAGAACGAGTGACGAGCGAAGAGATCATTCCAATTCAGCTGCTTCATGAAAATCTTGTCCACGATATCACCGCCACGCGCGAGCTCACGAAGAATGACCGCCTTGGTTGACAAGGAGACGTTGTGGGTGGCACACATGGAGGGATAGGCTGGTGTGATGATGGGCATTAGGTGGAACCGATCGCCGTGGTAGATCTGACAATATCGGTCAGTGAGAGCAACGGCCAATTTGGCACAACCGAACGAACCTTAGGATTCCAAACTTTGATCTGAAGAGGTCCATCTTCAATTGGCTTCAGCAACACAGGCTGAGGCCAGGCCCATTTGTTCATGATCCGGAAGAATTTGCCAACAATCACCGATCCAGTTGCCTGAGGATACAACTGACATACTCGGGCCACCAGCATGGCCCATGCAACACCACCCGGGAAACCAACGATGTTGGCATAAATAGCGCGGCCTATTTAAGACAAATTATTAGCCTGAGATCAATCTATCCAGATTGAATGAAAGAGGAACACTCACGCTGTGCCCAAAGCTTGATGGCGCGCAGTGCCAAGCGGAATGTCTTCTGCTGAGGCACGAGCTCGAGGATCTCGTCAGTCACACGAGTTCCATTTAGCGAACGAGCCTCCCGTTCATCCAGACCCCTGAGGTAATCATTGTTCTTCAAGTCAAGGTTGAGCGGAATCGAAGGGACGATCAAACGGGCAAAAAGCAGATCGATGCTGATCCCGGACAATTCGAGCTTAATGATCGGGACAAAGGCGTCGGGAACGGGTGTCATCTTCTCAATGGCTCCCGAGGGAGCCATCTGTTCAAGGACGGGAGGGAAATCGGAAAAGAAATCCTCAATGGAGACATGTTTCGGACCAAGGACCAACGTATCGATATCCGACCCTGTCATACGATCATCGTTAGAAGATCCAGGAAGCGTCTAATATCGTCTCCATAGAAAGCATACCCGGACCATAAACACCCAAGCGATAACTCCCAAAGGTAAAGATCTTTCCTCCAGCGGCTTCGACCGCGGCTGGCGATAAACCTTTCTTGCGACTCACGGCCTTGATGAACTCAATGGCGACACGCTGGAGTAACTGAAGCGCTTGTTTCCTATAAGTACCCACGCGTCAGCACCTCCAAAATATCCACATATTATGCCTTTTCCAATCATTCGTCCGTTTGTCACCGTCGCCGCCACCTCTCTTACCTCCGCTCAGTCTCCGCAGGGCTTTCAAAGTTATTCTGCCCTTTGAGCTCGGCAATCAATTCATCGTTTGCGGCAAGTTCATCAGGAGTAGGAAGAACAGTCGATATCGGAGGAGTGACTCCCCACTGTCGAACGGGTGGTGTTGCCATATTGTCGCGGACTGGCTAT
This sequence comes from Aspergillus intermedius, assembly GCA_039880815.1. Lineage (NCBI taxonomy): Eukaryota > Fungi > Ascomycota > Eurotiomycetes > Eurotiales > Aspergillaceae > Aspergillus > Aspergillus intermedius. The sequence continues at coordinate 80,851 of JBDODA010000014.1, read as the reverse complement.
TACTAGACGCACATGTGCGGACTTGCGCCGATCGAGTAGTATACACGTAAAAAACAAGCAAATGGTGCGATTAGTGAAAGAGAGAAAGCAAATGAAGCAAACAAACAGCAGAAAGTAAGAAGAAGAAGAACAGTAAAAAAGGAAAGAGAAGAGAACGGCGCGATGGACGGCGATGGATCCCCCAGGAGCGAATGTCGATAGAGACCAGACCAGCCACAGCCAGAGGTTTATCGCTCGCTGACTCAGCTCAGCCACATGACTTGCCGCTTTGGGATTGGGCGCTTCATTGAAGAGCAAACATCTACGATACCAGAGCGCGTTGTATTAACAATGATTTTGCTACCGCTCATTCCGCTGATGCTAATAGATACCTTTACTGTCTCAATTTTCAGCAAAGAACCGGGATAGCTGCCCATCCAGCCATTTGACATCCTCCGGATTCTCTCCAGGCCCGCCAGCCCAGTCTACAACGAGACAATCAGCCCAGAAAACCGCAGGAAAGAAGTGGGATATACCTACGACCCCAAATAGATGGAAACATATCCAACTTTCCAATTCCCGGCTGCATGCATGCGACCTCGTATTCTGAATCTTCCGGGCTAGAATTCGTCTCTATCAGCATGATTCAACCTGGAAAGAAGGCGTCAACATACGGAAAATAGAGATCTGTCTTCGACGGCAGGACAAGCGCCTTAGCCTTGATTGACGCAAGTGCCTTCTCAAAGTTACCACCGTACGGTGTTTGCTTCGAGATGTCACCGTTTTGCCAGGTCCGCAACATCACCAGCAGGTTTTCCGGGTCTGAAACGTCGTTAGTTTCTGTTCCTTGACCGGTAGTGGGAAATTACGTTTGGAAAGAGCCCATTGCTCCCAATAATTTTGCATAAAGTCTTCTAGCCCTTGGAAACCGAGGGCTGTCTCATAGAGCTTTTCTCGGTAGAAGGCTTGGCTGAGACCCCTGTGGAACAGCATGTCAAAACGCTATGCGCAATTCAAATAAGGCCTTTGGTTCCTGCCCTTACCATCCAGCATAGCCTCTTCCAAAAGCCTTGAGCCCAATCTCTCTTTCTCTATCCGTCCAAGTCCTAAACGTCTCCCCGGTACCAAGAACGCCATCCTCCCCCGAGCCTCTAGATGGAACATGCTTTGCCGCCAAAAGAGCCGTCTTGACACCCTCAAGAAAGACTTGGTTGTGAAGGGCAGTCCTGGCCGATCCACAGAAAGGGACAACCAAATCCATAAAATCCGGATACTGTGTCGCCCATTGGTAGGTCTGAGCAGCGCCCATCGACCACCCGATGACAGCACGCAAGTGGCCGAGGCCCAGATGCTGCGTCACGAGGGTGTATTGGGCACGGACATTATCGTAAAAGGTGCACTTGGGGAATGGGCCTGGGGTCTGTTGGTTCGATGGAGATGAGGATTGACCATTACCGAAGAGAGCTGGGATTATGATGAAGTATTGATTGGGGTTGAGGGTTTTGTCTTCGCCAATCAACCAGACATTATCCGAGATGGCTAAAGTATGTTGTCAGCAATCTGTCTCCTTGGCACTTGTAGAGAGCTATTACATACACCCCGAGAACCAGGTTGGATAAACGATGGCTGGGCTCTTGGGATTTCCAAAAGTTTTGTATGCGATATGGGCATCGAGGATCTTCTCTCCACTCTGAAGCTCCCAATCCCCGAGCCTGAAAATGTTGTAGTTCTGCTGTGACATATTATTTTCGATGCGACAACTAATTTATGACTAGTAATACTACAGGCACGGCCCTTTTATAGACTAGACAATATTGGAGATGGGAACTCTTTACCTGTCAACCCCGCATTGTCCGTTGGAGTACGGTAGCATTGGAAGTCTTACTAGTCCTACTATGCATATCTATAGACATCACAAACTATCGCTTGTGAGCAATCTGCGGAAACTTCCATATTACGGAGTATTCTGGACCAAAGCCAGCATCATATCCACTGCATTGTCCAGGGCACTTCAGCTATTGCGGGGCATTCAGAACTGAACATCGGCCCGGAGATCGGTAGATACATAAGTATTGCCACACACTCTCTGGACCAACATATGCAATGTACAAGATGTGGAAATTGGAGTTTATCGGCTATTCGGTGCGTGGGGATACAGATCCCGCCATCTTCGGCTGGGTGACGATAGCGACCCGATAACGACTCGACCTGATAATTTATTTCAAGCCAGTTTTCAACATGTGTTCGCTTCCGATGAATATTTTGCGCACTTTCAGACGATCTCCATTCAAGAACTTGTTGTAAGTTCTGACCCAAAAGGTGGCTATATCACCGCAATACTTCTAATCGGCCGATTGCTATCCAAGCAAAGCGGCATCGATTATTATAAATCGAAAGGGCAGACAACTGACATGTCCATAGAGGTCGTCAACCTACGTTATACCCCTTATCAGTGAACCGACCATTCAGTAAAACATCAACCATGTTCAAAGTTGGCGACGATTTCCAGAAAATCCAGGCCTCGCGGCCGGCGTTCAAGCGTGACACCGAAGTCACCTTCACCCAGCCGCCGAACCCCGAGTGGAAGACAGCAGATGGCGCCAACGATGGTGGAGAGAGCCTTAAGAAGAACCACGTGGAGATTGACCCCCACGAAGAAGGACGGCCGGTAGCATCCAACTACAAGCTCCTGATCTCGGGAATCGTCCCCAGACCGATCGCCCTTATCAGCACCAAGTCCAAGGATGGACAGACGACAAACCTGGCGCCATTCAGTTATGCTCAGGTCATTAACCATGACCCACCGCTTTTTATTGTGGGATTCGTGGGGTCGTTGGATAAGGCGAAGGATACGCTTAAGAACCTGGCGGAGACGGATGAGTGTGTGATCAACATTATCTCCGAGCATTTTGTTGAGGCGGCCAACGCGACAGCTATTAACGCTCCGTATGGTGTGTCTGAGTGGGAGACTTCTGGTCTACACCAGGCGCCGTGCAGTGTCGTCAAGGCCGCCCGTGTGAAGGAGTCGATCTTGTCGATTGAGGCTAAGCTGGTTAGAACCGAGGAGTTCGAGAGCCGCACCATGCCTGGTAAGAAGACGGGTGTGCTTGCTGTCGTTGAGGGTGTCCGATTCTGGGCGCGGGAGGACGCTATCAACGAGGAGAAGAGCATTGTCGACTTGAAGGTCTTGAAGCCGATCAGTCGTCTGGGTGGTATTTCTTACGGACGGACTTCAGAAGCCATGGAGCTTCCCCGCCCCAACTTTTAGTCTCTAGACGATAGATCTTCTCGTCCAGAGTCTTGTGAATGTATATAGATACGCATTGTGCTATTACTGTGCCCTATCGGCTAAATCGTACATAGATCGGCTGCCTGACCGCCTAGAAAGCATTCTCGTGACTCGAAGTAGCGGAGAATTTGTACCAATTGTTTTGTCCAGATAAAAAAAAGCCAGCATGCACTACGAATGTACCCTAGGAATTGCTAGATCTCAACGGACTGTGATTGAATGGGGGATCTGACCCGATCCGGGTGGACCTCACCTCCGGTGTGTCGAAACACCGTACAAAGTAGGTCCCCGTATTTGCGGAGAGACAGTTTTCCGCCCGGAGAGTCTGGAGTAACTAGTCCGGAGAAGGTGGATTCGGCCGATCGGTCTGGAAAGGCTAAATCAATCGACTCAACAACAGCCATCAAGATACTATGAACAAGAGAGGCCCAAAAGCCGCAAGTCCAGACTCGGTTCCATAGTCAGCCCGACTCCCTACAAATTGTCACTCCATCCCCGTTCCATCTGCAGGAACCGGCGTTCAGAGGGGTCGATCTCAGAGGCATCGGGCAATCAACACCTCTCATCGTGCTGGCATTGAGAGTCCTTCTACCGGCCTCCTTGTCTCTGCGTCAATCGGCCCGAATGAGGGCGACAAATGCACACGGAAGACGACCCGTGAGAACGAGGGAGAATTAATACGGATGATTGTGGGATTGGTGGATGAAGATGCATGGACAACCGTCAGCGTGCAAATCAGAGCGGAATTCAGAGAATCATCTGATATTCTGAATTTTCTTTTATTTTCTTTATTTTTTCCTTTTTCTTCCTTTTGTGCGTTCAGTATTTTCAGCCCCCCTGCTGGGGTTCTCTAGGCGTTCTCATTGGCGTCTAGCAGTGTAAGATTATAAAGAGCAGTAGAAAAGAATAACCATGGTCGAGGGCGGTCAGTCTGGCTCTCCTCCAGGAACAGCTTCAGATCTCATCGATATATCATCGTTCATTTTTTTTTTACCACATCACCATCCATCCCCCCCCTCTACCACTATTCCTACCAGTGTCGTTATTGTTATTCTTGTAAGCGCCCGTGATTCGTCCATGGATATTTCTTCTGTGTGGTGTTCCCGGTTACAAAACGTCTCGTATCACTCAGCACCAGAGCTCCTTCTAGACCACCACGGCCACGATCACAGCAGTCCTACCTTCCTCTACTACTGTCGCCGTCGCTCACAACAGCCAGATTACCTGCTTCGGAGCTCAATCAACTGCCTTCCTTAAGCTGCAAGGTCGAATGCCCAATGTTCTGGGATCACGGATAATTGTTTGCTCGCAATGAGCCAACCGTCTTCCATGAAGAACGGCTGCAACGGCATTGCTGCTCACCCTGTTCCGGTACCTCCGCCTAGACAGATTCGTTTTGTCTCGACGGATGGCCAACCGCAGACAAAACGGCGTCGAGTGAACGCAGCGTGCGTCTCCCAATTCGGTGTCGTTTTGGATGTCACGGTTTGGTTTGCGACTTGCTAACTCAACGTCATACTTGCACAGATGCCGCACATGTCGCAGGCGCAAGATACGTTGCTCGGGTGAACAGCCAGGTGAGTTGTCGGGTCTTTTCTATCGCTTTTTGGTCTGCTTGGATGGTATGCTGACTGAGTTGGACTTCTCTTCTAGTTTGCAAGACATGTACCGACTACAATCATACTTGTCTGGGATACAGTGATCCTCCTTCTCATATCCGGTCGCAATCCGATAGTGCTCCACGGCGCCCTAATCTGTCTTCACTACCTTCCTCCACTGAGGCGATTAAACCCGAAGATATTCGAGCAGTGGAGAGCCAGTCTCCAGATCCTCCTCGGCGACACAATGGACCATCGCATAGACGCAGGGCGTCCGAAACATTGAAATCTACAACAGGCCCCAAGAACGCTTTCCTGTTCAAGAACCCATCCTCCCGTACTGCCAAGGATCTCGGACAGCAACAACAAGCCGCTGAAGATAGTCCCGGAAGCAGTAAGTTGAACAATTGGCCCATGCTGGTTCGCCTCTAGGCTTATTATGGTATCAATGCTGACATGTTTGCTTCGCTGCGTGCAGGCCGCAGCTCCGTAAGCGCTAATATTCGTGCTCAAGTACCATATTTTAGGTATTTTGGCCCAACTGCCATTGTCCCGGGCTTCAAACAAATGGTTAGCCCATTCAAATTTGATCAATCTCTCCAGACTGATCCTCTGACACCACATATAGCTTGTTGAAATTCGAGCCTCCCGGAATAGCAATCCATCGTCGGACTCATCATCATTCCCCTCCCGAAGTCCAAAGTCAGCTGGCACCAGACTGAACACTATGAGTGCCATATCTGATACTAGCCGGGATGACAATAAGATTCCGTTTTACGACACCAATGACAGTTCTCCCGTTAGCAATCTGGTGACCCATCTGTGCGAATTGTTCTTCGAGCACCTTGGATGCAACTTTCCCTTTTTGCAGCGAGACAGATTCCTTCGAAATCTCAAGGACAAAAAAATCAATACGATGCTAGTTAATGTGGTCTGTGCACTGTCAGCACGATTCTCCCCACATCCGTTATTGGGCCCTCCCCAGTCGCTCACGATCGATGGCTATGAAGAGCCACATGACTGGAAAATGTCTGATCGTGGTCATCCGTTTGCCTGCAGGGCTAGGGGCGCTTTGGTCGACTCTCTGTCCTGCCCTACCCTCTCGGTGGCCCAGGCGTGTCTTTTACTAGCCTACGAGGAATTTGGTTCAAACCGGGACAGTGGTCTATGGATGTATCTGGGAATATCAATCCGGATGGCCCAAGATCTGGGCATACAGAAAAGGCATGGACCACAAGGGCCAACTGATGAGTCTATAAGCGAAGAACCGGGCGACGATCACTCTGAACTGTCTCACAGCCCTAATGGAAGCGTGCAAGATACAGAGGACTCTAAACAAGAGCGCGAAGACACTTTCTGGTGTATCTATTTCCTTGACCGGGTGATTTCATCAGGCACGGGCAGGCCAGTGACCTTGGTTGATGAAGATATACAATTGTGCTTTCCTGCACAGTCAGAATCAGTGGTTTCGAATGGTTGGCCGGCTCCGTTTCCACCACTCATTCGAATAATACATCTTTACGGCAGGGCCACCGATATCATCAATGGAATTCAGGACGTCAACGATGTTACTGATGACACCGTCAAGAGACTGGCAGGTCTGGAATCAGACTTGACAGGTAAATCGAGCTGTCTTAGAAATGCCGCGGGAGTGTATTCGGCTAACAAATGGTCTTTTAGGCATTTATTCGGCATTATCCTCCAAGCTCTATTTCGATGCAGCCAATCTTCAGCAGTATGCGATGGCCAAAGAAGGAACGAGTTTTATACTTCTACATCTTGTAAGGATGCCCCGTGTATTTGTGGTTATATTCATACATTGTGTCTCGACTAATATAACTTATCAGTGGTTCCATGCGTTGATCGTCCTACTCCATCAACCAACCCTGTTGCATTCGTTTGGTGGCACTATCCAACAGCTTTATCCGAACAGCAGGCCACTGGCAATGTCTTCTGCCAAAACTATCGCGGACATCGCCTCGTTCTCAGAGCTGATGGACAGCAAAAGCTTCGTCGGGAACCCGTTTACGAGCCAGCCCATGTACATCGCGGCGTGCGCATTTCTGATGGAAAGTGCATATTATGCGTCGCCAGACTCCAAATCCGGCATCTCTCCTCAACCGCTGCTAGCCAACCAATCCAGCGGTTTTGTGATGCCCAACGTAGGTTTGGCAAGCGGATCCGAGCAAAGGTCTATCGGCGCCACGCAACACCATCTTCTTGCGAAATCCGCCAAGGACAACTATCAGAAATGCTATAAAGCCTTGAAGGCGCTCGAAATGTATTGGGATGGTACCAAGTATATTCTGACCGTGCTCGACCAAAAGGCCAAGGGGATCGTCGACCCTCTACTGTACACGGCGAAGGAGGTCGGGGATGCTCCCGTGCAGCCTTTGATCGCAAGGAAACGGCAACGACCGTCTCCATCGGACGTTACGTTGAATTTGGAGCCACAGGCAACACCTGACGTGGCTCCTTCAACTGAAGGGAAATTACCGAGACTCGATCCTAGTCAAGGTGCGTATGCTTCGATTCCTTTCCAAGTCTCCGTGGACTTATTTGCTAACACTTCCTCCCCCCCCCCCGGCTAGCGATTGGGTGGGCCCTTACCAACGCCGCGGACCCTCACAATCCTAATTTGAGCGTCTTGTACCAGAATCCGGCGGCACATACGAACTCAATCCCCAACAAGCCCACGCACCCCTCCCAATACAGCCATAGTTATCCCAACACAGGGCAGAACTCAAATACATGTTCACAACCTGTCGAGTCCCCCAGACACATTCACACGACTCGAAGCCCGCCTATTGTTTCGGTTCACGGCATTCCTGCATCCGAAGCGAACCCTTACCTTGAATTGAACGCATCTTATCCGAACACCGACTCACGCAACGCACCTAGTCAATCTTCGTCGACATACAATCAGAGCCTACCCCCTTCCCAACTCAGTACGGTGGCCCCGGAGTTTCACTACCAAATCCCACCAGGTCCGAATGGTCATCAACCTAGTGATTACTATCACCCTGGGTTCCATTCCAGTGCAAACGACGTATTGATTGAGAGTCAAAACATCGACATGAACATGCTCCATGACCCAGGAAACCTCCCCTTCCTCAATGGCGATGGCCTTGCATGGCTGGAGTACCTGCCACCCGACGTTGCAAGTCTATTCGGCGAACATCCACAATATCCTTCTTAATTTGTTACGACAATCCTCTCCTCTCTTCACATTTTGCGGCATGTTTTACGGGACTTTTACGAATTTACTAGCGATTGGTGCTATTATAGTATTAAAACCTTAATGGACACGGAAGTATCTGGTCTTGGATATAGATGTCTTGTCTCACGAGTATCACGCAGCGCGCAGTGTGTGTACTGATCTTTTGTTTACCTTTTTGGATTATGATTTGATGTCTTCTTTTTCTTGTTAGAGATGATGCTTTGGAGGGCAAAAAATACTGTCTTTTATTATGATATTTTATTGCCTTTTGGATATGACGTTTTTTATGGGAATATGAAAATTGCCTCGGTATAAAGGCGCATTCAATTCACTCTATACTAGTCCTTTTTTCACCTTTATTCACCATTCACCTTCAAAGGTGACCTATATCTCTGACATCATCAATCCTGCTATGTCTTGAACGCAGGGAATCTTTGTCAGAGTAGTTACACCTGTCTCTGACCAGTGATTCCAACACAGCATTATACCCCTGCATTGAATATTTTGAGAGGATCTGGTGTTAATATCGGAGATGCTAGGGTACGGCTTGGTTGCCCGGCACGACGGGCGGTGAAACAAAACACCATCAACAACCCCGATTAAGTGAGCACTCGACGAGGGGAATTGCTGATTAATTTGCGAAAGGATTTCCAATGTTGCATAAATAACTTCTTTCCAATAATTCTGTGTCGTGCGGGTGGTAGTGATCAGGTATTTCACATTTTTGATCGCATCGCGTACTTCCGCTCATCGTACATACTTGATCTACGGGAAGATTTCTCCGAGGAATCCACATAAAGAACGGCGTGGACAGCTGTATGGGATAGGGCCGACGCAATGCAGGAGCCAATCTGTGCCTTGGGGTTTCCAGCCCAGCGAGCGTCGATGGCTTCAAATGATTCCCGTCCGTGCTCTTCAAGCGGAGACGAATATCCACTGGTCCCATCTTCGTTGGCCGCAGTTGAGATTCCACCGGACCTATTAGACCATGAGGAGGTTGAGTCGCTACAGGGAGACGACTTGAGGAGTATCCGTGATTATGGTTACCATTCTTCGGCATCTTCAACGGGGCATTCGAGTGAACGGGAATTGGAGGATGAGAGATTGCTGCGCGCTCCCTCCAGCACGTCGAGTCACTCTTCTGTGTCTTCGATTCCTCCATCTGCGCTTGTCCATTCGTCTGATGCTTTGAAATCGCCAAGGACTGCTGGAACGCATCAGCATACCTACCGCCGCAGCGGTACATTTCAGAGACAGAATTCGGTGCCCTCCATACAGATACATAGCGATGATGAGTCCGATGAATATGAGACGTCGTGGCGTGGGGAAAGTCAACACCACTCGGGATTCTCCATGCGTTATCCGGGCTCCCTGCCGATGAAGCGATTGCAGTACTACTCGCCCAGGGGATCAGCCAGCAAGCAGAGCATCCGAAGAGAATATCCACTAGTTCTTCTGCACTGCAACTTGCTTCCGCCTTCACTTCCTGTCATCGGTTACACCGGTGTCCCCAACCAGAAGATTCTGAAGGAAGTCCTACCCACAAAGTACTACCGACGATGGAAACTCCTAGAAGAAAAGGTCGGCTCAGGCGTCCTCCGTGACCGAGGTGTCCTCATCTCCCATCCAGAAGACACCTACGACCTTCTCGAGGAGCGACTACTAGAAAGCCTAGAGTTGCAGCAACCACGCCTCCATCACGGCCACTTCCTAGGACAACACGAGTACGACTCCGACAGGGACGATGGCGCGACCGATGATGAGCAGGAAGAAGTATGTCCGGACTGCGGCGGACGAGTCGTCATCTGCAATGATCAGAATCGGAAATGGGATATCAAGGTGTTTGCGGCCAATGGGTTGATGAGAGCTGGCGCGTGGGCTGCGGCTTGGAAGGAGATGGAGAAGGTCGATGTGGAGGTTGGGTTGTGGCTTCCAAGGGATGTGAGGAGGGAGCTTGAGAGAAGGTTGATGGAAGATGAGAGCGAAAATAAGCTGCCTTTGGAACCGAGCGAACCTGCCAGCGAAGTGAACTGGGGGTCGCGTCCTCCGTCAGCACAAGAAGACGGGCGCAGCCCATTGATGGGGGGCAGTTTCACTGTCAATTATTCTTCCCTTTCTCTTGTCTCATCACCAGCATCGCAAGGACAGGAGCAGGTCTCCTCGCAGATCAACCAGAAGTCAGCAGAGGAGATCGACCTTCGGACATTGCTGATCAACTACATCCGCGTGCTGGCTAGTGATCGACGCAATGTCGCAATTGGGATTCTCAGTATCTTCGTTGTATTCCTGGCCATCAGCGGTGCTCGGATCCCACCTTCAACTTCCTCTTCAGGACTCCAAGCGTTTCCACAGGAGACGAGTGCTTCTGTTCCAACGTCCGTTGTGGCTCAGTTGCAGATCCCTTCAGCACAGAAAGATGGTGCTGCAAGCATCCAGGTTTCATATTCCGAGATGCCCATCACCTCTGGTGAGCTCGTTCCTGCCCCAATGCCTACCGAAGCTGAATGGCAGGACTTGGTGGTTGTGGGCGACAGAAGTGCAAAGAGCTCAGAGAACTCCCATCAACCTGACACAGAGCTTCAAGAAGCTTCAGTCAGCGTCGACCAGTCCGAAGAGCTCATGATCGAGTCGATAAAACATGAATCCGAGGAAGCAAGTGACCTGACTCGTAATGAACAGAGGACGGACGACGAACTTTCGGCAAAGAAGGTGGATGTCCAGCTTGAATCTCTGAAGCTTACAGGATCCGGTGGATCTGAGCTTCACATAGCAGATATTGGAAAGATTGCTTGAAGGATGTCACTTTCTGGGGCTTATTGACGACCGATACGAGCGAATGCCACTGTTTCTTTTGTTTGGCTCTGGGTGTTCTTTTCTTCTTTTTCTATGTCGATGTTAGCGTTACTGTGATATGACTAGTTATGGCCATTTGGAATGATATTATGAAGACATTGCATTAATCATCAGAATTTTCATACAATAAATATTGCTTTCGATACTATATGATTAGGCTCTCCACTTGGGTGGAAACTGACCAACCCGGCGGACTCAAACAACACCGTAAACACGACAGCCACGCATCTACCATGCATCCAGACACGTCAATTCGATGAGACACATGCGCTCGTATAGCACTCCCCTGCAGCTTATTTTTGCCTTTCATGCCCGATTTCCCTCTTGACCTCTACTCCAAAGCGACAATGAAATGTCCGCGATCCAGAACACAGTCTGAACATCCACTATCCGAAGTTTCTCGACTTGGATCTTAAGCTGACCAATGGACCTTGTGATCCGCTGAGATTACAATTGGAGCCACCCAATTGGGCTTAGGATTTTCAGCTAGCCACGCAGGGATGGACTATTGGCCCTGGTGAACTTTATGCGTATTATGGAGCGCTATGGACTCCATGCTGAGACCACCGACCCTCCTCTTGCACACCAACACACAATAATGCACACAGTCATTTTGGAAGTTGTCAGTAGCCACTTGGGCGATCCTCGTATTTATATCCTCGGAAAGTTTGTTCATTTTGCAGGTTCATCGAGTCATGTATTTCTTTGATCCTGGCTTGCTGTTGGGTTGGAAGACCCAACCAAAGTATTGTATCGCCGGGCCGGAATTATGATATAGAAGTGGATTGGGTTTTTCTTAGGGAGGGGGGATTCAACCATCGACCTAGCTTAGATTAATAGGAGCTGTTCCCTGCGTTGGACCGCTTTTTTCTTCCTTCGGAAGTCCCAGACAAGTGGCAAGCGTTGGATCGCGTTACAGAGGACACCGGACACCATGAAACAACACGGAAAGCTGGCTCTGCTGGCCTTTTGCTGCCTTATACAATGGGCGTCTGGTGGATATGGGGTTGAGACAGACGACACGAGAACGGTCCGGTTTGATTTGAATCTGACGTGGGAGGATTATGATGGTGCTGGGTTTACGAGAAAGGCAATTTTGAGCAATGGACAATTACCGGCACCGACATTGCGATTGCGACAAGGAGATATTGTCGAGTTTGTAGTTAAAAATCAGATGCCATTTTCGACTACGGTTCATTTTCACGGTAAGCCCCCGGTTATTTTGTGTTAGTATAAATCTGACGGTTCCAGGTATCGAGCAGCAAGGCACGCCATGGTCCGATGGTGTTCCAGGCCTTTCCCAACTACCAATTGAACCCGGTGACCAATTTATCTACAGATGGAAGGCGACCCAGTACGGCAGCTATTTCTACCATGCGCACCACAGAGGCCAAATCGACGATGGTCTATATGGAGCCATTCATATCCTGGCCGACGACTCTGTGGAGAGACCGTTTGATAATATCACGAAGGACCCGGCCGAGCTTTTGCAACTGCGCGAAGCAGAGAGGAACTCGCAGCCAATCCTGTTTTCGGACTGGCGTCGCTTGACATCCGAAGAGACATATCGCACTGAACAGATTACTGGGTTGGACGGATTCTGTACCAACATTATCCTTATCAACGGCAAGGGGTCACAGTACTGTCTGCCAAGGAGAAGACTTAATGCGTTGACTTCGGCTGCGCAGAAAGGGTTGCTTGGAAATAACACTGTCACTGATACCGGATGCATGCCACCAATTGAGATTCTCGAAGGCCACTTCTGGCGCAACATCAGCGCCTCGCCCAAGAGTTTCTACTCTGGCTGCACGCCAACTCAGGGTCTGAAGGAGGTCATCAAAGTTAACCCGGCTGCACGCTGGGTGAGTTTCGATTTGATCACTTCCGCCGGCGTGTCGACACCCACGGCCTCTATCGATGAGCACAGCATGTACGTCTACGCTATTGACGGCCGGTACATTGAGCCAATGGAAGTGAACGGCATCACGATCAACAATGGTGGCCGCTATTCTGTATTCGTGAAGCTCGATCAGCTCGCAGGAGATTACACGATCCGCGCCCCCAACACAGGAATCAACCAGATCGTCAACGCGACAGCCACTCTGTCCTATGACACTTTGCTTAAAACCCAGACAAAGCCCTCCAAGCCTTGGGTTAATGAAGTAGGCAGCAACACAACCGCCTCTACCGTCCTCCTTGACGAAACCAAGGTCATCCCCTTCCCCGTCCTCACACCCGCCCTGGACGCGGATCACACCTACAAACTAACCCTTGACCACTTCAACGCCTCCTACCGCTGGACGCTGGGCAACACCTCCTTCTCCATGTCCCTTGAAGACGCAACCCCCCTCCTCTTCAACACATCCTCCATCCCCACAGACCTCACCATCACAACCCGCAATGGCTCCTGGGTCGACCTAATCATGGCCGTCAAAACCCCCGTTCAACCGCCTCATCCCATGCACAAACACTCCAACAAGTACTTCGTTATTGGCCAGGGTAATGGCGACTTCAACTACTCCTCCGTGGCAGAGGCGATAAAGCATATCCCCGAGAGTTTCAATTTCAAGACGCCGCAAATCCGGGATACGTTTAATACGCCTGCGGCGGAGTCGGGGCCAACTTGGTTAGCGATTAGGTATCAGGTTGTTAATCCCGGGCCGTTTCTTTTGCATTGTCATTTGCAGGTGCATTTGAGTGGGGGGATGGCGATTGCGTTGTTGGATGGGGTTGATAAGTGGCCGGTTGTGCCGGAGCAGTATCAGTTGCCGGTTCTGGAGGATTAAATTCTATGGACCAATGCAATGGATGAGTGGATACGATATACGCGAGTTTGTATATGTATATAAATAATGCGAATAATCTCATAATCCCTTCCAATTTGACACGAGTTGAACGCAGTATGCAGCAATGCTATGTAGTTATTTCACGCAGTTCAAAGACCATAAGTCAAACAATCAACCCGGAATGTAATTACCCCTATCCCGGCACTGCTTATACTACTGCTTCTCAAACCGAACCCCGTTCCCATTTCCAACGGACTCCGAATCTGCAAATTATCACTCCCTCCATAATCCCGGGTGAACTGCATCTCCTTCCGCTCTGGATTGTGGCGTGGATCAACTGCTTTTGCATGACATGAATAACAGTCTCGATAAGTGGCACACCAGAGACAGTTTGACAGGCTATGATGATGGCAGACCTGTACCACCATCGTATCGGAACGACTTCTTCATGTTCGATAATGAATATAGCGGACTAATTGACTACTTCCTGTGAGCGAGAGCTGGATTTCGATACTGTGCATCGGGTAGTAAGCGCATTTGCGAAGCAGACATGGCTCCCCATCTTCATTTTGATGAAGAGATAGCAGGCCCTTTTGGATATACTTCAGGGCTCGCTTTTCAGTCGCCCTTCTAGTCGAAATCCTGCACCATACGCGAGCGGTCATGAAGCGCCAATGCAATACACGAACATAATTCCACTGTATCAGCATTTTTCATACAACTCCTATCCCACGGGCTAGAGTCTCTTCCCAGCACAACTATCTGAAACTCATGACGTGGATGCAGCTTCTGGCAGAGTCCACAGCCCTTCCAGCGTTTATTTTTAAGCTGGGAGGGAAGGGTCATTCGCTGGCGATACTCTTCGCTTAGCACGTATACTTTTCGATCCCGGGGCATGCGAGGAAACTGCAGTTCCGTTGCTTGGGGCGCGGAGTTGAAGAGTTTGTAGAGGTATTGTGAGCTGAGTGCTAAGCAGACTCAGCCTGGTAGTGGGGAGGTAAGAGAAGATGTGTTCGAGGAGTTCTGTTGGGAAGTCCAGTAGTGAACGTTTTCTTGCCGGTGTAGAGTGCTTTCCGGAGAGAATACGTTGGATCCAGCGGTGAGTCTGCGAGCTATTGTTGGTGGTTTTTGAGACATGTCGGTGTATCCGAATGTTGTTGTGAGGATGCTTTAGGTCTTTTTTTTGTTTTTGTCTTCATACAATAATATACAGAAAGCACGATGTCATTCTTAGGACTGATATTGCGGCCGTATCACAATATATAGAGCAATGCTATCTATCACACCAGCAATTTATCGAACCTAGTGAGCGGGTCCTCTCAGGAAAATCCATTGGTACCCTGAGGGATTGCACATAGTCAACATCCACCAAAGTCTTGCAAGATCAGACTAGTATGTGGGAATATATTCCTAAACTCCGACAACGAATTTTCCACTGGGTTTCAAGCTTATCCTTCTCTCAGGTGCAAATGGTTTTGAATCTACAAACCATTCCTCTCTCCCTAAGTATTTGGTGGTTTGTGCCACGCTCGAGTTCGAATTTTGACCTCTCAAATTGATCGTATGTGCATGGCATGAAGAACAGTCCCGAACAGGGTAGAATTAGAGAAACAGTTTGTCAAAAGCCGACAGCAGCAAACACGGATGTGACGCAAAAGATTTTCATGAGGGTCTATGCGGGTTTCTTATTGAGTACGAGAAATCAATTGCCTACTATCGGTGAGAGATAACCTGATTTCAACTTGATATTGCGGATCTTCAGTACACCTGTGTATGAGATATGGCTCACCTTCGCCCTTATAGAGAGATAGCACGTCGTTTTTTATGTGGTTCAAAGTGCGAGCCTTAACTTCCTCTCCCACTAAGGTGCTTCGCAATGCGTGCTCAATCGCGAAGCGTCAATGCAATGCAAGGACATAAATCCAATATACCAGAATTGCTCATACATGTTCTATTCCATGGACTAGGGCGTCTCATTTATACTCGGGAAATTATTGCAAATGAAGTCACTAACAGCACCCATAGCATGCCCAAAGACTATCCTCAAGCTGGCTGAGAAGTGTCATTCAAACATGATACTCTTCACTGACAACACATGCTTGCTGTCCTTTTTGAGGCATAAGGGGGAATCGCAACTCAGTAGTCTCAAGTACCGAGTTAAATAACTCATAGAAACCTTTTGAAGTAATGGTAGGTACGGGAAAATATGCTGACGAAGCTCCAATGGAAGGTCGGGTAGTCCACCCTTTTTTTGCAGATGCTCTGAGAAGCTTGCCGTATTTTCCTGGCGTCTGCGCTGAATCTTTTGTTTTCTTTGATACTTGCATTATGTCCTTTTCTGCTTCTGAGACTTGTGTTTGGTTGCTTGTAAGTCACTCCATCTTGCATAGTCTTCTCGTCTTTCTCTGGTTTTGCTTTTGCGTCTTTTTATGTTCCTATTTTCTGCTCCGTACGTTCATCCTCTGTCCCTGATTCGCGTGTCTCAGGGAGAATAGGCCGGATCCAGCGTGGAATATGCCATCGCTGGGTAGAAGCTTCTCGAGACATGTGGTGAGATGGGGAGTATAATTGCACAATTGAACACAATGGATACAATGGGAATTGCTGGTCTTTTAAAATTATTGGTTGTTTACTGATATAGAAAGGTCGATTACGATAACATTTGGTAAGACAGACTTCAAGCTATGACATGAGATGACATGGGTCTATTGATGAAGACCGAAGTAACTAACAGAATGTTGAAGTATGACCACTACGCGGGTATTGGGCAAGGGGCTGAGAAGGAACGTGTATCTATTCATCATCGAAATCCGAATCACTCATCCATCCAGTCTCATAGGATTCACGAATTTCGCCCAGCCCATTGACAATAGTCTCCCGCTCATCGATAGAGATAATGCGACTAGCAACGGCCTCCATGGCCTTGATCCGATCACCCGTTCGCGATGATGCTGTCAGAGAAGAGAGGACCTGAATTCCAGCGTTCGCATCGGATACAGGGAACATGTTTTTGGGGAAACTGTCGATGATAGGAAAGCGGAGGGATGTGTGGAAGCTATGCCTGGTTAGTCACAGCTAAGAAGGTAAATTTGTTAAAGGTAGGACTAGGACTCGCCTCTGGAACATGGGTTGAGAATTGTGAAGCCGGAGTTTGCGACGCATGCCAAGGTCAATATCTTCAGTTGGAGGGCCATCATTTTTCTTCTGCTCGGGGTTGATCCCACGCGACACCTGGACCTGATTGAAGATGTGGGACTTGTTGCTGTCTCGGGAGTCGTAACTGAAGTCCACATCAAATTCAGTCTTGACTTGGGAGGATGCGTCTTCCGAGGGTTCAGCGCCGTTAGTTGGTTTTGTCGAATGCTGGGCCTCGTTATCCGTAAGAATGTTAGATTGCAATTCGAAAATCTTACGAATACCGTCGTCTCCGGCCAATGAAGATTCAAAATCACGGTAAGGGCGTAGTCGATATGGTAGAGTTACGGTCTCCATGGCAGAGCTGATCAAGGCTGACGTTTGCCACTCCGATTGGAAGTCCACATTGAACGTGTTTGGCAGTCGGTGAGGGGGGTCAATTATAGGCGTATAGAAGGACGACTGAGGAGAAATTGCATATATTGAACGGGCCTTGTTCATATCGCGTTTAATCTGTTGGTGCTGCGTTTAGTTAGCGGGCATTCAAAATGATCTAGACCGTAGACACTTACTCTTTGCACCTTGGAGCCACTCTCAATAGCCCACACCCAGATATTCTTCTTGCCATACTCATCTCGAAGTCTGTCCATATATCGAGCAGCAAACCCGCCCCAAGCGTCGTCGGCATTTGTGAAAATTTGCAGTGCACGCAATTGATCACATTCTTCCGCAAAAGATCTCACATCCCGGTCAAGCAGGTCGTGCTCCTTATCAAGATTATTAAATAGCTCCTCGCCCATTTCCCAATCTTCAAAAGGCATGGTTCTCGAGTTGAGCTCGTAGTCATTCAGCTGGACTATTGATCGGGGATGGTAGAAAAGCCGGTTGTAGTCTGACCAATACCGGACTGTTTCTGACGTGAGTTGCGGAGCCGGTAGCCCTGCATCCAGGTTTTTCTGGTAGTCACTTTGGGGAATTGCTGGCTGTTGTTGTATGACTTCTCTTCCGTCCCTGAGAACATGAGTCATTGCCAGGGGAACTTGTCAAGGCAAGACTTACCAGAGACCCTGCCCTGGGTTAAAATCCTCACTTAATTCATACAGTGCATTCGACTGCCGTAGAGTACCAAAGCCACCCTTGAGGTCATATATCACCGTCCGAGGCGTATAAGTTTCTAATCCATCTACCCCGACGCCAGGCCGGAAATGAACATCATGATCGACCGGAGATTCTTCTCCCTCTTGATAAGTAAAGTAGGATTCCTGGAATTTGTTAACCTTGTTCATCTATTCTCTCCTTCTCGAATCATACCTGGAGGTTCCAGAAATGCGTGGCCAGGTAGTTGGCCCGCTGCCCTAATTGGAGAGTGACGATTTCGTGCATTTCGTCTCGTGGGCGCTGGGTCTACACTATATTCTATTCCCGATTCGGATAGGCCAATATACCCACAATATTGTTGCTAAAAGCTTTTTGAATATCGTGCTAACTTTTGTCGCTGGATGGTGGGGATCAGTAAGCAGCGGGGCCTCAATAAAATGCATTAGCACTAGTGTTACTGGAGACTAACAGCCAATCAGAGACATGTATAATCTTGGAATTTTCCCACAGAAGCATGATTTTTAGACAACACCAGACACCGAATTCTGTGTCATTTGGGAGTGAAAAATCGAACTTCTGATTGTTTAATAGGTAGGATTAACTTAAAAGTAGTCGACAAACTCTTAACCGTCAATATCAGGTGCTGGGAAGGTATCGAAGTGAAGAGAACATGTGCCAGCGCCACGTGACATAGTCGGTCGTCCCAGCAACAGTCACGTGCGGTTTTCCAAGGTGGCCATAAACGGTAAACAAGCGTCCGTGCAGTGTCGTCGCTCCACCGCGCGGATGATCCCTTTTTGTTGACAAGAACCGTCACGCTCCGATCCTCCTTCAACTCTTTGTGCCGTTGCTTGTCATGCTCACTACGGTGTCTTCCTGACACTACTAACCTTCTACAGCTTTTTATAAAGAGTTCGCGTCATGGACTCACCATCCGCCATCCTGTCGAGCCCCTCGAAGGTCCTGAATCCCGTGTCACCAGAACGCATGAATCAACAAACAATGCCCCCCTCACCCTCACCATCCCGCCCCTCCGACATCATGGGTGTCCACCGCAAATCGAGGGGATTGTCCGACGTCCAAGCAAAGGTTGCATTTTTGAATAATCTCTCGCGTGGGAATAGTCCGGCCTCGCCCGCACAAACACAGCAGTCGGCAGGAAACCCTGCAGCACTCCAGCGGGCAATCCTTGGACGTGAAGAGGCAGAGTCTGCATTGCGGAGTGTGTCAGAGCAGCTTTCTGAGGCCCAGTCACGAGAGCGCCGGTTAAGCGAACGACTTGAAACGTTGCTGGAAGAACTACAGTCGGCAAAAGAGCGCCAATCTAACGAGCGATCGATTTTCGAGAAGGAGATTAAGAAAGCGAGGAAAGATGCTTTCCGGGCGGGCTCTGCTGTCGTCAAAATTCAAGAAGACTTGAAGGAAGCCCGAGCGGAAGTCAGGAGCCTAAGGGAAGAAGTCCAGGTGGAACAAAAAGCCAAGGATGAAGCGAAGCAGGAGGCCTTTGAGCGTGCATACACACTTGCTGGTCTCTTAGAAGAAATGGAAGTCCTTAAGAAGCGTCTACGAGCATCCGAAACGGCTATCCACTCGAACAGACTCGAAAACCGGGCCCAGAATGTTGGGAGAATGTCGCTCGCAGATGGAGACCTCGCACTACTCATGACGCCAACACCGAGACGCCCCAAGAGATCTGCTGAAACGACGGTTTTGTACTCAACCAATGACTCATCCACCCAATGCACTCCTCCTAAGCGTCCACGACTATCCGACATCACTCCTAAACAGGAAGAGCCGCAGAACCAGCAGAACACCAAACAAGAAGAACTCCAGAATGAGATGATTGAAGAGCTTCAACGTCTGCTCGACCACGAAAAACAACGTCGCACTGATGCGGAAGAGATGATCCATTTCATGGAGATGGAGTGTCAATTCAAGCGATGCTCTTGCCGTCTTGCAGAGGATTCCGAAACTGCCTGCGTTCACGAGACCACACTTTCCCAGGAGAAGCATGAAAATGGAACCACCGAGCGCGAGAGAAGGGAACACGCCATTCCCGAACCAAGCAAGACCCAACCGACTCGACACAGTCTGCGTAAGTCTGTGCACAAGCCTCAGCATGCTATGGATGTCGATAATCAGGTTAAAAATGAGGAAGACATGGAGGATCCTGTGATCACCTTTTCGCCTCAGACGGGCACCTTTCGCTCTATGCCCTCTCCCCAGAGACCACTGGAAAAGTCCTCGATTCCAACCCATTCAACAGCACCTGAGCCCCACGTTGACGAAGAATCATTCGCCCAATCGCCCCCGGCACGGGGCCCTACTGAACGACGAAGTAACCTGCATAACATGGACTTCGAACGCTACCCCCACGCCCCGCCTCAGGTCCCGCCTCAGGCCCCTTCCCGTGTCCCGTACACACCCTCGCCGTCAACAGCCTTGAACCGTGCTTCACAAAACTCTCGAATGTCGGTAGAACAAAGCACTGAATTCGAACTTGACACTAGCGGGTACCCCGTCACCAAGCGTGTCCCTTTGCGCCCGGAATCCCGCCTGTCCAACCAATCCGCCGTCGTTCCCGGAACGCCCATTAGTCGTGAGGAGGCATTGGCGCAGATTCGCGCACGGAGAGGGAGAGCGAACAGCATGAAACGATCCGTCAGCGCTGGTGAGGGGCTTTTCAAGGGAGCTGCACCCCCAGCTAGCTCCAACCGGACTCAAGCACAAAATGGGAGGAATGACCAGAGAAGGTCATATCACCGGTGATACTTGAAGTTGACACGAATAAGAAAGGTCATGTGTTTCTTTTGGAGTTTAGTTTTGGTCCTTGGTCGATACCCCGGGTGCTTCGCTACCGGAATGGCGTTTTTTCTTGTTAATGGAGCTTTGTCGTATTGATTTTGTTTCTTGCATGAAATACTCTCATTAAAAAAGGACTTGTTTTGCTACATGGCGTTGGATGGGTAGTCTGTTTACATCTCATGGTTATGGCCCCCACTCTCTTCTATATTTCTTTTGTCTCGCATTTGTCTTGGTTATATTATACGGTTTTTCGATGTTAGTATTTTATTTTGGTTATTAGGACATAATTTATGACTATTTGTTTCAGGAAATAGTCTTGCCGCTTCAGATACGCAGTTGTCGGTATGAGGTAGTCGTTGGTGTCGATAGTTGCGGCCGCAAACAAGTTCGTCAGGGACCGGGCGGCTGGGCTTGTCCTGGTGCGTATGGCAGATATGTTGGTAGAGGAGCCATGGATGTCGATTACCCATTCATTGAGCGCATGGGAGGTGCTTGTATCTAGCAGGCCCGCTTAGAGGTCTGTCTAGGTGGTCCTCGAGGAGCTTCAATCGACGCATCTCACCTTTGGCTTGCGATATGCAATGATTAGTCCAATCCCCGTAATGGGATTTTTGACCTGCTGATGCCAGGCTTGCCCTCTCCCTTCATTTCGCATTTCTAATGCCATCTTCCTCGTCGTGGTCCTCTCTCAGTCTGTAACCAGAGGGGCCGCTTGGCACTGGAGTCAATGTAGTCTTCTAATGCCACAGGAGCTGTGCCATGTCGGAAACAGACCGGGACAGACACATTGGTGCTAGGCCATCGGCCATAGCCTTTTTTCGGAAATCCTCACAAAGTCAGTTGCTAGCGTGATAACCCCTGCTAGAGCGGACCTTCGATTAATAGCTTCAAGTTCTCAAGAACAAAGTCGTGTATTCCTGCTTTTTCTTCCTGGATCACATCGACAGCATCGAATCGATCTTTAACAGCAGTCTGCAATCTGCCTCCGAGAGGGTGAGTGGCTCTGGCCTTTCTTGCCTTATTCGTTGCTTGGTTGAAACAGCATACGATTTGCTGATATGGCTTGTTTGAGTTGACTGTAAGTTGGACTGGATGAGCAAAGGTATCCCTTCACCGAGGGCGAGAACAGCATCACCTTCATTTCTTCCCCATTGTTTACCCACGTTTCATGTATGGTTTCCAGATCATGATCGACAAGCCCTACCCTTTCTGTTGCCTCAGCAATCTCTTTTCAAACATTGCTCTTGGCCCATTTCCCCAATTGTCGCATCCAATCTTTACGAGGCTTAACCGCATTGTAAACCCGAGTCGCATCGCTTGGCTCCCACTTGTTGGGAATTGATTATATGCTCCATACAAGGGACTAAATGTCATCCATGCATTGGAGTTAAACGTTCGATTTCCGAAGTATTCAGCCATGTCTGGTACGCCATGATATGTAGGGGAGCTGAAATTGCGAACACGGAAAGGCAGATTTGGCCAAGCTCTGGCTTTCAAATGACATCAAAGGCTCTTTCTGGTCCGACTTCTTATGCAAAGAGAAAACTCGCGGCTTCATAGGTACAGGGTAATCGATCTCGAGCCACTCGGGAAACCATGACGTGGCAATTCCCCTTTCGTTTGCCATAGAAATATCCATGTAGCCAGGACTGTTCGCATCTGCAGTCCTTGACAGCTGGGATAAATAAAGTTGTCATGTCAAATCAGTCATTAGTACGACAACCTATTTTTCGATTGTATGGGCCGTCGACCCGTAGGTCATTTATGAAGCTGTCCCACGCGATACTGCCCTCATAATCGCTGGAATACCGCAACCAGCACTTGCGACCATCGTCGTGGAGCTTTCCCTCATCTGAGAGCGCCCTCTATAGTATGCCAAACTGATTGAGGCGGCGCATATCCCGGTCTCCGCCGCTCTGGTAGTGGATTTTTGGAGAGGCATATGCCATCTCGTGGTCTGGGCCTCGAGACTTCACTTGGGCTAGAAACCAGTTGAACATTGTGGCAGTTCCAGGGAGGAATGAGTATTTGAACTAATTTTCACCGGTCTCATCTACTCTGGTTCACCATCTTCGGAAACGTCCCGTCTGATGGTAAGATATTTTCGTTCATACTTCACAGGGTAATCGGGGCTCGTAGACGTGATCCATTCCTGGGATTCGCCCATATCTTCAAGGACGTAAAGCCACAAATAGAAATCTGAGACCACTCACCCGTCTTCAAGGAAGATGATACTTCGTCATGTTCGTCGAGGCCTATAATTGCTATGATGCTTTAGCCAGTGGATGTCTGACATATCAAAGACGTGCAAGTTGTCTCTAGAAATAAAATTGGATTTTCTCTGTTCACTTCCAGTCTGGTCTGCAGTTTCGAATATAATTCAACCATTCCGCACTGTAAGTGAAGGAGGAACTATAAACTTAATCGCCGTCCTCTGAGGCAATAACCCGACTGTGATGATCAGCGAATGCAAAGCGCTCGTACGTTCGGGTCAACTCAAGTACTTGCAATGTAGAAATCTGCCTCCGAATTGCTTTATCACGGTCCTGAGTTGCAAGCCAAGTCCAATCAACTTTAGGATAATCTGGAGAGGAGCGAATTTGTTTAGGTGTTTTCTAAACCCTCCATGGATTTTTTGCCTCCGGATTTCCTCCCGAATGTTTGTTAGTGAGATTTCTCTACCAGAGGTATAGGTAACATGTGAATCTGCCATGTCCGGAATGACCATATCCAGGTTAGAACAATATCTAGTGTTATGCTTTGTAGATACGTTGTTGCGAGAGAATAATCCAGTTGTCCCTCTAGGGTGTCCTTTGTGATCTCACAGAACCTGTCCAGATTGATCTTTTCCGTTGTTCGTACAAATGTATCCATGAAGAATACTAAGCCTGTAGCCTGCAATTGGTACCGTGTATCGTAGTCTGAGCCACACTGGTGGTAAATGTGCTCGATCTATTCATGGATATTCTCATGTATCCTCGTCTGTCTCTGTCGTATGTGACAAAATGACACCAGATGTGCCAATAATGACCGAAAAAGGCTTTCCAGATTCCTGTGTGAGAACAAAAGCAGTCCTGTGACATGCAACTAAGGTTTTCTCACAAACACTGAAGAACATGCATGCAATAGTGGAAATACATGTCTCACTAGTATGTATTGACGTATACGTTTTCGGCAAGCGCAATCCTCTCCTTGTGATTTGGACAGAGCCCCCTCGGTGTCATCGACCAGGCCTCGGTAGTATGTACAAATGAACGGACTACGGCCGCAATGCTTAGGCGATTTGACACGTGGTCCTGGTCCATCTTTTCATTCATGCTATGGCTTGTGTTCTTTTGGGAGGAACATCAAGATACGTCTTCGGTGTTGCAATTGCCAAATAATCTTTGTTCAACGGTATATGAATCGTAGGGTGATCAGGATGGGGCGTCGGATTGCGGGTACGTCGAGGCATTGAATCCCTCAGGGAGCATCTTCAAGGTTTGAATAGATCTGACTTGGATCGAACCAATCGAGGTCGTGCGTTGACTCTACAAGCAAGCATCTTGACGAGGGATTGCGAATTGAGGTGCCTATGCCAGCGATCGAGTTGTCAGAAGATGTAGGGAGACGTTGAGTCTGTGAACGATTGACGTACCTGATATAGTGAATCGACATCAAATTATACTGGCCACCCTCGAGTGCCTTCTCATGAGAGGCAATGGAAGGGGATAGAGGGAATGCATAATGGCTTGATTGAAACCTCCCAGGAAAGGCCTCGAAGGAAGGAGGTCAATTACCGGAGACAGCCATTGTTTCTGCTCATCAGGCAAAATAATCACGACAAGAAAGAGTTCAATTGGATTGTGAGGTTCCTGGAGAATGTGGAGTGATGTGGAGTGACTTCTTGGGGGAGGTGGCGGCCATACGAGTTTAGGGTAACCCAGCGCAGGGGACAAGAACGCAGTAACATGCATGAAGGGGATATAACTAAACTAGTCAAACAAAACATTGTAAGGACAGATAACATCATAGACAATCTCCAACACTCAAAGCACAGACAAGCATCGTAACCCTCCGAGTGGCTGCTGCTATCACACCATCACCGCTAAAATCCCACCATCTCCGGTGGGCAAATGACGGCCACCTTAAGTATCTCCCACCCCCTCCATCCCCTGATTTCTTCGTCTAAACTCGCAGCGAAAACTGCTTGAGGTACAGATAATCCGGCATGTTGGCGTCGACCGTCTTGCGGATAATCGCCGCACCCTCCTCGCCGAATCTCTCCCGCCATTCAGCGTCAAATTCCTCTTCGGATTTCGCCGGTTTCTAACAATATAATTATAATCAGCCTTTCTTATCTTTTGTTGCTGTCGTCTCGTTGGTGCTCACCTTGTTCTTAGCAGTTAGACCCCTCGACTCGATCGCATCGTTGTGAAAGCCCCTCCACTTCTCGAACGCATCCTTGGCGAATTGGTGGTCCTCCTCCGTGTCCCACTCCAACAAGCTCGGATCATAATCCAGTCCCACGCTACGGCAAAACGCTTCGATGGTTGGTGCCGGCTTCTGGAGCATTTCGTCTGCGTCGACCACACAAATTTCTGCGCCCGACTCCTTCCCCTCGCCGATTCCATTGACGACAGGCTTGAGACCCTCGGCACTCTCTTCATCGTCATGGGTGGCGATGTGAGGACCGATTAACCCGACATTACGCAGGAATTCAAATGTGCGACGGACTTCGTCGTATCCGGCTTCCGAAGGGTCATAGTTGGGGAACCCGGTCACCTCAGTCAGCGGCGGGATGGTGCAACGGTAATACGAAGGCACACTGAAGTGAGGATCACGGATAAGGAAGGCAAAATGGAAGCGCGACCAGATTTCCGTGGGCATCACGGTGGGATTTCCCGGTTCGGCTTCCGTGTCATAGGGGTAGGGTTTGGTGCCCTGTTCCTTGATGGTGGCCATACTGGGTTTTACGTTGCCTCCGACCGGAGCAGCAGAGAGATCAACGCCGCTGTCAATCTTTGCGTGGCCGGGACGAGGGCTCTTTTCTGCATAAGATCCGTTTGTAACCCCGTTCTCCTTGCCGTTCTCCTCCGCCTGGTTGCCGTTGACACCCGTCGTGTCAACGGTTGGAGCATCGCCATTGGAATGTTCCTGAGTGCCTACGCCACGTTTGATTCTCCTGAGGGATGGGGCGATGCTGGCGGGTTGGCCGTTGGGAGGGAATAGGTAGTGGATGATGTCCTTGATGAAGACTCGCTTGCCCTATAGAGGTGAGTGTCCATCCGACGGCAGTAATAACGCGTAACTTCCTATTTTCGGAAGGAGACAAGTGTAGAAACGCAGTAAGAAATGTAGATGCACGAATGCCCAACTCATCGCCAATGCTCACTGGTGGGCACTCGGGGCATTACGGAGTTTCAAAAAAGCAACAAGTGCGGGGGAATGAGATGCAGAGGAAAAAGCAAGGGGGAGGAGAAAGGGAAACAAAGAGCATACAGTAGAAGCTTCACGTTCAAGTCTGTCCAAAACGGTCTTAAAAGTTGACTGGCTAAAACCACTGTCTATCCGGGCCTGTTCATCATTTTCGAATCTCTCTGAAAGCCTCTCGGGGCCGTAGTAAAAGGCATCACCAAAGGGTTCGTGGACACATTGGATGTTATTCCGTTGAGTCATGAAAACCTGATATTGTCAGCATCACCACACTAAAAAGAGAGATAATAAAGGAATATATATACCCTCTCAAACGCCGTCGAGCATGCTCGCGGGTGGGTTACAACAAAGATGGGTTTCTGCGACATCTCTGCGTCTACCAGGGAATTTCACCACTGGGAATAGGTGACACTGTTATGCTGATTTAGAAGAGAATAGCAAATGCCGTGTCTTGCAAAAAGAGAAGGGAAATCCTCGTGTCTGTCAAAGATGAATGAACAGAGGTGGAAGACCGAAGGAAGGACCGGCTTTTATATCTTACGCAGCAGCAAAGGGAGCACAGCGTCCCGAGGAGGAGAGCACAGGGACAGTAAAAGTAAGATGGTATTTTTGTCTTTCTCTATTTTATTTGAATTTTCTTCACGTCGGCCGCGATCCAGACTGCGGCAATTGCTCCATCTGCTCCATAAAAGTTAAGAGTAACGTGTATATCCTTCCCAAGTCCACTGAAGTCTGCCAAATCTAAGCACCCGGTTGGTATTGCCATTTTGACGTCATGAGTCTTGTTCCTGTTGGAATTCAATTGCAGAGTTTTCTGGTTATGTATTGAGATAGCAATTGTATCCCTCACATATCTGTACAATATTAATGCACGTAGTTCGGCATACTTACTATAGTACTTATACCACCCCTGTACATTATCTGAAATAGCGCACGACCGGCCCTACGGACAGACGCTATTCCTGCAGCACTAGCGACCCGTCGCCGTCTAGTCAAATGAAAAAAAAAAAAAAAAAAAATCACTGCTAGCCTTTCTAATTTTCTTCTTTTGTACTCCGTACACTGTATGTTCCTTCCGGAGGCCACGAGGATTAAAAAAAAAAATCTCTCATCGTGCTGTCTCGCACGCACAGTCCTCCCGATGATCCTGTGCGACTGGTAGCATGACCCGATTAAAAATTTCCCGAACGGGTACCGAGTAACCAGCAATTCTTGATTTGGTACCCATCTGCCTGCCTGCGCCTCTCTCTGTGCCGGGCATATCGCCATGTCGGGAGTGGTCCGGCTTGAGGCTCGGGAGAGGGGAAACTGAGGCACTGCAACAGTCCCTGCACGATCAGCAACATGGGAGTGGGGTGATCTGGCCTGTTTCAGTCTTTCCTAACAAGCATTGTTCCTTGGTACACGAGGAGGATGCGAATGCCTGAGTTTATCTACTGCGGGGATCAGGTCAGCTGTGGTCATGTGCTGTCACGTGACTTCACGTGACAGCACACGATCTAGTCACGTGTGAATCAGTGATGGCAGATGACAGATGCTTCTGGAAGGCGGTGGAAGCGACTCGTTGCGTCACGACGTCACGGGATCTATCCATCTTGTTTGAGCCCCTCGTATATATGACTGCTCGCGCACTCACGGCTTCAATTTCCATTGCTCAATTGGCTAGCATTCCCTTGTATTCAGCTTGCTACATCTTCTACACTAATATTCTGAACATATCTACGCTGCTTAACTACTCTATTCATATCGAAAACAAACATCTTCGCTACTAGCCGCGATGAACGGCGTCCAATTCACAGATAGAGCCAACAAGGCTTTGCTAGACTCCAGCAATCTAGCTGAACAATACGCCCACTCCCAGATCCTCCCTGTACACCTCGCCGTCTCCCTCCTCAATCCCGGCCCCGATGAGTCCAAAGACCAACAAGCCACCGCCCACCCATCGCATGATGGGGCATCCGCACCCCTCTTCCGCCAGGTCGTTGAACGAGCACATGGCGACCCTCAGCTCCTCGAACGTTCTCTCATGAAACAACTTGTCCGGCTACCTAGTCAAGACCCCCCGCCAGAGACCGTCAGTGTGGCCCCCGCATTGGCCAAGGTCATCCGCTCCGCGACCGATTTGTCCAAGACCCAAAAGGATAGCTTCGTTGCTGTCGATCACTTAATTCTGTCCGCTGCGCAGGACTCGCAGGTGCAGCGGTGCTTGGCGGATGCGAATATTCCCAATGTCAAATTGATCGATACGGCTGTTCAGCAGATCCGTGGCACAAGGCGGGTGGATTCGAAAACTGCAGACTCTGAGAGCGAGACTGAGAACTTGAAGAAATTCACAATCGATATGACGTCGCTGGCGAGAGAAGGAAAGATTGATCCGGTTATCGGTCGTGAAGAAGAAATTCGACGGGTTATCCGGATTCTCAGTCGACGGACCAAGAACAACCCCGTTCTCATTGGTGAGCCTGGCGTTGGTAAAACGACGGTTGTCGAAGGTCTGGCCCGTCGTATTGTCAATGCCGATGTTCCCGCCAACCTGGCCCAATGCCGTCTGCTCTCGTTGGACGTTGGTTCCCTGGTCGCGGGGAGCAAGTTCCGCGGAGAGTTCGAAGAGCGGATGAAGGGTGTCTTGAAGGAGATTGAAGACTCCAAGGAGACGATTGTCTTGTTCGTGGATGAAATTCACCTGCTCATGGGTGCGGGCTCCAGCGGCGAGGGTGGCATGGACGCAGCCAACCTCTTGAAGCCCATGTTGGCCCGTGGCCAGTTGCACTGCATTGGTGCTACCACTCTGGGCGAATATCGCAAGTATATCGAAAAGGACCAGGCATTCGAACGACGATTCCAGCAAGTCCTGGTGGGAGAACCCTCGCAATCCGAGACCATCTCTATCCTGCGTGGTCTGAAGGAGAAGTACGAAGTGCACCACGGTGTCAACATTCTGGACGGTGCTATTGTCGCTGCAGCCACTCTGGCATCGCGTTATCTCACAGCCCGTCGTCTGCCCGACTCTGCTGTTGATCTCATTGATGAAGCTGCTGCCGCCGTCCGTGTCACACGTGAATCCGAACCCGAGGCGCTCGACACCCTCGAGCGCAAGCTGCGACAGCTCCAAATTGAAATCCATGCTCTGGAGCGTGAAAAGGACGACGCTTCCAAGGCGCGCTTGGAGGCTGCCAAGCAAGAAGCGGCCAACGTCACTGAGGAACTGCGGCCCATGCGTGAGAAGTACGAGAGCGAAAAAGCGCGCAGCAAGTCAATCCAGGACGCCAGGATCAAGCTGGACTCGCTCAAGGTCAAGCGTGACGAGGCTGAACGATCTGGCGACACCCAGACTGCGGCCGACTTGGAGTACTATGCCATTCCCGAAACCAAGACGTTGATCGAGAGACTCGAAACAGACAGAGCTAATGCTGATGCGGAACGTCGGGCCCGTCAGGGTGACCATGAAGAGTCCCTGCTTGCGGATGCGGTTGGCCCTGATCAAATCAACGAGATTGTCGCACGCTGGACAGGCATTCCCGTGACTCGCCTCAAGACTACCGAGAAGGACAAGCTTCTCAACATGGAGAAGTACCTTGGCAAGATCGTCGTGGGTCAGAAGGAAGCTGTAACCTCTGTCTCCAACGCCATCCGTCTTCAACGCTCTGGTCTCAGCAACCCCAACTCGCCACCTAGCTTCCTCTTCTGCGGTCCATCCGGTACAGGTAAGACACTGCTTACCAAGGCACTGGCGGAATTCCTCTTCGACGACCCCAAGGCCATGATCCGCTTCGACATGTCTGAATACCAAGAGCGGCACTCCCTCAGCCGCATGATCGGTGCACCACCGGGCTACGTCGGTCACGACGCTGGCGGCCAGTTAACAGAAAACCTCCGCCGCCGCCCCTTCTCCATTCTCCTCTTCGATGAGGTCGAAAAGGCCGCGAAGGAAGTCCTCACCGTCCTCCTCCAGCTCATGGACGACGGCCGCATCACAGACGGTCAAGGCCGTATCGTGGACGCGCGCAACTGCATCGTGGTCATGACCTCCAACTTAGGTGCAGAGTTCCTCGCACGCCCAGCATTGAAGAACGGCGCCATCGACCCTCAAACCCGCGAACTTGTCATGGGTGCTCTGCGGGACTACTTCCTCCCCGAATTCCTCAACCGGATCTCCAGCACCGTCATCTTCAACCGCCTCACCAAGCGCGAGATCCGCAAAATCGTTGACCTCCGCCTTGCCGAAGTCCAGCGCCGCCTCGAACAAAACGACCGTAACGTCACAATCTCCTGCTCCGAAGAAGTCAAAGACTACCTCGGAGAATCCGGATACTCACCTGCCTACGGCGCAAGACCTCTTGGTCGCATCATCGAGAAAGAGGTACTCAATCGCATGGCCATTCTTATCTTGCGGGGTAGTATCCGCGATGGAGAGGCTGCGAGAGTTGTCATGGTTGATGGACGGATTACGGTTCTGCCGAATCATGAGTTGCCGGATGCCGATGAGGATGATGAGGATATGATTGATTCGGATGAGGTTTCGACGGATGGGGACATGGATTTATATGATGAATAAGTTGCTTATTTGATTGTTTGATTGATGGTTGTGTATGATGATGAGTTATGATTATATGTAATGGATTGTTTTTGTATCTAATTTAGCTTGTACTTTTTTTCTTTCTGGAAGTTGATATTTCTGTGTACAGTCTTATAAACAATTCTAATACTTCCAATCTCCAAATTCTTTATGCCACTCACAATAATAGATATAGATTACCACTAGGACCTACTCGTAGAAAGCTCCTTCTCCCTCCACCATCTCGCTACCTCCCCGGACTGACAAAACTCCACCTCCCCAGTTCTCTCCCACCCCCTCAACCACCCCAAAAACCTCTCCATCATCCCAATCACATGCGCCATCCCGCTCGTATCCGGATGCATCAGCACCGGAAACACCGGCTCCTCCTCATTCTCCCTAATCCACAGAAACCGATCCTTCCACATATTCTCAATCAGCCGCGTATCTGTGTACCCCTGCGAATTGTGCACGTGTGGCAGGAATTGCATTGGTGTCATGTCTTCCATGTAATAGTTACAGGGGATGCAGACTAATGGCCGTCTATCTGGTTTCTCGGACGGGGAGGGGGCAGGGACAGGATGCATCCAGGAGGACGCGGGGAGGGAGTAGTCGATTGGTTTTAGGGGCGGGCGGCGGGGCGCGAAAAAGGGTTGGCTGTCGTGGTCTGTTAGGGAGGCGTCGTATTCGAAGTTGTATTCTTCGAGGAGATCGAGGGTGGATTCGCGGAGTTGGTAGAGGGGTGCTCTGTAGCCGACTGGTTTCTTGCCTGTCAGTTTTGTTGCGATGGCGATGCATTTTACTAGGATGTCTCGCTCCTGCTCGACGGTGAGCTGGTATGCGCCTTCGTGTGCGTAGCCGTGAAGTCCGATCTCAGCGCCGCTTTTCACGACTTCGTCAACTTCGTCCGGGAAGCTTTCGGCTGAATGACCTGGAATGAACCACGTGCAGCGGTCTGCGACGTTGAGTTTGCGGAGCATGCGGACGAGTCGTGGGACGCCGACTTTCCCAGCGAAGAAGCCGGCTGAGTAGTCGGCTAGGACGTTGTCGGGGTGGTAGCCGGTTCCTAGCCAGCCGGAGACGGCGTCGAGGTCGATGGAGATGGCGATGCGGATTTTGTTGCGTTTTGTTAGGGTTGGGGGGATTGTGAGGGATTGTTTTGGTTGGGCTTGTTGGAATATGTCGTCTGTGCTTGTGAGGCATTGGCCCGTTATATGTCCCGCTGCGTGGTTGGAGGCTAGGAAGGCTATCGTGCGGGCTATGTTATCTGGCTTGGTACTTATTGGATCATTCAGGACAGCGTTGATCCTAGCTTTGCTGTTCAACAGAGAGATTTCATTCTTCACGATCCGAATCAATCCATTGCTTATCTCGCCCCCTGTAGCGACGATAGCCAGATTATCCAACTCTCTGCCCAGAGACCGTTGTGCGGTTTTCGCAACGCGCAGAAAATGCTTGATCGCCAGGAACGCTCCCCGGGTATTAACCTGCTGTCTCTCCCAGACATGCAGGGGCATATCCCAGATAGGGTGTCCATTGCTTTCATCAGTGATACCAGAATTGGCGATTAGGATGTTGACTGGACCAAAGCGCTTGGTAGCTTGGGATATGCTGGATTCGATAGATTGTTCGTCTGCTATAGTGCCAGTAACGACACTCAGACGGGAATATCTGTCTGGACTTGTGGCTGGGTCTGGGTTGTATGGATGGGCATCATGAGCTGTAACGTCACAGCCCTGGTCTATTCTAGTTAGCCTGCCATCACATAAGATCAAGGGCTAGGGCATATGCTATGTGCATGTAACTCATATAAAATATACTAGGCGACATGTAACATGACCGACATACCTAAGAACTCCCTAACAACCCTCTCCCCAATACCGCCCGCCGCACCGGTAACAAAAACATGCAGACCCTGCAGTTCCAGAAACGACGACTTTGACGTTGCCATAGCTATGAGCTAGCCGTGTAGCGTGTATGCAGGGTATCATAAACGAACAACAAGCTCCAACCTAATCCCGTCAACTCAATTCAGCATACGTACTCCGTACAGAAGTGTACAAGTACACCGCACACGAGCGAGTCCTTGATAGACGTGGATTGACAGGCACTATTTGTTGCTAGGTTAGTACTAGTAACTTATTGTGTGGATTCAGGATGTACTTGAAGTATTACAGGAGTAATATTCACTGGATTCGACGTAAAATGAATTGACTTTTTTCTTTGGTATAGAGAATACTAGAGTAATCCTTGGTGTTGCTGAGATGAGAGTGTGGAATAGTGGGATGGTTATTCGCGGGGCAGTCACGTGTCTTTACGATTTACGAGAAGAGGTGATACAGAAAAGATATGGGTAGCAACAGCAGTAGTGATGTAGTGGTAGAATGGTATCTCCATGGAATACGTTGATACGTTTGAATCAATTGAATAAAGTTACTACATATGGATACATATGAACATTGTACAGAGTAGAACTCCAATCGTACCAACCGCCTACTAAGCTCATAACACCGGTAAAAATGGGCATTTTATCTTAGCCCTTCTCCGGAATCAAATAAGGTACCTCCCAGGTCTGCACTTAAACCAAGACAACCCCAAGACCACGTGCATGCACACTCCATCCCCGTATAAGAAGCGCACTAAGTCCAACGGTCAACAAGGTCACCTCCACGACAGCCCAGAAAACCCCCAAACAAACTTTGCATAAGCGACTCCAAGGCAAAGTTTAATATCTCCTTCCTCCGCTAGACTCCGCTGTCTCCGGAGTGCACAGAGAGACAAGTCTTACAGTGAACAGTGGACAGTATTCCCACCTGGGAAGATCACCGCGCAGATCCCGGGAACCGGTCACTCTCCTCGGCAGGCCGGTTGAGGATAAATCCGGATAAAATACATACAGAGTACGTTAATTCGCTACATGTGTATCCATGGAACCGTGAGAATCTATCCCAGTGGGCTGATTCTTGGTACAGTTACAATAGCGAACCATGGATCACGTAGTACCCACGGAACGTTGGACGGGAAGGGCCAAGAAAAGAACATGTGCCAACTTTCCAGTGACAGTCGGTTTAAAGTTCGACTACTGGTAGAGTTTTGAAGTACGTTGATATGTTTGGTTTCGGATGAGAGTTTCCTGTTCGTCTCGTCTACTATGTGTAGTACAAGTATGTATGTCGCTATTGCGAACAGTGTTCAATAGTGAGAGAACAGACATGTCGGTATATGAAGATGAGTACGCCAGCCAGGGGTTCTGATCGGCCCCAAGGTACTTGTCTGTATCCAGTGCTCCAACACGCACCATGGCCAAGCTGAGTGATCGGCTCCTCTGACGTATACTTTGCCCCACAGTGCTGGTCTGCGCACTGATTGGGTTGTTGTCAGGCACAGACCGGGAGATCGGCGGGACGCTAGTAATTTTGGTATTTTACCGTCCTGTATTCAGCTGAGCACTTGCCTTGATCAAACTGAAGTGATGTTCGAGTATGATATAGACAATGGCGGATGGAGAAATGTGTAGGACTATATCTAATACTCTGTAGGTTCTTATATGTCATTATGTACAAGTACAATTACTCCGGAGTATACCCAGAAAATGCCCGAAAGAAAAAAAAAAAAGAAAACAAAGTTCCGTCCCACATGCAGATCAGAGGGTATAACCCCGCCACTTTCAAGCCTATTGGTGGATGAGAGGTCTCGTGGAAAAGCCCATAAAGGTATCGTATCATCAGTCCGTAGCAACAAAAAGAAAAAGAAGGGCCAAAAGGGATTATATACAAGAAAAGAAAAATAAGTCATAAGTCAAATGTGTAACAAAAGGTGAAAAAGAGCGTAGGGGAAAAGGAGGGATCAAAAATTAGACCTGAGTCTCAGCTCGAGCCTGGTTCGCCTCCCACTGATCCAGCGCCGGTGGATGTGAACCACGTTCCACCGTCACCGTAACATCCTGCCGAATACGCAGTCCCCGCGTGGAACCATCCTCACTATATTCCCGGGCCTCGCTCGGCTCCGGGCTCTCACTGATCTCCGAGATGACCTTCTGCGGCGGCGTAAATGGCATACTTCGTCGGTAGTCGTGCATGCTGTGCATACTGAGACCACCCCTACTGGGCGGTCCGTAGGTTGACCGAATCGCAGAGCCCTTGCTGAATGTCCACCGACCAGATCGGTAGCGCTGTTCTGTGCGGCCTCGGGATCCGCCGGTCCAGCTTTTGAGAGACGGGAAGACGTCGCGGAGGAGGGACCAGACAAGGGGGATGTTGGTGACTAGAACGGCGACGGTGGCCTCGCGGAAGTACCAGTTCATGTAGACATAAGAAATAAGGCTGGGGACAAGGCAGTAGACCTTGGTGAGGATGGCGGCGACGATGACGAAGGCGCCCATGCCGAAGATGATGAGGAGGATTAGTTTCTGTCTCACGGGGACGCGGACTTTCATGAGAAGGGGGATGGCGATGATGAGCATGAAGATGTCGGCGGAGATGTGTATGCAGCCTTGAATGATTTCGTAGTATTGGTACGACGAGCATTGATCTGTCGTTGGTTAGTTTCAAGAGGCGCATAGACCAGAGTAAAGATTGACATACAGTTTGGCGTAGGTACGGCCCAGTAATTCGACAAAGGCCGGCAGATAAGAAACAAAGTCAACTCAGTCGCGATGAAGCCAAGACCAACATAGATGGCTAGCCAGTTGATCCAGCGTCTTTGGTGTAGTCCCTCACTGCGAATAGTTAGCATATATCTTGTTAATCATATGGTTGGCAACATACGTGATACGGGCGTAAATCACAAGCATGCAGGTTTTCAGTGACCAGATGGCCCCTACAAATGAATGTTCGCTCACAAACACCCATTTGCTTCCTTCAACTCGTTCTTTGTAGATCTCCGGCGTCAAGTTCCTTATATCTTCGTCCGACATCAGATTCGATCCGCCGCCGGCGACCACCTTGTTCAGAGCCACGCAGAGAATGGTATACCACACGACAGCGAACATCATGACATAGTCGTCAGCTTGGAGGTTGCGAATGCCCAATCGACGAATACGAGCAGTGCTAATCGGTCAGTATCATCACCCTCGTCAAGTTATAGCCAAGGCGGACTTACAATCGCAGACACACACCCAGCATTCCAACAGCATAAAGAGCCCATGTTTCCCGCGCAAAGCTGCGGGCAAAGTCTGGTCCTAGACTGGACATCTTGTCGGCTCTCAACCTACCAAATAAGGGAAAGAGAGGATTAACGAAAGGATCATTCCCAGTAGAGCCAAAAAGGAAAGAGAAGGAGAAACAAGAGCGAGATATGCGGATACATGCAGGATATAAGAAGGGTGACCTACATTTTCTGGGCAGCCAGATAAACTTTTCCAAGGCAATTGGACCAGATTCAGCCAGAAGCGGAATTAAGGGTAGGGATCATGAAGGGAAGATCATGAGAGAATTGCTTTTCGGAGAGGAAAAGGAACAATATGATAAGAAGAGTAAACATGGGCCAACGAGCGAGAAGAGCTGAAGCTGAGGGGCGAGCTTGACCCATGGCTCACGGACATTGATTATTGAGCCACACCCGGGGACAGATTGGCTTTGGTCAGGTACCGCACGTTTGAGTGTGCACAGTACTCGTGCCTCCGGAGTACAGTTTCTACGTCTGTTATTCTATTGGCAATGACAAACTTTTGCATTGGAGTTTCTGGGCGTTTATCAAGTAAGAGCAGTAGGTGCTCCGAAAAGAGTGCTATGTAGTGACATTGATTGGTCGCGTGCTCGGGAGACCATGACTCCACGAGCACCCTGAATCATCGTGCAGCGAGCTGTTCCTAAGAAAGTTAACACCCTGAGTCCCTGCGAGCAATAATTGTCATCGCAATAGTAAGAAACATTAATATCACGCATCGTGTGTGTGGAGGATTGTGGAATATGGATACAGCGTGTGCTTGTATTGTGTATTACCGAGGAATACCACCTCATTACTGGCGGGACAGGTGGAGCCGCATATATTAGCGCCAAAGCTTAAAGATCTATTTTTGCCTTCTGTCACGGTTACCGTCTGGTAAGATTGATACAGACACATTTTTTAATCTCCCCAACCACGGCAACTGCTCAAATGGTTATGAGGGGGATTTTCACTATATTGATAAGTTACCTTGGATATATCATGTGTACCAGAGGACGCCGTGGGATCAAGATTGAGATTCGGTCATATTCCGGTGCTGGAATGCTGTACAGAGAGTACAGGATAGAGCACGCAAAAGCATAGTGAACAGTGGGGAATGAACCTTGCCTAATGTTCCAGATCTAGATTTGATTACAGAGTAGTATTGCAGGCTCGCGATGGGATTATTAACTTTGCGTCTTTTCTTTTCTCGCAATGCCTCGGTGTGAATTCAGAGAGAGATCAAGACATTCCCATGGTTGACCACCGACTGTTTTATTAAACTTAATCCATCATCCCACCGGCATCGGATCTGATAATATCAATTCTGTCAGTCAACGACTCCGTTGATATTCCGTGCCTGCTCCGTGGCCGTAATTGTATGCCTTCGTATCCTTGGTAATTGTGCGCGGACTATCCATCTCAGATCCCTGCACCATCCAAGACAAACCCGTAATCTAGCATAATTAAGGACAGGGTTGCAGGGATGAAAGGACACAATTCCATTATGCCTGCATCGCCACCAGGACTTCTAGAAAACTCCCGCATCGGTCAATCCACACGAGCGTCTCTCGATCAAACTCTTAGGAAAAAGAAATAAGCTCAAGTCCGGCGCTGCGGGAAGCTGCCAGTGAGCGTGCCGTATCGCGCCGTCGTGAAGGGATCATTGTCTTACGATTCAGGAGCGACTCCACGACCCCATCCTAGGAGAGGGATCCTTTACCAATGACTTGCTGTCAGATATGACCCTGGACAAAAAATTGGGCAAGACAGACAAGTGGATACTACTCCGGAGTGGAGCGAGCACCGACATTACGCGGAGGACTCCGTCCTCCAGCATGAGATAAATTGACCGACTGAGATTCGGAATTGCCGATAATACGAGGCTCATAGGATTCTACGGAGTACTATGTGCTTAAGAGGATACCCTGGTCGGTGTATTTGAGCTGGCCATCGGCTTCTCCCGCGGTGGCTGGCAATTGACCTATAAAATCGCCGCACTCCGTGTTGGACAGATCGGATTGCATGATGCTGAGTCTCATGATTGTTTATTCCCTTATCAGAATCAGTTATTGATATTAATTGTCAATAGATGCTATTTAACTCGTGCTCTATATTAGTAGTGTTTTCGTACTTCGTACTTTGGCATAGCGGATGGCCAGTGCTTAGTTAGAGAGCCGTCATATCTCCATATGATATCTCAGTTACAAGTCAGTGCCAAAGACTACAAGCACATACTTGTCCCCGTTCATAACTAGGGATAATGAATGCGCATTTTGTACAATGTAGTACAAATACCCTTATGAGCTGAATCACGTGCGAATACGACCTAAAATACCTTGTGGCTTCGAGAAATTCGGTACATGAGCCGTAAGTAACAAGGCGCTGGATAAAGTTCACTGCAAACAAGACAATCTCAGCGCCACCACCTCGTAGCCACTAGGTACATAGCCACCACAGTTGCCTCTACCAGACTGTATACATCCCTGATAGAGTTGCATCTGTTCAAGCTCCCCTTTTAGGAAAAGAGCATTCTCCGCGTCCCCCGTCATCATTCGCTGATCCCGTTGGAGTGTAGCCCGTGGGCAGCCGTACCCCGGCGGCCAATGATCAAACGCCCGGTGGATGTTTGTCTCTACGTATAGGGGCATATGGCTCTCCGATTGGGCATATATGCGTACTAAGTTTCTTCAAATCCACCCAGATAGGCCCACCCATTCCACAATCCCAGTTGCATGCA
The DNA here is from genome assembly GCA_039880815.1 of Aspergillus intermedius. Lineage (NCBI taxonomy): Eukaryota > Fungi > Ascomycota > Eurotiomycetes > Eurotiales > Aspergillaceae > Aspergillus > Aspergillus intermedius. Next base: position 42,233 of record JBDODA010000014.1, on the reverse strand, counting down.
CCCAAAAAGTGTACGAGACACCCCAAGTATAAACCGTCCGCCAATGCCGCCTTATCTCACTTCCCTTCCTTCTTTTTCTTTTTCGATGCTGCCCAACCTTCTGCAGGCTGTCATGTCCGGCCATTATTGAACTTTACGATATTCAATCTGGTTGTCTGCATTCCGTTGTTGTGTCGTGTCGTGTCGTTCTTTAACCCTTGTGCCACATCTATCGTCATTCCCGCCAACTCTCGCCTCTCGTGAACCCCTTTATTCTAACTTCGTTAACGGATTTCACCCTATATCATACAATAATCTATACACTCAATCGTTATTCAATTTTTCATTACATCGCATTTATTGAATTATCAAAATGACGACAGAAAATATCGCCCCGAAGCCCCAGGAGAAGATGCAGACCGTCGAGGCCGCCAGCGAGGAACGGGCCTCCGGCGAATTAATCAACCCATCGGGTCATCGCCAGGAACTCGAACGGAATTTCAGCTTGATCAGTATCTGTGCTGTGGCCGTCACAACCGGGAACACTTGGATTGCACAGGGTGGTAGTGTGACGACTGCGCTGAGCAATGGAGGACCGCCGGGTGTGATTTACGAATTCATGGCCGTCTCGGTTTGTTACTGGTTAGTTGCAGCATCGATTGCGGAGCTCGCATCTGGTATGCCTTCGGCCAGTGGTGTTTATCACTGGGCTTCTGTTACTGCTGGAAAGTATGGTCGTCCGTGTGGTTTCTTCGCTGGTTTCTGGAATTGTCTTGCTTGGATCTTGGGTGCTACATCGATGTCGTCGATCCTCGGTCAACAAACCGTTTCTATGTACGCTCTCATGAATCCTGGCTTCGTCCCGAAACCCTGGCATATCTTCGTCAGTTTCGTCATCTGCACATGGGTCTGTTGCTGCATCGTCCTGTTCTTGAACCGCATTCTGCCATACATCGGCAATTTGGGCATGTTCTTTATCCTCGCTGGTGTCTTCGTCACGATCATCGTCTGCGCAGTCATGCCCCATGTCAACGGCCAGCCGTATGCGACCAACGACTTTGTCTGGCGCGAATGGCAGAATGGAACTGGCTATCAAAGCCAAGGGTTTGTCTTTGTTGCTGGAATGCTTAACGGTGCTTACAGTGTGGGAACTCCCGACTGCTCCTCGCACTTGGCGGAAGAAATCCCTCAGCCCAGCCGTAATATCCCCAAGGCTATCTTCGCCCAGATGAGCGTTGGCTTCGTCACCGGTATCTTTTATATGATAGCCATCTTCTACTCGATAAACGACCTCGGTAAGGTCATCTCCAGCGTTTACGGTTTCCCCCTTGCCGAGATCTACCACCAGGCCACCGGAACCCGAGGTGGAGCTCTCGGATTGCTGATCGTCGCTTTCCTGCCTACCCTCATCACTTGCTGCGGCTGCTACATCACTGCCGGCCGTACCCTCTGGACCCTTGCTCGCGACAGAGCCACCCCCTTCCCTAAATGGCTCGGCCGCGTCAACAGCAAGATGCACAACCCATTCAACGCAACCCTGGTCTGCGGCGTCATAATCACCATCCTCGCATGTATCTACGTTGGCTCCTCGACCGCATTCAACGCCTTCGTTGGCTCCTTCGTGCAACTCTCCAGTCTTTCCTACTTTGCCGCCATCTTCCCTCACATTCTCACCCGTCGGTCGTCGTTCCAGCCCGGCTTCTTCTGGATGAAGGGCTTCATTGGTTTTATTGTCAACGCTCTTTCTTGCATCTATATCCTTGCCTTCGTTGTCATCTTCTGCTTCCCCTATGCTCTGCCGACTGATGCCGCTTCGATGAACTACGCCTGCTTGATCACTGGTGGTTTGACGCTTTTCGTGGGCGTGTGGTGGCTCTTCCGGATGAGATCGTACGAGGGACCCAAGAACATCCCCTTGACTGACAAGGTCGTTTTGGATGATGCGAGGTGATGGTGATCTTCCATTGCCTCCTTTTGTCTTTGTTTCTCAATATCTAAACTTACTTTTCCTTCGTTCATACCCTTCTTGATTCTCGTTTCCTCTTCTTCTACCTTCGCTTTGAAATGAGCACCTTTCCTGATATCTAAAATTTACGAATTAATGTTTTTCTTGATCACCGTTAAAAGCGTCCTGCGGCATGACACGGCTTGTATATAGATGATGATTTTCATTTCATTAATATCAACACGATTTTTGCGCAATGTGAATTCATGATAATCAAGTAATCAAGCAGTCAACGTCGTATACACTCTGGGATCTACTCCATCGTAGTAAACCCGATCAGGTAATATGAAATCACGTGCACACGCTCCACCGCGTCTCGCGCGACGCGTCCGCCAATGTCCGATCAACTTTAGATAATAGCACGAACAACGAACCACAAACAGCTTGAAGACTGTTTTCACATTATCATGGTCTTCAAGCCCTTTAAACCTCCTTTAATAAGGAAACCACAACGATCTCAACCATCGTCGTCGTCGTCGTCAAATGGAACTAGGACCGAACCCGCCCCGCGAGAAACCATTACCATCACGGATGACCAGGACGCACCTCCGGCTAAGAAACAGCGTTTGCAGACGGAGTCGGCGCCGCGGAGACCGTTGATTCAGGTGAGGAGTCAGGGTCGGTTGAGTGGTGATGAGAATGGTGAGAAAGAGGGGGAGAAGAAGACAAATGGAGATGGGGATGGTAATGGGAATGGACCTGGAGGGGAGAGGTTTTTTAATGTCCTGTGGTATGTTTCCCTTCTCTATATCACCGGAAATTCTCGTATACTAATGGGTACTATGTATGGTAGGCGCAAACCCACCACGAAAAAGAACAAAACTTGGGACGGAGACGGTATCCTAACGGCCCGCGGCGGCTACATCTATCTACAAGATATCTCGGGCAAGGATATGGGCCGTATAATGTACGGATCGAAGCTCGAACCCGGCTCGATGCTATCAATTGGGAGTAAAGAGGTCGAGGTTGATTCTGAAATTCCAAGGAAAGAGTACATGTCGGGGAGGGTTTTTCTTGAAAACAAGACCGCTCCGGTTGCGCCACCCGTGCCTACGAAGCAGTTCATTCCTTTGGCGGGCAAGAATAATACGGAGACGAGAAATGCTGCTACGACAGCGGCGGGTGGTGGTGGTATTACGGCGTCCACGACTTCGAAAAGTACCACTGCCAAGTCGACCAGTGCGTATAAGACGCCGTTGTTGGAGGCGACGGCCATGCCGCAAAAGACAAGTATTCCCACGCCACGACATGACCCGAAGGCGCCCGGGGCTTTGGTGATGAAGCGGCCTGGCTCCGCACCCCAGGGGAAACAGATTGTCGATGTGGTTGTTGATCCTATCCTGGGCAAGCATCTTCGCCAACACCAGCGTGAGGGTGTGCAGTTCCTCTACGAGTGCGTGATGGGATTGCGGTCTTTCAATGGTGAAGGGGCAATTCTGGCCGATGACATGGGACTCGGGAAGACATTGCAGACGATTACATTGCTATGGACGTTGCTGAAGCAGAATCCCATCTATGAGAGCCAGCCAGTGGTGAAAAGGGCTCTTATTGTCTGCCCCGTGACGCTGATCAGCAATTGGAGAAAGGAGTTCCGGAAATGGCTTGGAAACGAGAGGATTGGTGTTTTTGTCCTCGACGATAACCGGAAGCGATTAACGGATTTCACGATGGGGAAAGCTTATAGTGTTATGATTGTGGGATATGAGAAGTTGCGGACCGTCCAGGAAGGACTCACGAGAGGCGCTGGCGTCGATATCATCATCGCAGATGAAGGACATCGACTGAAGACGCTGCAGAACAAGAGTGGTCAGGCGATTCAGTCGTTGAACGCTGCAAAGCGGGTTATTCTTTCTGGCACTCCTATCCAAAATGACTTGAGAGAGTTCTTTGCGGCAGTGGACCTAGTCAACCCTGGTGTCCTGGGAACTTTCAAGGCCTTTGTTAGGGAATTTGAAACGCCAATTGTGAGGAGCAGACAACCGGAAGCAACGTGGAAAGACATCGAAAAGGGAGAGGCTCGTGGTGAAGAGCTCAGGGAGCTCACGTCCAAGTTCATGCTGCGCAGGACAGCAGATATTTTGGCCAAATACCTCCCGCCCAAGACGGAATACGTCCTTTTCTGCAACCCTACGCACACGCAGGCCAATTTCTACAAGCATGTCCTCGCTTCACCTGTATTCCAAAGTGTCCTCGGCAATTCTGAGAGTGCCCTACAACTCATCACCATCCTCAAGAAAGTCTGCAACAGCCCATCCTTACTCTCCGCGCAAAACGTCAACGACACACCTAGCGAAACAGTCACATCCCTCCTCTCATCCATTCCCCCGAAACTCGCCCGCCTCACCCTCAACTCCCCCGGCATGAGCGCCAAAATCCGCGTCCTCGACCAACTCCTCCACAACCTCCGCACAAAAACCTCCGAGAAAATCGTCCTCGTCTCAAACTACACCTCCACCCTCGACCTCCTCGCCAAACTTCTCTCCTCACTCTCCCTCCCCTTCCTCCGCCTAGACGGCTCCACCCCCGCCACAAAACGCCAGTCCCTAGTCGAAGACTTCAACCGCCTCCCCGCCTCCGTCTGCTTCGCCTTCCTCCTCTCCGCAAAAGCAGGCGGCACGGGCCTGAACCTTATCGGCGCAAGCCGTCTCGTCCTTTTCGACGTCGACTGGAACCCAGCTACGGACGTACAGGCTATGGCTCGGATTCATCGCGATGGACAAAAGAGGCATTGTCGAATCTATCGTGTTTTGCTGAAAGGGAGTCTGGAGGAGAAGATTTGGCAGAGGCAGGTTACGAAGATTGGATTGGCGGATAGTGTTATGGAGCGGAAGGATGGGGTTGCGCAGTTTTCGAGGGATGAGCTTAAGGATTTGTTCCGGTTGGATGAGAGCAATCTTTGTCAGACGCATGAGCTTCTGGGGTGTGAGTGTGGAGGTCGGGGTGTCACTCCGAATAAGGATGAGCCGGATGGCTCCTCTGCCAAAAGAGAATCACCAGAGCAGAGCAATGGAGAGGAGAATCACGATGATGAAGATGAAATCCCCGACCTCCCCGACTTCCCAACCCTCCTCAAAGCCTCCGAAGTCGACATGGAAGAACAAGAGCGCCTCATCCGCCAACACCAACGCACCCGGCCATCCAAATACAAACGCAACCCTAACACTGATGATAACGAAGAAGAATCAAATGAGCCCATCAACCAAAAGAACAAAATGCAGCAATCGCTCGCTGCGTATGCACACATCAACCCCCTCTTGATGTCGGAGTCTAAAGCCGCAGAGCATGATATCATGAAAGCGATCGACGATGATGATGTTTTGTTTCCGTTGGTTCAAGAAGAGGATAATCGGGTTGGCTTTATTTTTAAGAGGGGCGCTGCTCCTACCAATGATACTACACCTGTCAAGGTGGGAGATGATGGAGATGAAGGTGCGAAGGAAAGTGGGGAAAGCTCTGCTTCTACCCCGATTGTGCTGGATTAATTTGTTTGTTGCCTGCTTGTCTTGTTATAATTTAGGATATATGGTGGTTTTCGATATGATATGATACCCTGACTTGAATTTCTCGAACTGTGGCCACTTGTCTCTTTCGTGTTCGTGCTCACCCGACGTATAATGCGGAGTTCCGTGTCGCTGAAGATCCTGGCACTGAGAAACGCATTAAGTTTGCTCCATAGTGAGACCTACAATAAGTGCAGCAGCCCATCACTTCATATCGCAATGGCCCTATGCCCATGTATTATGATCGTATTGGATGTAAGACGACTGTTCTAGAAGGTGAATATTCCTCTTGGGTATTCCTCTTGATGAGCCGTTTTGCATTATGTTATCCCTCTCATCTGGCTTTTAAGTGAAATCTTACGTGGCTAACTTCGTCACAGAAGGAGTTCCCTCATAAGAGAAGCCTTTTATCCCGATAGAATATGTCCACCATGACAATAGAATGAGTGTTTGACTAGCTATCTAAAGCGTATGGATATGGTGTCTCTTTATATATATAAGGAATCTTCCATTTCAGTAATCAGGCCGCTTCCACCGTAACAACACATTTTGGTACGTAGTGGACGGTTGATTGATTGGTGGCCTATATCGGCTAAGCAAACTATGTATCTACCGGGCAGAAAGCGAGGGCGGTGAGGCACGTGACCCGTTGGGTACTAACACCCCCCCTCGAACGAGCGAAGCCCGGATGAAAAGCTCTAAACACACAGATAATCGCATACAAAATCAAGCAGATGAACAGAAAACCAAATAGCAGACAAAATAGTCGCCAATAACTGGCTCGCTGAAATAGCGTGCCAAGAAAATCGAGGATACATAAAGGCGTCGCTTGCCCATCCTCGAGCATTTCAATCCCCCCTTCTTCATCTACTCTCCATCCGAAGTAGGATGTAGATGATTACGATCCATATTGATGAGGTGAGGGGATGTCTATGCTTGGGTGTGCTTTGGATCTTAGTAAGTCCATCAGCTGAATTATCCGGGGATCGTATTCCCTCGACGCTAACCAGGGCCAATAATTGTAGTTCCCGTATATGATGGTAGCGTACGTCAATATGCTTCGACCGCTTCGTTCCCTCTGTTGACGCCAACGCCTGGGCGCCTTCGCTATCCGTGTGAAGGAGGATATGTGGGGATTCTGGGGTAGCCACGTGCATTTCGATTCACACACACGGCGAAGCCATAAAGCTTTGATGCCTCTGATATTGCCATATACTCGGCTTCATTGCTGCTTGTCGCGACGCATGTCCGGCGCTTTGACTGCCAAGATATAGGGGTTCCTTCGTACAGGAAGATATACCCCCCGATTGACTTCCGGCCAGAATTAGGACCAGCCCAGTTAGAGTCCGAGTAACCAATTGGCAAGCATTTAATTGATGATGTTAAGGCAGGACCATAGGTAAGGCCATCATTCATTGTCCCCTTAAGGTAACGTATGATATGTAAGAGGCCGTTCCAGCATTTCTTCGTTGGTGCAGTGTTGAAGCGGGCTAACGTTCCTGCCGCTTCAGATATATCAAGGCGAGTTTTGACTGCAAGCCATTGCAGTTTACCGGTTCCCCGTTGGTATTCACGGGTGATTATGGATCTATCAGGCTCATCGTCGACCTCAAATCCTTGGGGTAGAGGCATTGTTTGATGATTAGCGTTGTCAAGCCCGAAAGATCGGACAAGATCCTTGATAAACTCGCGCTGGAGTAAGTTGATTTATCCATTGATGAATCCCACTTCCACGCCAAGGTAGTACGTCATATCGCTAACATCCTTGATTTCCCACTCTTTAGCTAGAGCATCTTTCGTCCATTCAATATCTTCGTCGCGTTCGGCGACGAGTTGAAAATCGTCGACGTGAGTGGTGATATACAGATGTCGACGTTCTTGATGAATGAATAGGCCTGAATCGTACGAACATGTACGAAAGCCTAGACGATGAAGTGCAGCGGTAAGAGCATTATACCAGATACGTGCGGCCGGAGTCAGGCCATATATCGATTTCTTCAACCGCCATACTAAACCTTCGCCTTGCTCAAACCCGTATGGTTGCCGCATATAGATCTCATTTATCAGATCGCCATTCAAGAAGGCTACAGCGACATCGAGTTTTCGCAACTTCCATCCGAATGCAGCGGCTAAAGCAAAGAGTAGTCGGGTAAATGCTGCAGATACCACTGGGGCGTATTTGCAGTAATCATACTGCATATCATCTCTCTCAACCAGGTTACCGAGTATTACCCATCGGGCCTTGTAGGACCGTTCATCATCAGGTGGGTAGTCCTTGCTGTCATACCCCCATTTTCCCGGAAAAATCCGTTTTCCTTTTGGAACGTCGCTAATGCGTACCAGCTCGAATCTCTCTTTGCTCTGCAGTTTAGTGAATTCACGCTGCATGGCCTTGAGCCATTTATCCTTATCCTTTCGCTCCAAAGCGCGTCTCATAGTTCTCGGGATATCACGAGAAGTGGCGCCGGCGACATAGGCTATGAAGCCTTTTGCAGGGCGTATCATGACATCGTCAGATGGGTTGTCGTCTGAATAAGGTTGAGTGGGAGGAGTCTTCTCATTGGTTGAGGAAGCAAGTGAGGTAGGTTGGGGAGTGAATGTTGGATCAGTAAGTGAAATATCCCCTTCATCTACCTGTCCATTTGTAACGTGGATTATCGAGTCCTTGTCAATATTCCATACTAACTGATTCGTACTCGACAGGTTGGCCAAAAGTAGGCCGTACATTCCGCGTGTATCCATTCTGTCAGTTGGTTTCTCAGTACCATGACGATGATACCATGTCTTCGCCCCGAATGGGCGATAATAGGAAATATCCATTGGACGGTTCTCCATGCCTCAGCGGGTATGTAAAAGGGAGATTTCTTGATATTTTCATTCAAGATATTGCCGTCCGGGGTTGGATCGTTAAAAAGATGTGTTGAGGTTGGCAAATAATTGGCCTTTTGGGTGGTATCCATCAAGGCCTCTAGCCAAAATCGGCGAGGTAAGGCGGAGGCGTATAGAATTGCCCTTGCTTTCTCCAAGATGATCCGAATACCCCGTTCACTGACACCATTTTGCCAGGGTGAATATGGAGCTGATGACTCTGTCTTTATGCCTGCCCATTCACGCGGATTCTTGAAGAACTCGCCATCACCGCGCAGGTAGGCCGTTTCATAACCAAGACGTCGAAGAAAATCCATATGCGTACGGATGTGGTGGTTGGGATTCACAGGATTCTCCAAAGGGATAGTCCATCTCATCCGCGTCGCGTCATCGGTTAAAATCATGACATATTTGTATTTGCCATTTGCTGGCGGAACATCATCATCTGATGGTAGGCCCAAAGTTTGCCCGCCGCCAAAGATGTCGACGTGTAGTCGTCAGCCAGGGCGTGTTGCCCTAGGGGTAGGACCATTACTCAAACATCGGGTGGTTTTCGCTCGTCGACAGAAATCGCAGGTAGGGAGGAGCTTCTTCCCTTGAATATTGATTCGTCCAACTCGGTGGAGGTATTGTAAATCATGCTGATTCATATGAGATAGGCGATGATACCATGTCTCAATAGATGCTGGTGGTGGCCGGTTTGGCGTCAAATTACGCGACTTTTGTTCCGGTTGATCATTTGCATCATTCACCACATTTATCATTCCTTTCTCACTATCTAAACTATCAAACATGCCTCCAGCTGTCGTCCGAGAAATAAGAAAAGACGATGATTTATCAGGGGTGGTTATTCGGAAACGGTAAGGCTTATCGTCAGTTAATTTGATATGAAAGCCTTGGTCTTCAAGCTGATTGAAGGATAAGCGAGTATGCAAAGTAGGGACGCGTCGGGCATTCTTCAACCCTACCATGTGATCTCCAATTGGCAGATAAATTGACCCAACTCCTTCAACACGGTGGGTGCTGCCGTTAGGCAGTTCCACTGATGATGCCACAGGCAATGCCATATAACTGGCAAATACGGCCTTATCATTGTGGGTAGTCCATGTGGCTCCAGTATCAAATATCCAATCGTCCGATCGCCTTGCTGGACGGACTAAATTGGCAACACCAATTGTGCCTGTAATAGGCTTCGATTGATTATCCCCATTAGGGGACGCGTCATTAGATGGAGGATTCTCCTTTTCCTTTGGTGGACGAAGTTCCGGGTGTAGTACCCAGCAGCATTCGACTTTATGATATCCTCGTTTGCAATGAGGACAAAGTTTTGATGTCTTTGATTGGTTACTGGATGGTTTCTGGAGTGAAGCAGGGTCTGATGAAGCGCCTATGCTGGGCTGACTCTTCTTGTTCCCCCCCCCCCTTGGATGGTTGATTATCCGGTTGGGGTATGTGACCCCAGGGTTCCTGTCGATAAATCGTGTATGACAGTGGTTTGTAATGGCCGGGTGCGGATGGTGTATGACTCTCCAATTGGTCGACAATCGCGGCCATATCAGTCTCATGCAATTGATTCTTTTTCGATAACATGAAAAGATGATCCAGTTGGGTACGCATGAATGGATGCTGATATTCACCCAATAGGACTATGCCAATATTGTGGCATATTTCTGAAATCAAATACTCCTGGCGCTCTAACTCAGCAGAAATTCTCTGCCATTGTCGCATCATCGCGATATAACCGCCTTGTGGCTTCAAATTCAGGAGTGTCTTTACCAAAAGAAGGCATTTTTCAGCAGGTGATATGCCAAAAATCGTGTCCAATTTGGACAGAATATCGGACGTTCGCTGTGTGTTGTCGGTTTGAGATACCTGATAGATGATGTCCGGTGTCAATCGGTCTAATATCCGTGTATGCAGCAACCGTTCGGAAGTGTCAAATCGGACTCGTTGAAGGGAAGTCGCCTTCGGTATAGTGTCTGGTTGGAGGAGGATGTCTCGGGCATCCAAATAATCAGCATCAAGCAATACGCCTTTTCGCCAATCAGAATAGTTATCTCGTCCATGCAGTTTCTTGGTGTCTCGCCAGTGTGTCTGGGCGAGCTATGTCAAACGTCGTTCCTCCCTTTCCAGCATTAATTGACCATCCGATCGCTCAAACAGTCTGGACAGCTAATCAACTAGGCGGGAATCTATAGAGGATGTGGTGGCATTCATCTGTGCCTTGCGGAGCTCTAACATCTCTTAATCCTTCTGTTCAAGTCTGCGCCATAGTTCTGCAATGAGCTCATGGCTAGACCTCTTAGCGGGTCGTCGTTCCTGCGTAGACTGTTCACGTCTTTCAGATACTTGAGGCCTCTCCGGGGCCTTCACCCGTTGAAAATCTTGTTCTTGAGGCTGGGGGCTTGACTGATCCCCCCCTGGAATCGGTGTTGAGGGTGGTTCCTCAGAGCGTTCGCCCTGAGTATCCTCTTAAACGGAAATTCGCCTGGGTTAGGCGCTGTTTGATCGTCAATATCCATCGAATCAGCCTGTTGGCGGCGCTTGTAATGGACGGTTTGGAGAGTAGGCACCTGGGTAACCGGCGCCATCTTGGTCTTCTGGGAAGACATATCAACGCAGAAAGCGGTGAAATAAACTGCTTGTGATTTAATCTGCGTTGACGGTATAGTCGATTTGAATCGATTGGTATCGGGCACTTCGAGATGTATGTGAAGTATACCGATGAAAACGTTTTTCGGGGTCAAAATCGAGCGTACGATGGCGATTGATTCTTATAGGCAGATAGCACAGTCTGATAGGCCAAATAAGAAATGATTCACTAAAGAAACCAACACGTATATCAGATAAATATATTGCTCTTCCCTTTATCGAGCAAGAGGGCTCATGACCTTTTGGTACGTAGTGTCACAGAATGGCCGGTCAGGGAGCTTTCAGCATGCTCCTTGAAATCAGATCGATCCCAGGAGCAGCTTCACCAGAGCTCAATCTAGATAGTTTGACAAGAGACAGACATGGCCACCGTTGACCATCAGATTGATAGTCAGCGCAATGACCAGGGGGAAAGAAGGATTAGTGGTGAGGAGCAATACGAAGGAAAGCGGACATGGGTTGGAATCCTAGCGTGGTACATTTTACTGAGGCTGCCTTACTCAGGTTGCTCGCCCATCGGCTTACCTCCTGCTCAGCGATCAGCTCAGGCTGCTCAGGGCGTGCTCACGGCTACTCAGTGAGCCAAAAGCAGCGAGGGTTGAGCACCAAAACGGAAAGGGAAAGCCTTCAATGTGTCGAGAAAATCAAGTACGTATGTAGCGCCAGTCTGAGACGGACGCACACCTAACTTCTGCAAACGTTGTAACGCAGTAGTTCTGGTAGAAAGTCAAAAATTTATAGAAGAATTCCTGTTCTCTCAGAAGACCTTTAAACTCTCTCATTCCTCCTGGCCTCATCTTCCACCACTTGCCTACAATACCTACTATTCTTCCGAAGCCAGCTCCCATATCGAATGAAAATAAATGGAACCACCGCCATACACAACCCAATAAACCCAAGTAATGTACTAGCCCAGTGAATCCCCAAATTCGAGTACATTTGATTCGCAGCAAGAGGCAGGCAAACGGCCATGATGGAGCGGATTGTACTCGCTGCCGATGCTGAGTTCTGTTTGTATGCATCGGTCAAATAGTTAAGCATCGCGACGAAGGTTAGAAGGTAGCCGATTCCGAACCAGACGCCAGCGGCCATTGGAAGAATTGAATGAATGGATGTGTCAGAGGCCCGACCAAGCCAGAAAAGAGCAATGAAGATGCTGAAAGATCTTACTGTTAGTATCCATGTGCGTCTAGAGCATGCCATTTTAGCATTGCGGAACTCACGCGGGAGCACCACCTCGGCCAAGGGGAGACGGCGATATTCTTCTATTTCTGCCCAAGGTTTTCCCACCATGAGGGCATGACTATGGAAGGAAGTGTACCACAGGAAAATCACGAATGCTATCGTAGCGCCAATCATGACTATGGCAGAACTTAATACGCTTCGTCCTTTGCCAGGAAATGGGGTCTTACTTGGGATAAATGTCAGGCCAGAAATCTCGGGTTGCATTCCATATAAACCTTCGTCAGCTCTATACATTTATTGGAATTGACGGGGCATTATGCGTAGTTCTTTTTCTTGCCCTGAAAAATAACAGGATAGGCCTGGAAAAATAGATAGAGGACTGCATAGACCAAAGCCGAATATAGCGAGGTGAACAGCAGAGGATTGGTTCCTGCACAATCATCACGAACGGTCTGGCAAACGCTTGCATTACATTGTAGAATGCGATGACTCCATATGAAGCTGCTGTGGTCGCTCTGGAAGTATACAGAGGACTGGCAACCCCGCACCAGCAATAATCAATGCAGCCCAGAAGGTCCACTGCCATGACTTTAAGGATGCAAAGCCAGAGATTACCGGGCCCACCTCTGGTCCCAGGGCCGTCATGTACATGAAGAACCCCATTGCAATGCCCCGCTGATGCGGTTTGTTGTAAATGTCCGAATATAAACCACCTAGAATGGCACTCGGCACGGCAACATTCAACCAACGCAGTAACCCGAAAAATCAACAGCGCTGCATAGTTGGGCGATAGGGCACAAGCCAGTGCAAAGATAGTGTAACCAAGGTATGTGCCAATGAGAACCGGTCACCGGCCACAATACTCACTGAGCGGACCAAAAGTGAGAGGGCCAATGGCGAGACCGACGAGATAAAGTGAGTTTAGTAAGACAAAGAGTGTGTCTCAGGTGAGTGAAAAGGCTAAAGCTATTTTGGAATGTGCGCCTGCTGGTAATGAGGATCCAAAAGCGCTGGGACAATGTGATATTTTCGCGCCTATCTTGAAAAGGCAAATGCATCAACTAAAGCCAGACGCAGACACACCAGGAGCAGACTTACTGGAAAAAAAGTTCACGGGGCTGGTTTGATTGGCCTTTCCACAGCTGCGTAGCATTGTAATAGCAATAAACAATTTGAGTTGTTTTACTGACAACAAAACTATGTGGACCAGGAGCAAAATCGTCGCTAGAAGTCTTTCCCTTGGCGGGAGATCAAGTAACTAAGTATTTCTTTTACTCATGCCCTGTGGCAGCAAGCAAGAGTGTTGGATTTCGGTCAGAGCAATTTGGACAGGAAATTCAATCGGGTTTATTCGCAAAGGAGCCCACCTTCGCATACTTGGCACTTACAATGTCCTGATCTCTGTCCGGCTTTTTCCCTTTTTCGATCTCGCCGGCGCATAAGCGGTGACCAGCCACTGTACCATGTAATCCGCGCCCTATGACCGCGCCCTACAAATGACCATTATCACTGCTTCGTTAGCAGCATTCAGCATTCGTACAAGATAAAAGGTATCACTTGTAACACTTTACATTCCCCTCTAGTAATTGATACGTTTTCTCGCTGCCGCCTAGGCCTCAATTGGATTTCTTAGATCCGGTTGGTTAATTTGTTGGAATCATACCTCAGGCACAGAGTCATTCACTTGATTCGTTGAGTATAGCTCAATCCTTCCTCCTCCCTCCCCTTTATTTCGTCGAAGGATACATGGGCGCTGAGTATTGCTGGAAGGTATAACTTCAGCAACCACTTCATGAGGCTAGTTTTAAAGCAATACTCAACTGCCAGGCGCCATCTGAATTCATGGGATTTTACTATAACATGTCCTAGTACTGAGGTCGATTTGATGCTAGTAGTTAAAGCTACTGTGCCTATAACAAATACGAAGAGGCCCTGTTGATGTGCACTCACACTCACACTTGGGAGTGGCACAAACTATCCGCAAATCTGCACCCAATCCACAGTAAATCCAGAAAATCCATTTGGGAAGCAAATCTACTGTGCCATCAATTTTTAGATTAGTTAACTAGTTATCCGTCTATAGACCCTGGCGTTACACTAAAGCGGTGGCATTCAGAAGAGGAAGGTTGTCGTGGCTCGAGAAGTTCAGAGCTGTATAGCGCATATCATATTTGTTTGCATATTATGGAACATAGGCACAGGTTTATATAGACTGAATACTATGCAATATACCAAGTCATATATAATATCTCGGCTTCATATACAAGTATCAACATCACATGGATAAATACCAAAAGCAATATAAAAAAACAAATGGGGTATGATCAAAGCACACATCTATGTGCAAAAACAAGACATAAACAGACATAAACAACCGCATAAAACACCGTAAACCATCAAATCGCATAAATCAATCACTCGTAACCAATCCTCAACTCTCATAAAACAGTCCACAATACTCCATCAAATAAATTCAATCAATACTTCAACTTCCCCACCAACCCAAACGTATACGCCGCCTCTGCCTCACTCTTCATCTGGATCATATAGATCTTATATGAACCCCCGGTAACACCACCCTTCTCCGGCATCGCACCACCGGCATGCGCATCCTCCCACACAGACACAGCAATGCCTGTCCTCGCGACGCGCTCGAACGAGCTCTCGCCCAGACACACGTCAAGCAGAACCTCGTTGCGCGTCTTGCCGCGCACCACGATGCGTTTCTGGGGTTCTTGCAGGCCGCTACGGCGGGCGTCTGGGTTGTTGCTATTGGCATCGCTGCTGGCGGTGTTGGGGCGGGGTGCTGATGATGAGGCAGGAGCGGGCATGATGGTTAACCGGGCGGCGCCCATATCGCGCCACTTAGTTTGCGTCTCGCGGACGTACATGCGGATCTTGGCGTTTGATAGACCGATGCCGTCGACGCCCTTGATGGCTGCTGCGATGCGGCCGATCCCTGATGTCGAGCCGCCGGCTGTGCTGGCGCCGTCTTCTTGGCCGTTGCGCGAGGTGACCGTTGACCGCGTGATGTTGAACATCTTGCTTCCGTTGCCAAAGCGCTTCAGGGCGGAGAATGCGCTACTCATTGTTCCGACACTGCTTTCGGAGTTATCGGCCAGGGAGCGAGGAGAGGATGCTGAGGCGCGGTAGCTCTTGCGGCGGCGGGGCCAGCCGAAAATGCCTCCGGCGGCGTTGTTGGAGCGCTCTAGGGGAACTGGCTGGTCGGCGAAGGGGCCTCGGGCGTTTTGGAGTGCAATATAGGTTGGGTTGTTGATGCGGGAGTCGTTGATTAGGCCATACAGGACTTCACATTCGTCGGAATTGCGGGAGCGGAACATGATGTTGTTGCTCCAGGTGACCTTTGATCGATCGGTTGGCGGCGAGCGGATGCTAATGTCAATGGCTGTGCCGCGGCGGATGGGCACCAAGGGTGTCAATTCGAGAGCAATCATAGGACGTACTTTGCCGGATTGTGCGCCATCTTCATGACCGGACTCCGAAGGAGCAACGCTCATCTCGTAGGCTTCGACAAGGCCAGGGCTAACGATGATGACACACTCATCAGACAGCAAGCTTTCCCAGGTGCCCTTGTCAGACCAGGCGAAAATCGATGCCATCACTCTAGAAGACTTTGTGGGCTGTGCAGGCACGGTTCGATACCCGACTTGAGACGCAGAGTGAGATGGGGAGATACTGCTGCCAGAAGGAACGATGGATGCCTGTTCAGAAGGCCTGGGAGGATCACGAAGTTCGCTTGGCGGAAGAGTCGAGTCCAGCTCGTCTTCGAACTCATCCTCATCCTCCGAGTCATCTTCTGATCCAGAGTACTCCGATGCTGAATCCACGTCGTACCGTCTCACAGTTGATGTTTCAGAGTTAGAGTCGGAGTAAGAATCAGAGGCTGTAGATGGCTCGTACTCATGCTTGAGCGGCGAAGAACCCCGGCGTCTCTGCTGTCCGCCAGTTGGGCTGAGAACAGGCGCATTTACCACACTCGAGCTTGGTGAACGGTGAGGCGGCGGCGGAGGAGGCTCGTCGCCGTCTTCGAGTTGACTAGAACTGGAATCCGATGGGCTGTGGCTCTTTCCTCTGGTTGGAGTCTCGGGTAGATCATCATAATCCAAGGAAATTTCATCCTCCTCATCCAACGGAGAACCTAGGGATTCAGTTACATGGGTGTAACTGCTTGCTGGGCGGATTTTGGGGATGGAAGGCAGGCTCCTCGAAGGTGTAGATGAGACACGCGGGGATGGCAGAGCTGAGTGCTCACTCGCAGGAGGCTGGGGTGACGAGCGCTGCTGTTCCTTGTTGGGCTTAGAGCCGTGTCCGGGGCTAGGACATGGAACAGGAAGCCTGCTCTCACTCTTCTTGGGCGTGGATGGAGATGGTTTGTCTTCGGGAGCTGGCGAGGGGCTTTCACCGATACGGGAAACCCGTTTGGCCTTCGATCGTTTGAGCCCTGGAGACTTGTCGTCCACGGGTGTCATGGCCCGGGGATCTCTGGAGTGAAGGATAGAAGGCTGTGGCGATGCTGTAGCAGGTCTAGCAGACTCTGAGACATAGTCTGATTGCCGTGTGATATCTGTGTTTAACGAATCTCGCGATTCCAATGCGAACGAAGATCCGAAGATACTTGGTTCTGTGGACGGGTCTTTGGGAGTCAGGGAGCGTCGAGCAGCACGGGAAGTTACCTTTTCACCAATAGGAACATCAAGATGTCTCGGGCTTGGAGGTGTTTCCTGGATGGTTGGAAGACTGGGAGGAACATCTTGCTCCTGTTGCTCCTGCTGTTGTTGCTGCTGCTGCTGCTGCAACTGCTTCTGTCGTTGTCTTGCCCGATCGATAAAACTCTGACTTCTGCAGATAGTTGGCGGGATAGGATGCAATCCAAGCAGATGAATCCATTCAAATGCAATCTCTTCCTCTTCGATCTGGAGCGAAATGACTTCCTGCCAGGACTTCGCCTGTCCTGGCGGACTGCGGATCATAACCACAACCTCGCCCTTCGTATCGCCATTGCGAGCCGAAACGCATCCGGCATCGATAGGTGGGAAGAGTAGCCAGCGATCCGAGTGGTCAATCTCACAGATAAGCAGGTCACCACCAGCACCGTTGATTGGCGCATTGTCTCTCATCAAAAGTTCCGCGCGGCAGTCAACGACCTGACCAGTGGAGTGGTAAAGAGACAAGTTGAAGAAGTCACGTGCTCTCACACGCCGTGACTGATCAACGGTGACCCCAGCCAGGGCTCCAAGGGTGGCCGGATCACGAGCGCGAGTCGGGTCGATGCTCGCAGCAGATTCATCTTCTAGCCTGGCACGTTCTTCCCGGGCGCGACGACGAGCCTCTGTGACAAGGGCCTGGTAGGACGATGCAGTTTCGTCGGCTTTGGAAGACGGTTGAAGCATATTGATGCCTTTAAAGGTCTTTGCCAGATACTTTAAACGAACCAGAGGCCGTTTCAGCAGGTATGCCACGTCAACCTTCTCCCCCTCGCTATCCACAACGTCGCCATTTTCGTCCCGTGCCATTCCTTCATCTAAGCTCCTTGTTTCAGAGTTATTATTATCGCCATCTTCCTTATCATCCTTGTTCTTCGCGGCCTCAGACTCGTCCAAAGGTGCCAAGTTCACAATTACATCTTTGAACCCCAATCGCCAAGCTTTGAGGTAGTCTCGATAGACTTTTTGCGCGCCAGTAGCCCAATGTAGCAAGGGGTCAACTTGGTCTTGGGGAATACGCTTGTGTAATGACTTGAGACGTTCAATAGCCACGCCCATGTCGACTATCGGCCTAGTGAAGTTCATCTCATCCTTAGGATCCATGGAAGGCCGAAACAGTCCAGCTGCAACGGCCGATTCCGATCTCGAGAGAACACATGTGAGAAGCACCGGGATGACACCACCGACCAGTGTCTTGAGCTCACGCATGTATTTGGCCTCATCTGCCGATAGCTCCCTAAGTAAATCTGTAACAGTCGCGTTTGGAGCGCGGCTCTTGTTTGATCGAAGACTTCGGGCGGATCTAAGACTTCGGCTCCTCCCGTTCGAGCCAGACAGAACGGAAATGAGATCATCATGCGTTGTGAGCCGTCGCTTCAACTGCGTGGTAACGAGGGGTAGAGAGTTGGGATCAAACTGATCGCGTTCCTCAGAATCCGGAACCTCCTGGGCCGGAATCGGCTTGGCCACCTCTAACGGACCTTGTTCAGTTGGTTCCTCTGGTTTCTCGGCATCCCCTGCCTTGTCCGACTCAGCGGAGGCAATGGTAGGGAGCCGTTTACCAGTGGTGGGAAAGGGTCGTTCACGTCCAAACGGAACAAGCGCCTTGTCATCAGGTGCCTCTTCTTCCTCCGGAGGATGAGATTCTGTCTCATCGTCCTCTGGTTCGGGTTCCGTACTCTTCTCGCGCGCTTTCTCAGACGGTTCGCTTTCCTTATCATTGGCCGGAGACTTTCCCTGCTTGCTTTCGGACGACTTTCTCCTAGTGGATGGCGGAGGCGTACGGTCTCGCTCCCGCAAACTCGACAGTTCTCCAGTTGACTTCTCGTCGACTTCGATCTTATCTCGTGACCGTCGAGCGTGTGTGCTCCTCCTCCGAGACCGACTTTCAGATGGTGGTTCGGAATCATGACTTCCTTCTCGTCTACGAGAATCAAGAGCATGGTGCCTATCCAGGCTGTCACGAGAAGAGTGCTTGGCCTTGTTGGTTCTCATGGTCAGTGGCGCTGGAATCTCAACATCCGATTCACCATCATGTGTGAATGTGTCTGGGGTTCCGGAGAGCCACGCCTCGATTCTTGTTCCTTTAGGCCTTGGCGGCTCGGGTCTCGCGAACATCTTTCTCGACTCATCTAGCATATGGCTGAAAATACCGCCCTTGGGTGGTTTAAGAGAAGTAGCAGGAGTGGGCCGCGGTTTAGCAGCGCTCGGTTCCGGCCCTCGCGCACGCTTTTTTGACAATTCGGCGAAGTTTTCTTCGAGGGTTGCCCAGTCCATATCCGCCTCGGGGGGTAACGACTTTGTCCTCGATCGCTCTGATATTTCAGACCGCTCATCTGGTAAAGACCTTGCTTCCGTTTCCGGTCGGGAATATGAAGGCCTTGGTCTCTCAAGGCGGTAGGTATCATTACCGGTCCTTGCAGAAAGATCATGGGTCGATTTGGACTTTCTGTGTTGTTTGATGGACTCCGGGGTAACAGCGGTCCTGCTCCGTTCTCGACTCCGCGAGGCCGGAGATGGCCTGGGTTTGTCATCATTAATTGGATCCCTTTTGTCCCGTCTTGGTGGCGGCGAGCCTAATGAATCGTTTGTGGTATATTCCGAGATACGCTTGGGCGGCGGTAACTTGGTCTGTGATGTCTGAGGGGCATTCCGGTTGAGCTTCCAATGTTCATCACTTATGACTCGTTTCCGAGGAGTGCTCTCGCTCCGAATTTTCGAGGTACGTGTCTGTTTATCCCTCGCAGTCGATCTTCCCTGAGAGCTATTGGCGGCTGACTTGTTCTCCTCGTCCTCCTCGTAATAAACACAATCATTGGCGACGACTACCCCCCCCCCTTGTTGTTGCCATTTGCGGACCTTCGCACGGACAGAGCTCGTATCGTAGAGTCCTAGCTGTTTCCCGATATCCACTGGTTTCTGCTTTGGTGCTGAGGGCCCTTTGTTGGGTGTTGTCGCAGGACTTCCCCCGCGGTTGGAGGCGCGGTGCGGAGCGGGCGACGACATCGATATCTGCAAGCGCAAGAGGGAACAATGAATTAGCAGATTCTAAATAGCGAATATCCGAAACATTTGTGGCAGATATGAGGATGATTGGGATTGTTGATTGTCGACAGTGGCTGAGACAAGGGACCAACCAACGACGTCACCGGGTGTTTGTTTATGAAACCCGATCAAGACAGAGGAAGGCACTCACGGACTATCGGACATGCCCTAGGGCAGCAACAAAAGAGAAACTGGTTCAACTGCAAAACCGCTCAGACCAGCAATCCATGCAAAAGATAATAAGTACTTGGACGGAGTCGTATGGTAGAGGGAGTGTTCAAGAGGCGGTCAAATGGCAGTTCGGCGGCGTTATGCTGCCGGGGAAACGAAGCGCTGATGAGAGCGAGGAAGCGCTGGATCTGCGCCCAACAGCGATGCAGAATGCAGAGTCCAATGGCGCCAAAATAGTTTATTTTGCAAGCAAATTCGTTGTCTTCTCCAGTCGTTGTTCTCGTGCAGGACAATGGTGGCTCTAACTGCGACCTCCACGTGAAACTGTCACCCGTTCATTGTCCCTCCATAAACTGCTGAGCTACCGGTGCTTATAAAAAGAAAGACAATGACCTGGGAATGTGTGGCCCAATGTGCTACCAGGGACCTAACGATTTAATCAGTGTTTTCTTCTATTTCGTCTACGGGTCCAGAGTGGGCCTATTTCGACCTGATCGCAGCCTGAATTGTCGTGTCCATAAATAACTCTTCTGTACGTAGTCTTTAATCCACCGCGGACTGCCGGCTGTATGTAAGCATTCCGTGGTAACTAACGTATGTACGCAGAGCTCTTTGGTCCCTGCTCGCAACGTTCTAGATTTGCATACCCGATTCTCCAACCGCAGACCTCTATCGAGACTTGCGCTGATTTGCCATCTCCTGTACGTTTTTCAAACCGTTCGAAATCGTCCTAACACTTTGCCACATGTAATCTATGTTGTCTGTTAGCACCGCGTATGCAGGGAGGAGAAAAGTGACACTCACAAAAGGGGATCACGATCCAGATGAAGTTCATAAAAAAGTAATAGATCCAAAAGTAATAACTCTCCGGCCGACAGTATGCCACCCCGTGGGCATAGTGATCAAACAAGCTTGTAGCGTAATACAATGTATCCCCATACAAATGGCTCATGCAGACGATTATCTGCAATGGATGCCGGAGGGAGTGCTGGGTGAAAGTCAAGTACGCCACCAAGTAACAGAGCGGACCCCACACGAACTGTGAGACATTTAGCTGTTCGTTCACATGCCCCGGTAGGTGAAAGCCGACTTACCACGGTGATAGTCTCCATACACAACACCAGCGTGTCCGAAGTCATGTACCGCGAATCCGATAAGGCGTACTCCTTCCACAATTGTCCAATAAAGTCCTGTCCGGATCCCATCCGATCATGATTGAAAATAAAATACCCTTCGAAGAAGCAATGAAGACTTCCAGCTACGTCTTATTAGCCACATATGGTGGTTGCATGCGAAGGGACCAAGCTCTTTATACATACATAAGACAAACCAGAGAATAGCAAATCTGTCGCTATGGCGCAAGCTCGGTTTTCCAAGGCTGACGAGGGTCCAGGTCGCCCCCAGGAGAACGAGAGAGCTCACGCTAGCCACAGTGAGAAGCGTGACGACTGACGCTTCATTGGGAGAATACTCGGCGATCAATGCGTCTATCGGATAGTAAGGATGAGGAGGAATTGCAGCAGCCATGGCGATTGTTCTCGGAGCAGGAAAGGAAAAGTAGTTGAGATGATAATGCGTGAGGAAGAGTCCAGCTAACTAACTAGTTAGTCTGTCGATGCCTTATATGCGAGGCAGACAGGTACAGGTAACTAGTTACATCTCCCCACAACATCAAGTAAGTCACGCTAAACGGCGATATTGAATTTCAATGTCCCTCATTCCGAGAATATCTTCATTATTTATTATAGCGTTCCTCATAGTAGGCTGCTCAATCATCCATGTATATAGTGCACTAACCCAAGGCGGTTAGTTAAAACCTCAGGCACCAGATCCTCCCGATGGCCTCATCCAACGTCCATTCTCTCTCTCCATGCCACCTGCAACCCCCTTCATGGAGTCTGGAAACTCCTTATACAATCTGTGTTTCGACAATGGCTCCTAATAAGCGCAAGCCCTTGGGGCTTGAAGTGCCCCGTACGGCAGCTACACTCGAATCGCCGCCCGGCGTTGCGGCGCTGTTCGCAATCCGCTTCGATATCAAGACTGGGTGAGTCCTGCTTGAATTTCATGCCGGAATCAAACTCCCTATGGCTGACAGATTGCTTCTTGTAGATACGTGATCGCCTGGAAGCGCTCTATTTCAGATGGTGTGTGATACCGTCGTATGCCCTGGTCGCAAACCGGAGCACGTTGCTGACATCGTCATTGGCGGATAGTTGAGGTCGAAGGTGTCGTCGAATACAAATCACTCCCCTCGGGGTTGCATAATGTCGCGGAGGATTTGGTGTATGTTGATCTTGTCGCCTCTGTGTTCTGGTCGTCTCGTGTTTAATAAACGGTTGTGTCTAGGTATTTCGTCCACGAAGAGTACGCCGGTCTTAGCGCATTCGTCAACCTACCCGCGGAGGAAGCCGAACGCAATGCGAAGATGTTCGCTGTTGGTGTCTTGGTCCCATTGAGCTTTGGAAGACTGGGAAAGAGCTGGAGGCATGCCCGGGGACTCAAGGAATTGGTGCAGTAAGTGGTTTCAAACTGGGCTGCGTCATGCTGTTCACCGTCCTAACTGCAGTCATTATCAGACAATACGCACAAGATACGTCCAACAGCAAGCCATTAGACGAATACTGGGATACCTATCAAGTTCGGGGTTCCGATGCATTGCAGCCCGAATCGCCGCTCGACTCTCCGATCAGCGTCCGGTTCAGTCGGCCTGATCTCTCGCATCGCAACCGCGCTTTCAGCGACGCCATGGTGCTGGAATCGTCAAGGCCGGCCTTGACACCATTCCACCCAGCGTCCTCCCTTCCGCGTTTTGTTGATTCTTTCGGACCTTTGATATTCCCACTATACAGAGCTGCACTGCTGCGCAAGAGAATCCTGTTTATGACTGAAGCGCCGGTACATATACCCTGTAACTATGGTATGATGCAGATTACGCCACCATGAAAGACACTCATTGCTGACTGGATGATACAGTATATGATCTTTCTTTACTAGCCTCCTTACCCAATTCCGTCCTTCCTCTCCTTCCTCTCCATAATCTACCTACCCCGCGGCCCCGTCCACTTTTCAACGTCGGCATCCATGATATCCCATACCTCTCTTCGTTCATTGGGCGCAGTCCCCGCGACAGCGAGCAGGATTCGACCTGGATCGCATGCTCAACGGACAGTGTCTTGACGATGAAACCAGAACTCTTCGACGTCCTGGTTACAGTACCGGCTCCCTATACCAAGGATGCGGTGGAGAAAATATATCCCAAGCTCACGGTGCAGGCACCTTCGAGACCGGGAACCGCCCCAGTCCAAACCGAGCTGAGAGCCACACAACGAGACGCTCGTCGTTACACCAGGCTGCATCAGGGACTGCGTCGTCTCTCCCGCGACGAAAACTCGCAAGTAGTGGATCCCAATAACGACGGCGCCAGTCTCAATGACACAGTCGACGATAACTCTGACACAGCCTCAACCTTCTCATCCAGCCCAGTCGTCGAGCCCCTCTCGTGGGCCCAACTCGCCTACACGTCTTTCATCTGGTGGGCATCAGCAGGTGAGAAGCGCGAAGGTCTTTCAGAAGAAGAGGAGGAACAGCAAATTGAGCAAGATACCCGTCTTTTGGCTAGTGTGGAGAACCTCTCCTGCCCCAATCAACAACCGGGAGATACAGAACAGCAACCGCCGGAGGTCGCCCTGGTGGCATACTTCCGCCGTCTGACGGCACAGATCTTCATTATTCTCGCAGACGTTATCACCCGACATGATAGTGATGGACAGGAGTCTGTAGACGATGATGCTCAGCCTTTCCGCGATGAGCCTGACAACGAAGGCGATGAAAACCCATCCGTCACTGTGGCCCGTCAATTTACACAGAGTGATGATGATCAATCCCCTCTTCTCCAACGTGACCGTAGCGGCAAGGATGGCGAGGACACCTACGATCCCAACGCCGTGATTATCACCACGGAAGACATGACGGAGATGGGGCTTGACGTCTGGAGTGCCGCGGATCGTATTTTCGCAGAGGAATTAGTGCGTTTGTGGTGGGGTCGTAAAGCACGGGTTGATAGTACGCGGATTAGATGTTGTGGGATTACGATTCTTTAGACTTATATCTCTGCTATGTTATACGAGCCTACGTATGTGTCTTATATCTACTGCTATATTCACATCTGTGTCAGTATATGGTTTTATATTGGGTATAATCCATTGTGATCGCCACACATAATTGTCTATCATGGCCCTAATGAGCTACTGCTATTCACTAGCAGAGCAGGGATTACACAAATAGAACTCACTATGAAAATAAAACCTTGGGGGCGAGTCAACCTTTCTATTAATACCCATTTTCTGCTGATCGAGGTCTCGTCGACAAGAACAAATTCGTCAATTTCTCGTGCTAGCTTCATTCTAAGTCTCCGAAAATGACCTTCTTTGGGCGGCTTTTTATATACTAATCCTAGATTGGGAGCCCATGAAAAACGGCTCATCATACCGAAGCCCGATACGAAATATGGCGTCAAAAGGTACCAAGTATTATTATACAGACACCAAAGAGATACACTCCAAAGAAGCTAGCACACGCCTACAGCACAATTGACCTAGCACTTGCAAAACCAGCGGGCAAGCTTGACTGGGACGATCAGACTATCGATGAAAAATTGCAACAACATGCTAGTCTTGCAGACCTATTCTAGGATTAACTCACCTCGGTTTCCGGCATGCACTCCTTCATGAATAAGGCCTGCTATTCAGGGATCTATCTAGATGACTTGAGCATCATGATACTGAAAAGGAGAATTTGCTGATTTGATGAGACAGTCGACCGACAAGTGATTCTGGCATCTCTATGATGGCCACAGCCGGGCAAACGCGTACTGGAACCAGCCGGATACCACCCAGGCTTTTCAAAGTGAAAACCAGTATCGAAAGAATCGCAATGTCAAGCTCGAGATAGCGGCCAAGGTTGGACAGTCTTCATTGATCAGCATCTGCAGCCTTTTCGGAGCAGCGTTTATTGATGAGTCCGATATCGTGCTTCAAGCATGGCACTCCAGGAACGATTTAGGGATGTCGCTCGAATCAGTACACTAGCACTCATTTGAATAAATGTTCCTAAGGAGTGATATGGCGCCGAGAGACGTGCGAAAGCCAAATATGCTTATATGGACAGCACTTCTGCAAACAACAGGAGTGGCTGAGGCCAAGTGCTCAGAGATCATGAGTGGCATGATATAGATATTGGTCCCATTCTTTTATAGTGACGCCTAAAATAGCATCATGTAGCAATCACGGTTGGACATGAAATTTTTGACATGGCTCTAGATGTGCCAGTTAATCAATATACTGGCTTCCCTGGGTTCAATCGACGAAGGGACAGAGCAGTCTCTTTATGCAGCTGTAATCCATGTTCAGTTTGGGTTTGTCAGATCGTTTATTGTATGTAGCATTGATATAGCATATGGCAAGCAGCGAGAACAAGTACAGTGAGCTATGCTCGGGTTCTTAACCAAATGAAGCATTTATTGCATTTATGCGGCAAAGGATTTTCTATTCTGATGTGCTCACCATGCGGCGCCAGAATGATGAATTCGAGGGAACTTCAGCTAGCTTAGATCACCCCAAGTCTCCGTAGAACTTCACAATATCGTCAAACCCCTCTGGCTCCTTGATCCAGTGTCCTTCGTTCTCCGCCCCAGTGTACTCATGCCACTCCACTGGCATGCCCATCTTCTGCAAAACCCCAGCCGCCTGTCGACCCAGCTCAACAGAGACAAAAGCATCGTCCATTCCATGTAGGAGGCATACGGGGATGCTCATTGGCGATACGCCCTCCTGATTCCCAGCCACAGGAATGGCTTGACCTAGCACAGAAGATATCAACCGTTGCAACTTAGCACCACGGTCACCACCCTCCTCACCAACGCCGGCAGCAGAGACACACTCCTCAACCTGCCTAGCAAACGGACACCATCCACAAAATCCAAGGACCCCGCCTAATGCCTTAGTCTTCCCCGTGCCAGAAGCAAGGTAATAGATAACAACCCAAACCACAACCGCCATCCCCATGCTCATTCCACCCAGGAACACCTTCCCCTCATCCCTAACTAGCTTGATCTCCTTCTCCAGAATTTCCAAGACGTACTTCACCGACTCCCTGAGCCCCTCAACCTGCAATTCCTGTCGTTCTTCAATATCGGTAAGCGAATACGCGTCGAACCACGCCGGCATCTCTTCTTCAAACTTGGTATCCCAGCGATCGCGGGATGTTGGAAAAACCCAGCGGAAATTTGGAAGGGCACTTGGTAGATTCTGGTGGTTAGTGGTGTTGGAGGAAAAAAGTTCTTCGGCGAATTCGCGGCCGAAGCTGCCGCGGCCGTGGAGGAGGATTATCGTATGTGTGTGTGTGATAGTTGGAGCGTGGATATGCAGTGCTGGGAAGGACATTTTCAGTATTTTGTGTTGTCTTGGTGAGTTGTAAAGTAGGTGATTGCAGGTGGGTTGGGTAATTATTTTTATCGGAGTGATGCAAGATGTTTGTCTACACATGACATGCTTAGTCCTACATGGCAAAAAAAATATATTCACAAATCAGCAGACTATCCACATTATGACCGCTTCAAATTCATCGCTGCACTGATACAAGCAATATGGCTAAAAGCCTGTGGTGTATTTCCCATCTGCTCGCCTGAATGGTTCACCTCTTCGGAAAACATGCCCAGATGGTTGGCAAACATCAGCAGATTCTCGAAGTAGGAAAAGGCTTTCCTGCGCAATTCACTTAAATGGGGGTATTCGTGCAGATGAGTTTTTGCCATGGATGCCTTCGTCTCATTAACTGATGATCTCTTAGCAGAGAAGAGAAACTTACTCGTCCCATGGCTTCGACGAGCCAGAATGTGACCATGATAAAGGAGCCTTCTTTGCCGTCGAGTCCTGCGATTTCTTAGACCCAGTTATTCTATGCGGAAGGGAAGGAAGTACCATCATGAGCCATCACATGATCATATCTGAGCACCATCTTCGCAGTCGTCAATCCCCCAGCCTCAGGGGTCTGCAAGAGCCTCTGCATTGTCGACAACATTCTAGGATCATCTGGCGCAGTAAAGAACACAAGCGGCGCAATAAGTACTGAAGCATCCATCACATTACGATTCTCATAGCTCATGCTAAAGAATCCCTCGTCCATATTATACCCGTGCTCCATGACTTGTTCATATATTTCATCGCGCGTGGCGCGCCACTCCATAAGATTTGGACATGGCAAATTTGAGCGTTTTTCAGCGAGTCGTATGGCGCGGTCAAATGTAACCCAGAGCATAATTTTAGAGTAGACAAAGTGTTGTTTCTTGCCGCGGACTTCCCAAATCGACATATCGGGTGTCCTGTGCAGCTTGCAGACACGGTTGACGATGCTTCGGATTGCGCACCATTGGTCGTATGAGATTGGACCGACGTGCTTGTTATAGAGATAGATACTGTCGAATAAGGCGCCATAGATGTCATGTTGGATGTGTGTGGTTGCTGCATTGCCTATCCTGACAGGACTGCTGCCTCTATAGCCCTCGAGGTGAGATAGTTCCATTTCAGGGATCTCAGATTCTCCTCGTATGGTGAGGATGATTGGGAGAAATTGATCCCTATTTGCGTTGGCTTTTGCTGATGGGAGGATGTTGTCGAAGGTGAAGCTCATGTATTGCTCGGCTTCTTCGGTGTATCCGCTCTTCAGAAACACATACAGCGTGAACGCCGTATCGCGGACCCATGAAAAGCGATAATCCCAATTCCGGGAACCTCCTATATCTTCTGGTAGCGAGAAGGTTGGAGCTGCTACAATCGCCCCTGTGGGCTTGTACGTGAGCAGCTTCAATATCAATAAACTTCTCAAGACCTGTTCCCGGTAGTGCCCAGTGTACGTGCACTGTCGTGTCCAGCCAGCCCAGAAATCAATTGTACGTCTCTCGATTTTGCTAACGCAAGATCCCACGTCCTCTTTTGGAACAGCAACTTCGTTGCTATGGATGATGAAAGTCACCGACTGCCCATTGGAGAGTCGCAGTTTGGCGGATAGCCCCTGTCCTTTTAGACCTTCTTTATTCTGCAATTCGATCTTAAAGGATGGAATTTTGTTGCATCGTTCATCGGAAACATCTGCATGTATGTCCACCTGCAGGGTTTCGGTCGCACTCTTGAACAGAAGGGACTGTGTCTGGGTTTCATTGAATGCGTCTCCAGTCAAATGACCAACAACTTCATGTCCATCACGCGCATAGTTAAAAGCCGGAAAAAGCTCAACATCCATATCCAACTTCCCACGCACACAAGTCACCGATCTCACAACTCCAGAATGCTTATACTGCAACGCATCATCAAACTTCGCCTTATAACGATCATAACACTGGCAGACACCAGTGAGCATATTCTCCGGCGCCGCCTCCTGCCCCTTCGAAACGGGAAAGTAATCAAGAACATGCACAACGCCGCCTTCGTGCATCCATCTTGTTTCCAGCATGTTAGTATAGGGGACGTATTTCTGCTTGCTGGATGCATTGCTTCCCGGGTCTGCTGTTATAGAGAAGTGCCCGCCTTTGGTTTTGTCAAGGAGGCGACAAAAGACGGACGGGGAGTCGAAGACAGGCCAGCACATGAAGTCAATGCTGCCGGATTTGCTGACCAGAGCAGCAGTATGCATGTCCCCGATCAAACCATAGTCCTCTATGGGACAGTATCCTGTTGTGCTTGTCATCGTCAGTATTTCGCTTTGGGCGTCTGAATACTAGTGAGTGTCTACAATTTCGTCTATTGAAAGCAGTTAGTCAAAAGGTCTATCGATGTCTACAATATTGCATCATTGTATTCTGAATTGCAGATCTCGAGGTTCGGCGGGAAATCAACATGGTTCTTCCATTTGAGCGTCCAATGCAACATCCGATGATATCAAGACTGGTTTTGCATTGCCACGAATTATTTCTTTGAAAAACCCCAATACTTGGCTGATATCAATGTGGAGCATTCTATATCCAGTGATATGCATAGAAGAAAAAAAAAGCCATGTTATGCAGGAAGTCATTGTTTGGATGTCAACGATGCTCGGGTGGATCGAGCGTTGATGTCAAGAGACGGTCATTTCATGAGCACCCCAAACTTAATTGCTATTTTTACTGCAAACAGTAATTCATCTGCTAAACCTGTAATCAAAGGGGCCAATTTCACTTAACTGTACTACGTCGAGGTTATCTAAAGCCCTCGCTATTGTATGGCCTATGATGACCACCCCAAGACAAACCCTAGCCGCAATGGCTAGTATACCTTTACGCGCCTTCCAACACTCAATATGCATACACACCCGTTTATTCTCATCCTCCAGTCCAACGTTTAAGCAAGTACCCTCCATACCTAACAAAATGAAAATCGCCATCACTGGCGCCCGCGGAACAGTGGGCAGAGATACCGTCCAGCTCTGCGCCGACGCAGGCCACCACACCGTTCAAATCGATCGCACCCCGCGCGACGACTCCGACGACATTCCAAACACCGAGCATCGAGTAGCAGATATTGGCAGTGACTACAATGCCACATTGAAAGCGTTCGAAGGCTGCGACGCTCTCATCCATCTCGCTGCTATCCCCGACCCGGTCGAAAAAGAAGACTCACTAGTGCATAACAACAATGTGAACTGCGCGTTCAATGGCTTCCGTGCCGCTGCTGAACATGGTATTTACAAAATATGCTACGCATCCTCTGTTAATGCCATTGGGCTTGCCTACGCAAACCGTCCATTGCGATTCGACTACTTCCCCATTGACGAAGATGCACCTCAGCACCCGACTGATCCTTATGCCCTCGCAAAAGAAGAAGCAGAGTACCAAGCGCGCTCGTTTACCGAGTGGTTCCCCGGTATGAACATTGCCTGTCTGCGCATCCATGAAGTTGCACCGTTGAAGGACGTCCAGAAAGAGCATGAAAAGAACTGGGATGAAGCTGCGGTGAAGCAGTTATGGGGCTGGGTGCATCCGAATGCGGTGGCGAGGGCTTGTCTGCTTGCTATTGAGAGATCGGAGAAGTTAAGGGGCTGTCAGGTATTTAATATTATTGCGCCGACGACGACGCAGAAGACATCCTCGGAGGAGTTGGCGAGAAAGTATTATCCTAAGGCGGAGATTCGGGGGGATTTGTCGAAGAACCAGGCGTTTTGGACTACGGAGAAAGCGAACAGGATTTTGGGTTGGGTTCATAATGAGAAGGAGTAGAGATGGTGAAGGTAGTAGTTATTTTCTCTTCGAACCCTCAAGTGTATAATTCCTATCAGACGTTGTTCTCACATATCAACCCCACCTCCTCCATTTTACTACTTGCTAGAAAGAACGACAAGAACAACATCCACTCCGCAACCATACAATGGTCGCTGGTCTTCGTCTGTATAATAACCCTCATCCGGTATTACCGTTGCATTCCCAAAGAGCGCGTCGCCATTGACGGGAATCAGAATCAAGTTGTTTGTCGGGTTGACAACATTGGCGTTCTTAAGGAAACGGACCATTTTCATCTCAACCACCTTGCACTGTAAAAGTATAAGTTCTATATATCAACTCAAGAAAGGACACCACTTACATTGTCTTTCTTCTTCTTCTTCTTTTCCAACTCAACTTTCAAATGGTTGAGCTGAGCTTCGATTTTGTAACCGCCATATTGCCAGCCAATCGAGTTTCTGTATATCTCGCATGCGTCCATGTCTGCTGCGACAATGCGCAACTTATTGATGATCTCTTTAACGTCTTCGGTGAGGGAGATGTTCTGCATGGTGGTGGTATTATTGGTTCTCGATATAAGGATAGGGAAATCGATAAAGCTCATGGGTTGCGGTAGATCTAAAAGAAATGAGACTGACGAAGACGAATCTTCACGCTTTTAAAGACTTAACCTCGAACTATCGAGCATCGACCGGAATTTGCGTTTCAGCTGGCAGGGATGTTCATCCAGGGTTATTTCATTTGTGCTGGCGCAAACACTCTGCGCTCCTGCAGAGCCTGCACATAGTTCGCATCCCGACTGAGCGGTAATCAGTGCATCCTTTAGGAGACTAATCTATGCAGCGACATTGTTTGATGAGACGAAGATTCATCCGGGACCGGGATTGAGTGTGCCCGGCATCCAGCGAAGTCCGGATTGCTGCATTATGCAGCTCAGAGCCGGCATTTTCGTCTATGTACCAGACTTGCCGGGTGAAGGTTTGCAAAGCATGGACCATGTGGGCGGCGCTTTATTGAGGTGATCTGAAGAGATCAACCCACGGCTTGGTGGTCATTTGCTCTGAGAGATAGCACCCACGGATAGGCTCTTGTTCATCAGTTTAGTGTATGACTGTATTTGCATCTATACACCTGGGCACTGCATGAATGTATTAGAAACGAGCATAAAATAGAAGCGGATGTGGGAGGAAGGCATGTGAGTTGGTCATCCAGAGATAATAATTTGGAAGGTCAGGTGATATCATCAGCCAACCTCAGACTTCGACCAACTTCGCTCTTCCCTTGCTGCGATACAGCAATACTTTGCGACATTGACCTAACTTAGACGCCATATACTCTGTACGACTACCTGCTATCCAGTGCATTTCACGTCTTGACCATCAGATCCCTGACATTACAGCATCACCGCCTCGGAAAAAGAAACACCTCCGACCATCCCAGCCATCATTCCTACCAGCCTCGCATTATCTCGGGCCTAATCAACCCTGTGTTGCACGAAAGTACTCTGTACCGAGATCCAAGTTTCATTTTTACCTCAAGCGCGTCCTTCCTACGTCTGACTCTGCACCAGCTGGCTGGTTGCTTTCGCACACGCGCCACCATGCAGATACAATCGAGCGTCTTCTCATTTCTTTTCGCCAGCCTTGTCACTGCGACAGGCTTCGACTGCGCACATATTAACGCGGACGGCATCAAATACGATCTGAGTCCACTTGGCGGAGTACACTCGTTATACCATATCGAGGAGACGGAAGACTATGTCGTCAACACCACCTACGTGCTGAACATTTGCAATATCCTGAAGGGGGCGGCCATTCGGGGCAACCTGAAGTGTGGGACGTCGAAGAATAGTATGTCACTATCCTCACCCTATTCACAGTTTACTGGGGAATGCTGACGATCTAGTCTGCGGATTCGAATACAGAAACGCCGTCGACGGCTCTGATAGCGAAACGAAAGCCTTCCCCATCGTCGGTCTCGACCACCTCGGACATGGCGCGAAAGACCCCGACATCACACGGTTGAAACAACTCGATCCTGACCGGGAAGGACTGAGCGTGCGACTGGGCGGAGGCCAGTATCTCGACGACGAGAAGGCCAAGAAGGATGCTGGCGCGGTGATCGAATTCCAATGCGACCCCACCAGATCGGGTTTGGAGGGGCTTACGACAGACGAGGAGACAGCAGAGGAGGAACAGCTACAGGTAAAGGAAGACGGAGACGGCCAGACCGGTGATAAATCGCACAGTCTCCAGTTCAAGAGCTTCGCGCCAGCAGATGACAACTCTTACGTGCTAAAACTGGACTGGAAGACCCGGTATGCGTGTGACGACTACCTGAGTAGCAAGAAGGGTGGATCTTCCAGTCATTGGGGATTCTTCACCTGGTTTATTGTCATGTACGTCTTTCTCTATTCCCCATTGGCTTTTATATCGCTAACCAAGGCAGCCTCTTCCTTTGCATCTCCGCGTACCTCATCTTCGGCTCTTGGCTCAACTACAACCGCTACGGTGCTCGGGGATGGGATCTGCTCCCACATGGTGACACGATTCGGGACGTGCCGTATATTCTCCAGGATTGGTTCCGGCGAGTGGTGAACACTCTTCAAGGGACGGGGTCTAGGGGTGGATATAGCGCTGTGTAGTTTCTTAGTTTGGAGGATTGATAGTAGTTGGATGATTGCATGAATTGATGTTGACATTACCTTATGCGCAATCCTACAGCTCTCGTAAACAGTAGAATCAGAGTCTGTAGACATCTATCTCAATAAATACTCTAGACATCAATATCGATCAGTATACCCATACCACTTAGAGCTCTACTAGCTAGCAACTCCGATCAACCGCCCCGCACAGACCACATCCCACGAATCCTCAACATCACAGAACCACCAAACAACTTAATCACCACCTTAGAACCACCACCAAAATGATGCAACATCGTATGGTAAGTTCTTCTCCCTCTATCTATTTTTATATATACACCAAGCTGATAAATGAAAAAGCTCTCAAAAGAAGACGAAGTCGCCGCTGGCGGCGAAGAAAACGAAGTCCGGCGCGAGGACCAGGAAAAGATCAACCGCTTTAGCCGTCTTCATCAGCGGGAGACTGTGCTTGAGGCGCTGCTTAAAGGGAAGCAGGTATGTCCTCCTTTTTCCTGGGATTGAATTGCTTTTCCAGCACCAAAGCCAACGCAGTTATGGTAATTGTACTTGTAAAGAATAAGGTGCTAACGAATGCACAGAAAGACAAAGAAGACCTTGAAGAAGTAACTACCGAGCTCGAACTCGCGGATGAAGATGAACTCGTTCCGTACGTGCTCCCCTTTCTCTACCCCTTCTAATTCGATCCTGATCCAGAATTAACAAAACCAGGTACAAAATCGGTGACACATTTTTCCAACTCCCGCTCTCCGAAGCCCAGCAGCTCCTCGCCACCTCGACGGAGGATGTTGAGGGCGAAGTGTCGAAGTTGGAGGATTCGTTGGGGGAGTTGAGGGAGGAGTTGCAGGAGTTGAAGGTGGCGCTGTATGCGAGGTTTGGGAGGGGGATTAATTTGGAGGCTTAGCTTCTTTTTTCCTTCTATTATAAAAGATGGTTAATGGATAGAAATATGATTGTACTACATGTATTTTATGTTGGGTGTTTTTCAGGAATTAATGTGTTAGTTGTCAATTGTAAATGTCAATGTCTATTATTTGGCAGGGTATATGCAGTTCTATAGTACTTGTATGTATGTCATGGATGGTTAAAATGCGTTTATGCAATTCTCATAAGCCATATCTCATCGCATGGTAGCGTAATGAAGAAACAAATGCAGGCCGAGTTACTCCGTTGTCCGTGGATGCATCAAATAATACTGGCAATCGTCATGCGCGAATGCGACGAGCTCGAACGTCGCGCTATATCCTCGCCCGTCGCAGTGTCGGGACTGAGAAATGTCTCTTTCTCGACTGGTTCTTGGGGCTGTGTCTCTGGTGGCCGTTCTTGTTGTTGTCGTTGCTGCTCGCTCAGCAGGTACTGCACCGTCCGCTCGATCCATTCCCAGCCTTCCCAGTCCATGGACTCTTCATTGCCCGTCTCGAGACGGCCAATTGGTGAACTATTCACGGGCGAAGACAGAACTTCCAGCTGTGAGCCCGTCTCGCTACCCTGCCAGACCCAGCTGCCGTCGCTGGACCCCTGCATGTCGCCCGAGACATAAGCGATCAGTTCTTCGTCGTGGGACAAGTCGACAGGCGGACCGGGACGGCGCACGCGATCTAACAAGAACCGGACGAAAAATGCCAGGTAGCGACCGCAGGATACGTTAATCGCGCGCAAATCCGCGATCAGGGAACTAGCCTGCACGCACACCAGAGCCGCCGCATACTCCTGCCGGAAGAGGAGGAACAACGTGCAGCGCCAGATATGCGTGCAGAGAATGGCTGTGGCTGCGGATGCGAACACGGCACGGCCGTCTTCGTCACCAGGGAGTGGGTGTTGTAGGCATCGCGAAAGCAGCGTTGCTGTGTCCAGCGCTGCTGACAGGCAGTGGTCCAATGCGATTGATCGAGCATCTGCGGGGCTCATGGGGGATATGTTATGCCGGTGAAGTATTAGTCGTGCGTTTTGTAGGTAGACGATCGGGCCTAGTGAGCGCGGATCGAGAGGTTGATCGGCTCGCGGGTGGTACGAGGCGGGGAACGTCCCCAGACAAGCGTCGAAATGTCGTTCGAATGTCTCGAGCGTGGCCGGCCCGATAGTCGGGCAACGTAATGTCCGGGTTAATTGTCCTATTGATCGGACAACATGGATGGCTGCCAGGAAAGGCGTAGTCTGCTGGCTGTCTGGTAAAGTGACATCGGAAATGTACCGTTCATCGACAATCGGACAGGGCAGGTCTACATCGCAGTCTTGATCGTTGATTAAAACCGGTTTCCCCGTTTCCAGAGCCAAAAGTCTATCCCACGTTAGACAGCAAATCCAAGAACAAGTGCCTATGCAGCCACTCACCGATCCCACGTATATATCCCCCACCACACACGTTTCCGCATTTCACTCTCAAGCGGAGGCCACGGCCCTGAATCCAATTGCAATCCTATCTCCTGAGCGATACGCACGGCGGATCCGACCCAAACCCAACTTGACGACTTGGAATTGACCCCGTAGAGAAAATAGCTGACCAATAGAGCTGCCGTGACCTGGTCCATAGAAAAGTCGTCCTGCCATACATCAATGATGCTGCAGGATGTACGTATCAATTCCTTCCCATCCTGCTCGCAGCTGCGATCGAGAGTATGAAGCGATCCACATGCTAAGACACCGAATAAAACAGCCGCCCATTCCCGCGGCGCGCCCCGTAGCGATCCTGTCCGATACACCTGCTCATAGTCTGCGGCAAGGGTAGGCCAATGAAGAACGGGGAGAACGGGATGTATGCAAGCGTAGTACTGTGCGAGGTAGCGATCCGCGACGGCTTTCGAAGGCAACGGAGGCTCATCAGTGGTGAGGAGAGAACGGTGACTTTGCTGGCGATATGAAGACGGGACTTTCCAAATTCCACGGCCGTAGTTTCGCAGGTTGGTCCGTACGGAGGACAAATCCTGCGCAACAGGAGCTTTCGGTCGTCGCGATGGTCGGTGATTGATATCCGGAAGCTTGAAAAGTGGTTGCTGTCCCAATCCGGTGGAAGTTTCCATAAAATCCAGGTCCATTGGAGGACCATCAGACTTGAGCATACCAGAACGGAGCTGCTGAAGCTGCTGTTTGGTCGAAACCAGCTGTTTTTCTAGGTCTTGCACTTGTCTAGGGTTCTGTCAGAATGTCTGACTCCTTTTCAACCAAAAAAAGGAACAAGGATGGTACGAACTTGATAGACGACATGCGCCTGTTTGTCTCCTTGGTGAATTGACATCGCACCTTGCGATTGGTGCATTCTGTGCAGCTGGAGGATTCGGAGGCATCGCACTGATTCTACGTTAGCCCTAGTCAGAATGCGAAAAAGCTGCAAAAAAAATAATACCTTGACTTTGCGTTCGCGACACGCATCGCAACTGGGATCTTTCCTTCTTTGGCGATAAGCTCGTTTCTGCTGTAACCCTGATGGCGTTCCTGTTGACGAAGCTGGTGCGGCCTGTGGATGCTGCTGTGGTTGAGCCGGTTGCCCGAGACTAAAGCCCGAGGTCCCCGAGACGGACCCAGTCCTGCCAGAGTTGGCGCTAGCAATGTGATTATTCTCCGGAAGCACGGCTGTGGGCTCAGCGGGTGAACCAGAACTGGAACCGTAGGAGCGAGGGTAATGAGGAGCTATTGATGAAGATGTAGAAGAAACCGGGAGAGCGAGAGGACTGATAATTGACGCATTATGAGTATTAGAATTAGGCCGATTATTAGGGGACACAGGCTGTAATAGATGGGCCATGCTCAATCCGCCGGTGGCGGCCGTTGTGGCAGCCGTACTCGGCGGAGCGGAAAGAAGAGTAGCGGGGGATGGACGGTGGTGAAAAGGCGACGATGTGACGGATTGCACTGGCGGCAGGTCGTAAGAAACATGATGAGGATGAGGGTGAGGAGAAGACGATGAAGACGAAGGTGGAGGATTATTCTGGATAGGGGAAAAATAGGGATTTTGCATGTTGGGTGGTCAAGAAGGTGGTGATGATGAATATGCTGGACTGCTGCATATGGAGATGAGATTTATCGTGGAGATTTCGAAAAGAGAGACGGGAAGAAGAGAAGAAATGAGGGAAAGAGGACGATAAATCAGATAGAAAGTGAAGAAGAAATAAATGAAATATATGCGTACGAAAAGTGGCAAGAGTAAGGTGTGGTGTATCAGTAGAAGAAAAAAGACGACGAAGATTCCAAGAAAATAATAATAATGAATGACATCCGATCGACTTCCTCTTCCCAACAACTTCTCCTATAAAACCAAGTATCTTCAATGCTTGGTCCAATGGGGGAATTGCACTGTCTGCAGAGCTGCCAAAACTTCCGTTGGTCCAGAGTGGATAACATCACGTTTTCTGTCTTCTGTTTACTCGGTATTTGATTGTATTTTCTCTTCAGTATCCTACAGATCGACAGTGGCAGTGTCCTTTGGTCGTTAATTCCTGGAACATTCAACCGGATCTTCCCTTAAAAGCAGGCGAAAATAACGTGGCAGATGCCCGGAATTACTTCCCGAGGCTGTATACTTTTTGATATACAACATGCCCTGGATGGGCGGCAATATGCCTAGCTTAGATAGGTGTATCAACAGCTCATTAAACTCCTTCCGTCCCAAGGAGAAAAAACGGAGTTTTCTCGCCTCCGTTCTTGTCCCGAGCTGCGGCCGTGTGTCCGGATGACCGACTTTCGGCATGACTCCCTCGCTTTTTTTTCCTTTTCATTTGGTTCAGAATATCATTCCTTGTAAACTGCCAGAATTCATTTCCTGGCAGCGTGTATATAGTATCCTGATTTCATTACATCCGGAATCTGCACGTTCCTTCGTCGTATCATGTAGAGTGCCCCCCCCCCCCCCCCCCTGGTAATTCAAAGTTCGTTCCGATGAAGGTCGTGTGCTGACATTACTTAGAGGCGTATCATTTCTAGCGGCATCAGCAGTTCCGCACACGCTTGTTTCGCTTCGAGATTGGGACACCGCTTGGCGCGAAAGTATTGGTCCTTCCTGTATTATGAAAGCTTCCTGTGCGAGTGATCTTTCAATGAAACCCCATAGATGATGGAAGATATTGAAAGCAAGATCACTTAAAGTGCTGTATTGCGTGCCTGCACGCAAGCCACTGCCCTTTAAGCGTCTGATTTCTTGGTTTCGGGTGACTCCAGTTTTTGGGAGTTTCCTTAAGCTGGTAAAGATCAGATATGGCGCTATAATCAGCATCAGGAAGAACTTACTAGTTATCCGTCATGTACTTAGGCAAGTGGAACAAGAAACCGAGATGTTCTTCTCTCTTTCTGCCATCATCACATCTGCCCCTAGCATCTAAAAGATCTTTGCAAAGTAACTCTAATCTCTGCCCAGTCTTGCCCCAGGCAATGAAACGCTCTCCAATTTGTTCGGAATTGTCACCAATACCAGAATTTTTGATTATTGTTGTGGCTCTCGTGACATCGACCGACTGCGTGTACTGACCACTGCTTATTCGCTTCAGAAGACGGTGAAACACAACTTTGAGGAACTGGGTACGCCAAGTATCCCTTTCTCCGCGGTTCTCCAGTTGTAAAAGTAGCCTGTACGACTCAGCTACGGGATGATCCAAGTTGAGGTCAAGGGCGTCCTCCTCAGTGAAAAAGCTTTGAATGTTGTTTTTCCATTGCGGGATAAATTTCGTCAAGCTCTCAGGCACCTCGTCAACTTTTGGGGGCGTTGCATATTTCGCAGATTTACGACGATTGGTCTTGATGATTCGTTTCTTCGAAACTGGGGGGATTTGTTTCCACAGATTATTTAAAAGCCTCAAAAACTTCTCTATATTAGTATGATAGTCTGTATAAAGAATGATTAACTTACATTATCATCAGAAAGGAGGTCGCGGATATCGTCATGTCTATGGCAATCTGCTTCAAAACATGCAGCACTAAATCTTTCCAGGACGATTTTACTCTCGGTAAGTCCCATATCGATGAAGTTCAATGATTCCCGTTGTCATTGAGATGGCGAAGTTGAGAGCAAGAGTGATTGAAGGGAACTGGAGGGAATTGGTGCTTTCTACCCCGCACGTGCTAAGCCACGCGTCCACAATTCCAAAGACCCCTTTTGGGCCAACAAACATGCATATGTTGTCCAGCCATTTATAGTTGTAGGCCAAAAGTACTATAAGCGCAATACCTGCTTCCGCCTTTTGATCGGCATCTTGCGGAAAGGAGCCAACAAATCCAAGATACTCTGTAGATTGTAATCTCGCGAAGCCATCGAAAATTCCATTAACAAAGAAACATGTATCTCAGATATTTCCTCAGAGAACTGTTTAGTGTAAGAGGTTATACAGAATGTTTGCGCACGCCCAGTGCCATTGACTGACCCACGCCCAATCAGCCGAGCTCGCGCCAACCGTGTCCAAGGGTCTGACTACCCGCCGCTTTATCACATGAGACTAATGCAATAATTCCACAGCAAGCAACTTACTCGTCTTTCATGTCTCATATTAGAGAAATTCTCACAAAACATCTGCAATAAACTTCACAAATAAAGCAGGGTTAATGGGACCGCTTGGAACAATTGCTGCGGGATCTATAAGAAAGGCATACCAGCCGATCGAATCGACCCCCATCCTTATCTGGACTGGTTAACGCCATGCTACATCCGGACAGGAATTGAATGTCCAGACTCCCAGTGTCTCCACCTTCCGGCGGTTCCGGCGTGTTCCCAGCATAGTGGTTCAGCGAATCACCGCCCTATCATAGGCATTTGTGTGTGGAGGTCCTGCGCCGCAGCTACTACGGGAGATTGAGAGATTCAAACAGAATGCTAGTCCAACATATCAGCACAAAGGCGGAGCATTATTTATGCTCTGGCACATACTGTTTTGACTGGCTACGAACCACCAACACATTGCTGCAGCCGAAGGTAGAGACTTATATGACTTCCAATCGTCCCACTACTTCTCAGCATCTATGGATTCGTCGATATATGGGGTCTCTCCCCTTTCTACGAGTCATTGGTGGAGGGCCGTGCTAACGCTACGATCAACCGTGCGTTCCTGGTCTTCCCTAAGCGATACTTGATGTACGGGCATCTTTCATTCAAGTCATTGCGCGGCATCACATATGCAGGAGCAGATTTTCAGTGAGTAGCATGGGCCGAGGCGATTGTATCTCTCCTGAGATTGGCTAGTAAAGGGAACCGTGCACACGTAGAAGACTTGTTAGTTAACTACTAGGCTGGCGCTTACACATGGATACCCGACCGCCTTACCCTCTCTTAGTCTAATCGGCATGTGTTGGTCTTCTAAGGACTTGCTGCTGCCGACATGTTTGAAATTCCGCGTCACTGTAATTTGAACAGACAATGGAAAGTTGGGAGATAATACTGCTGACGTCTCATACGATGACACTAAAGTCGGTCTTGGCGTCAGTTGACGAAGCTGGTTATACTGTTTCCCTCATGAAAATCCCCCAAGGCCGATTTCCCTACGGATCTCATCAGTCCACGCCTAAGACCCCCACTAATATTGCATTGAATACAAGTAATTACTCGGTAGTGCGGATAGAAATTGCCTGACCACCAAGCATGAGCCCAACCCTTTCTTGAGAGGCAAGCCATCTTCGAAGCCGCAAAGGAACCTGGCTCGGATTAGGATTTACTAATACCCGCTCCGAACACCAAAACAGACAGCCATAGGAAAGGCACCCAACGATCTCCTTTCGTTATTGCGCATGCTGAATGACCTCAATGCACCTTCACTACCCTGCGTCATTTTGCAACTTTGGCCTATCATCTGATCATTAAATTTACTTATGCCATCGAACGTTGTTTAATACGAGCCAAAAATTGTCGGTACGTCTGCCAAATTAGTTTTGACGTCAACACTCCTTCACACGCGTCTTGCAGATTTCATGGCCAGCAACGATATTCCAGATTATAAGAAACTCTTTCTAGAGGCGGAGAAGCAACGGAAACAAGAAGAGGAGCTACGGAGACAAGAAGAGGGGCTACGGAAACAAGCAGAGGAGCGGCAGAAACAAGCAGAGGAGGAACAAAGGCATGAAGCAGAGCTAAGGAGACAGGCAGAGGAAAAAAATCGACCAACGACCTTTGGCGAGCTCATTCGATATGGTCACAATATCGTCGCTGGATCGTTGAGAGTCGCAAACCAATCTCGCTGCACTTCAGGGAAAATCTCAGCACCGATCGGGAAAATGTGCCCAGTAAACCTGCGCCCGTGGACGGAATGTCAAACCCAGCAGGAGGACATCTATCGCTCTGTTTGCGAGTATTTTGAATCAGCGCAAGTGACACAGCTTTTTCCATCCGTCAATGAGCTGGAGTATGAGGGACGAAAAGTCAAAAAGAGGCTGATAAGCAGCGAACAGGACCTGGAGGGCTACGAGCGGTCTGCTGTGGAAGATCATGTACGGGACATAATCACAGAACTTTGCAAGATAGATGATGCGCGAAAAGAATTCCATTTGGGTGATGGAATCCAGTTCGACAACCATACCAATGGCCTTGATTCACAGCCAAACCAATCATCGAGGTCCGGGTCTTCCAGACCTGATCAGTATTGCATACACCGCATTGACGACGGTACTACCACGCTTCTTACCACAATCGAGTACAAGCCTCCCCACAAGCTACCTGTTGAGAGCCTTCGCAGAGGTCTTAAATCCATGGACTTCTGGGAACAGATGGTCAAGGCTCACAGTGTCCCCAATACCGAGGACGAGAAAGCTGAAAGGATTGTTGGATCGGTGATCGCCCAAGAGTACCATGTGATGATTCAGGAAGGACTCGAATATTCATATGTGACTAATGGACTCGCATTGATCCTTCTGCGGGTCCCCTATGACGACCCAGGCACTCTGTATTACCATCTCTGCGAACCGAACTTAGAAGTGAACCTAGAGGATGATCCGAGTTTTCTGCAGCCAGCAACGGCCATCGCTCGGGTATTGTGTCTATGTCTGATGAGTTTCTGTTCACGTCTCCGTGATCAACAGTGGCGAAATGAAGCGCAGGCACAGCTCCCAATCTGGAAGTCGAGCTTTGATGGCACTCGGTCTCCAGTCTCCGAATCTGAATCACCCCAAAGTACCCCGAATTCAAAGCACACTTATCCTAGCCCCAAGTCCACTACATCCGAGTTTCTGCCGCCGTCGTCATCCTCAGCGGAATCCCCTACCGCTGAGGGACGCCGAGCGCCAACCCGGTCTC